>CM062297.1:163706468-164171545 GCA_031216915.1 Pictodentalium vernedei
CGCCCGAATCTGCGAATGGCCAGTTGAGTTGACCGGTCGAGTTCTCATTGTGGCACACCGAATGTGCCTATAACAATCTTTAAACTTATTATACCCCCACTTTCTGAATAAGTGGGGTATACTGGATTGCATCTGTCCGTCGTGGGTCGGTCGTTCGGTGGGTCGGTGAGTCGATCAGATGTCCATCGTGGATGATTCGGACCATAACTCCTATAATAGCTGAGGAAAATTGATGAACTTTTGTATAGGTGTGTGGTGTGACATGCCTTTGACTTTTACGTTCCATCGTTATCGACCCACCTATAAAATAATTTAGCCATATAAACATCTCTCTCCTCTCTCTCTCTCTCTCTCTCCTCTCTCTCTCTCCTCTCTCTCTCCTCTCTCTTTCCCCCTCTCTTCCTTTCTCCTCTTCCTCTTTCTCTCTCAGATGCACACACATTTACTTGAAGTATACCAAAAATCCGATATAAAGTTATTATCCCTTGGGTTCCTTTTCAAATTATGTCATGGCTGCTTCTCAGCAGTCGTGACATAATTTGTCAAAGAACTTAAAATGATTTAACAGATCTGAAAATCAGCACCAAAAGAGTCAGTGGCAATATTGGCCCAACAGACCAAGAACGTCAACAGTTTCCCAAATTTGTTGCCACTATACAGCCAGAAAAGAGGTTTCTTGTTTCTGCTTTTCCGACGATTGATGCTCCCATGATGTCAAAGATCACTAATCTGTCGTGGACAAAATATAACAGTCACCTATTCGCGAAAGTCACTTTTGCAAATAGGTGACTGTCATATTTTGTCCATGACAGACTAGCTTTATGACCAGAAGCAGTATATAACAGTGTATGTGATGTATGGTTTGATAATTTTAACTTTTACAACGAAAAATGTGTTTTCCTTTCATCAATTCACATTCAATTGGAGGCCAGAATGCATTTAGAAGCACCTCAGAGCACCTGGAAATCACAAATTCCCCCCCCCCCCCACACACACACCCACACTAAGGCACGTCCCTTCGGCACGTGCGGCAGTCGCCTTCAGTGAATGATGCTAGGACTCTGTCGGATCCCATCAACACCCCCCCCCCCCCCGCGATCCGCCCTTGCTTCCTGCAGCCTGCACCTCTACCGACTGAGCCACCGTGTCTTCTATCGTCGACATTGAATTGGAAACTTTAAATTTGTATTTAACAGTGGTAAGGACTAGTGATATTGGATTTAGCATGGCTGGTGGCATGACTGAAGATGTTATTTATCGAAACCTACACTTAGTCTTTTATTTCAACTTTATTTACGTACAATTTTCATCTGAACTATACGTTTTGTGAGACGATGAAGGTGACTTATACTAAGTTATATTCCTATGAAAAAGATTCGAGACGAAACGAATCGGGCAGTCGAATTGAACCGAATATCTACTGAAGATTCGAAATCGAATCTCCAAGCTTTGCGGCAGGCCTGGCATTCTGAAAAATGCAGGAGGGCAAAAAATCGCTCTCCTCAATCAGCTTAGGCGAGCAATTAGCTTTACACAGCATTTTAAGTATCCAGTTGAACGAACTCATTGAAACTAAAACCAACAGACTATTACATCAGTGATTTTATTAACTTTACTAAGGTAAAGCGAAATCTCTTAGACATCTAGATGTTCACTCAACAACCGAACACACACTTGACAAGACCTGTGTGTGTACCCAGACCTGTTGTCCAAGAAAGTCATACGCCTACCACTACCACCTTCAACCCCCCAAGAGGGGGTTGAAGGTGGTAGTAGTAGGCGTATGACTTTCTTGGACAACAGGTCTGCTTGAATCTACAGTCACATCCTGGTGCAAGTGCTTCAAGTGACAGGATAGTAGTAATGGTAGTATATTATAGTGCCAATATTCCTTGAATAATTACCCCTCAAACTGTGATGTCTGTTGTTGAACTTGAAACTGACAGAAAAAAAAATATTGCTTTGACCCATTTTGCTTCAAATGATTGCAAATGTGTTTGGGTATGGTTGCAGCCATTACCTTTTACCACTAAACCACTTTCAAAATGAAATTACGTGATGTTATGTGACTTCGAAGTTAAATTACATTTTTGCTTTACAACAAAAATTTAATGTGAGCATAATACATGTAATCTCAATCATCCCAGACCAAAATATTTAGGAGGGCAATTTTTCGCTCTCCTTAATTCTTTCAGGAGGGTAGTAAGGAGAGCTAAAAAATCGCTCTCCTGAAATTGCCAAGCCTGTTTGCGGGGCCCTACTCTCAAGTCTCAACATGCATTCTTGTAACAGCGGTGTAACGAAGCAGTGACCGGTGACGAAGATCTCATCCGGATTTTTAGAAAACTTGAGAAAATCCTTTAACAACGAACAAAATTACAATTGCCTGTTAGTACCAGAGTGATTACAAGCCGAAATAATGAGATTTAACTTTTGATTCTCTCAAAATGATTAAGTTCATTTCATTCCTGCAGTCGTGGGTTCTGAGTCCTTAAAGGTCTGGACAGTTCTACACGTTTACTTTTTAGCTCACCTGACTTTCAGTCAGGAGAGCTATAGTGATCACTCACCGTCCGTCGTCCGCGAACATGGTGTTTGCGTCTTCTCCTCCCAAACCGCTGAACCAATTTAATTGATATTTGAGATAATAGTTTGTTATATATGACATCGCAATTTGCTTTTGTTCAAATCAAGTTGCCTCGCCCCTTGGTAAGGCCACGCCCAAAAGTGTGCCTAAATCTTAAAAAATATTTTTCTCATGAACCAGCAGAAGCAGAGACATGATATTAAGTGTGCAGCTTCCTTTTGAGGTGTAGACTCAGATTTGTTCAAGAGAAATTTGTGGGGCTACATTTGCCGTTGTTATGGGAGGGGCAAGAATTTTTGCCACTCCCAAAATTTCTATTTTCCAAACTGAGAGGCAGATTTGAACAAAATTTGATATGAGGGCTTATTGGGTCATAAGTACTTAATTTATGCCTAATTTTTTCCCGTCGCCCCATGGGACCGCGGGAGCTAAAAATAGAAAAAAATTGAAACGCCCATATCTCCAAAACTACACGGCACTGAGAATTCTTATTTGGTGTGAAGCTTCCTTAGGACCAACAGAATGGAACGGTAAAAACATTGCTATCGATTTCATCATTGGGTACTTTTGGGGGGACTTAGAAAAAGTGCTGAGTCAGCATTTTTTAACACTGTGAGTAATGGGAAAAACATGGAAGACTACTTTTCTCCCAAACCACTGATCCAAAAGCTTTAAGTTTCACATATAACATCTTTGGAAGATTGTTTCACATGTTTATTGAAATCATATCCCTGGGTCCATATTTGGGCTCTCTATGGGAGCCCAAATGTTTAAATTAGTGGAGTATGAGGAATATTCTTTAAAAGTCTTCTTCGTTAGATCTACCAATAAGAATCTTTTGATATTTGGTATGCAGCATCCTTAGGGGGGTGAGATTCAAGTTTGTTCAAGCCAAGTCCCTGGGTTCATATTTAGGCTGAAAATTTGGGGTCCCGTTCCGGACTTAGAAATTTTGGACCAAAATCCGGAATTTTTTTTTTTTTTTTTTTTGTTTTTTTATGCCTTTCGGTCA
Source organism: Pictodentalium vernedei (assembly GCA_031216915.1). Lineage (NCBI taxonomy): Eukaryota > Metazoa > Mollusca > Scaphopoda > Dentaliida > Dentaliidae > Pictodentalium > Pictodentalium vernedei. The sequence continues at coordinate 163,710,068 of CM062297.1, forward strand.
ATTTTAAGACATTTTTTTTTTTTTTTACACTGACAGTTTGGGGTCCGGGTGGGACTTTTTTGGACCAAAATCCGGAAATTAGTTTTTTTGTTTTTTTTTTAATTTTAAGAAGAAAAAAAAAATTTAAGCTGAAAATATTTTGTTTCGGAAAAAAATCTGTTTTTTATGCGTTTATCTCAATTTTGGGACGTAAAAGTGCAGGAACTGAAAATAGAAGGTAAATCCTGTGTATTGTGTGGGCACAATCGCTTCATCTAGTTGGTATATGCTTTTCTTAGGAGGGGCGCATGCAGCTTATTCAAGTCAAGTCTCTGGTTTGATAAGTAGACTACAATGTCAGGTGAGCGCCCTCGCCCCCCCCCCCCCCCCCCCCGTGGGGCCTCTTGTTTGTGTTTCTCTCGCGTAACGAGATAATACTTTAACCTAGCGACAGTTGTGTCTATTGAAGTCTTGGCTGCCTATATAGGGAGCCAAGACTTGACTAGAAACAACTAATCAAGATACTACAACTGCCATGTACCTTTTCTGACAGGTAGGGGTTGAGGGGTTAAGTGGGGGAACGATTCCTTCGACAACAAAATCCAGCCCTTGAATAGTGTTTGTACTTTGTAGTTGATCTCTGGGGTTTATTTAAGTGAGATAACTGTGTGTAAAACAAGTTTCTTTTGTTTCAGAAAATAACCCGCTTGAACAGGGCTGTCTTCGAGGTAATAATGACACAAACCACGGTCGCATGGGTGGAAGTGAAATGGTGCCAGGTGGACTAACCAATGCCTCGCACTACGAGATCCTGAAGATCAACGAAGAGTGTAAAAGCAATAAAACCACGTGTACCAAATATTCTGTACAAGAGCCCCAAAGTCATCCAAATTTTGCTGAAAACACAGAACTTAAGCTACAAGAACCAGTAAACGATTCTGGGATAGAGAGTGGCAGTAATGAGACAATGAATATGGCACCAATGTGCACCTAACGTGATAAGAACTTGTAGAACAATATCGAATCTTAATCGCCCCTGATAGTTGGTATACAAGTTGAGTGTGTTTGTGTGAATTATTCTGGGTATACGGTATTTGTGCGTGAAGGGTGTGTATATACAAGGGCTGGATTATTCTTTCCGAGATTATTACGTTTTGAGTTGAAGATTTTATTTTTCCATGTCTATATTTTTTCATATCAAAACATTGATGAGACAAAAATGTTTTTCCGAATTGTTATGCAGTATACAGTTAAAACTAGAAGTCCTGTCATGAAATGCGCACAAACAGCACGTTGATATGCGCGTTAATGCGCGCGTTATGACCCAATTAAACCTATCATATTATGTACATATGGCCTGTGCACAGGCAATGTTTCAGCCAATGGACCTCCGGGTAACCCGGAGGTCCATTGGCAGAAACATTGCATGTGTCTGCTATGACTAACCAGGAGAACCTGCCGTGCTTTGGATGTCATTCGATATGGCAATTGCGCGCAATTCCAACGCGCAATCAAGCCGAGATAAGCGCACTATTCGTGACAGGACTTCTAGATTTAACTGTATACTACTCAAAGTATATCCAGCTACCTGCTTTATGATTTAGTTGAAATATTGTAATGAAAAGTGTATACAGTTTTTATTTAATTAGATCTTTAATGATTTAAGTGAGGGCGCGGTGGCTCAGTTGGTAGAGGTGCAAGCCGAGAGGTCCTGGGTTCGAACCCCACCTGCGGCAACCGCGTTGTGTCCTTGAGCAAGACACTTCACCCCCATTGCCCACGTGGGGGCACGGTGACCCTGTGTACTAAGGCGTACTGCACGTCGATGGTACACCTGTCTTCGACCAATGCTAACCCTGCTTGTGTGGAGTTAGTATGTTGGGGAGCTGACAGTTGCTCGCCGTTGCTCGGTGGTTCTCTCCGGGTACCCCGGCTTCCTCCACCCGTAAAACTGTCGTGGTCATGATTAGCCATTGAGCAGAAATATGTGACCTTAAACACCAATAATTAATAATAGTAATAATGATTTAAGTACAGAAATTAAGTTTGTATTTGTGTTTGGCAATATCTTTTAGCTTTTGAATACAATAACCATGGAAAATGAATATTTTGGGTAAAAGAGCAAATTTTTCAATATGCCAAAAAGTAGACGGACTTCTTGGCTGGACTGGACGGGCTGAAATTGCAAGCTGCAACTCATTCCAGACATATTCGATTGGATTGAGGCCAGGGGGTCTTGCTTGCCTGTCCATACGCTCAATCCCCTCCCTCTGTCGGTACTCCCCGACAGCATGGGCAACATGAGGATGGACATTATCGTCCATCAGAATGGATCTATCAACCACTGCACCTGCATACAATCTGATGTGGACATCCAGGATCTCATCAATATACCGTTGTGCAGTCAATGTACCACGTTCAAGGACACAGAGCTCTGTACGTCCAGCCCAGCTGATGTCACCCCAGACCATGATTGGCCTTCCACCATAGCGGTCATGCTCAGCAATGTTGGCTGCATGGAATCGCTCTCCCGGTCTTCTCCTTACCATAGAACGCCTATCTGTGTGGTCTAGGCAGTACCTTGACTCATCTGTAAAATGGTCAGGTCACAATCTACTCTGGTCCATCCAATGTGGTCCATGGCCCATTCATATCGTGTCTGGCGGTGGTTCTGGGACAGCGGAATGCGAATACATGGTCTTCTCGATCGGAGACCACATTCGCGCAACCTTTCCCGGATAGTATGCGTCGAAACATTTACCCCGGGTGCATTCTGAAGTTCACTGCAAAGCTGAGGTTCCTACGGGCCTGAATGATCAAAAACCGGTCTTCAGCTGCAAATGGTGCCCTGTCTCTGCCACCACTATGCCGTCTTACTGGTGTGCCATACTTCTGAAATCTTGCCCAGGCTCTGGTGATCACCGTATGGTGCACACAAAGAGCTTCACCAACCTGACGATGGGTAGCTCCTTGCTCCACCATCCCAACAGCCCGCCACGTTTCTGCTTCGGACAAATGTCTTCTTACATTTGCATTTGCCATATTCAATCATTAAATCTCAAGAGTTTGTGTTGAAATGACCCTACACAATACACATGTCAAGTACATGTAGACAGTACACGAAAACATCATGGAAATCAAGGGGTACATGCTTTCCATGACTGTCACGAAAAGTCTGCCTGTCAAGAGAGCGAGCTAATGTGTAAACACTGGTGGTCATCTCAATACATTCCTCAATCATATCCGCCAAAAATATCGCATATGTCACAAGCAAATTTCACAATGATGTGTCGAATATTTGGTGCTTAGAAAACTTTGAGTAGTATATTATTGTATCATATTAAGTTGAGAGTAAGAATTCCCGAATTCCATTTTGTGTACTCAAAATGTAATTTATTCAAATAAATATTGTTTAAACTGCACTAAATGATTGTATTGTTTTAACTACACTAAATGATTCTGGAGCGTAACAGTTCGCTCTAAATATTGATAACGCATACATTTGATAAATCAATTTTGTGCGTCAAAAGGCTTCTGTGTCAGTTAAAACGCTCTCGTTTCGATTACCGCAGATGCTTGTTATTATAAATTGATAGGTGAAAAAAGAATATTTGAGTGAAGTTACTTTTTGATCGAGTCTATGCACAAAACATAAAAAACTAGAGGGAACTGTTTTAGTGAACTAAAACACATGTCTCCCCTTGGATTAACCCCATGCTTCCAACTTACGACTAACAAAGATCAAACTAAAGGTCAAATGTCAAGATCATGGAAGTCCATGATAGAATGTGACACATCAGCCTGGCTGTTGCATTCATATGCCAAATATCATAAACCTAGCTGAACAATTCAATAATTTGACCTTGACTTCAAAGGTCAAGATCATCTGTCATCACAACAGTACATGATACAATGTTGTCTTATGTTGATACACCCACATGCCAAATATCATAAGCCTAGGTGAAAAGATAAAAAAGTTCTTGCCCGAACAAGCTTATTTGCCAAAAATTCAATAATTTGACCTTGAGGTCAAAGGTCAATGTCATATGTGGGTCATGATAGTACATCGTCTCATGGTGATACACCCACACGCCAAACATCATAAGCCTAGGTCAAAAGATAAAAAAATCAAAAATTTGACCTAGAGTCAAAGGTCAAGGTCATATGAGGTCGTGATAGAACGCGACACATCGTCTTATGGTGATGCAACCACATGCCTAATATCATAAGCCAATGTGAAAAGGTAAATAAGTTCTTGCCCAGATAACCTTACTTGCCAAAAATCAGTAATTTGACTTTGAGGTCAAATATCGATGTCATATGGTTCATGGTGGTACGTGACACATCGTCTCATAATGATACACCCACATGTCAAATATCATAACACAAAAATCATATGCCCAGGTCAAAAGATTTTAAAAAGTTAATGATGTGACGTTGAGGTCAAAGGTCAAGGTCATATGTGGATCATGCTGGTACGTGACACCTCGTCTCACCCACATGCCTAATATCATAAAAATTAGTAATTTGACCTTGAGGTCAAAGGTCAATGTCATATATGGGTCACGAAGGTACGCGACACATCGTCTTATGGTGATACACTCGCATGTCAAATATCATAAGCCAAGGTGAAAAGGTAAATAAGTTCTTGCCCGGACAAGCTTACTTGCCAAAATATCAGTAACTTGACCTTGAGGTCATAGTCATTTGTGTGTCATGATGGTACGCAACACATCGGCTGATGGTGATACATACACATGCCAAATATTAAAAGCCTTGGTGAAAAGGTAAACAAGTTCTGGCTCGGACAAGCTCACTTGCCAAAAAATCAGTAATTTGACCTGTAGGTCAAGGTCATATGTGGGTCATTATGGTACGCAAAACATCGTCTCATGGCAATACACTCACATGCTAAAAATCATAAGCCAAGGTCAAAAGATAAAAAAAGTTCTGGCCCGGACACGGTTGAATGAGAAGAAGAACAACAACAACAACAAGAACTACGAGAAGGAGAAAAATTCAGGATAAAACAATATGTCTCCCTTCGGTGAAGGGGAGACATAACTAGTGGGAGGTGGGTGGGTGGGTGGGTTGTGGTGTAGGGTGTGAATCCCTTCCTTAATAATTGTCCACTCGGGGCATCATTTTCTCTATGATTGAAGTCTAAGAGATCGTCAAATCGTCTCTCTCCTGCTGGTAATTTCTTAACGTAACGGAAAAATTCTGCCTTTGCTATTCACAAAAATCACCATTCAATTTTCTTTATTTTTTTTCATTTTTGCCTCAAAAACATAGCTTATTACACCTCATTGGAACGAGCTCAGCAAATGGAGGGTCATAAGCTATGTTTTGACGCAAAGGATGAGAAAAAAATAGTTATTCAAGAACTGAGTTTGCAAGTGTCGTCTGCCTTTCTTTCGTGTTAGGTAAAGGGTTAATTAAAAGATTAAATTTGATACTTGGATTTGTGTCACGGGCACAGTCGGTGACACAACTTGAGGGGGTGGATGGGGGGGGGGGGGGTATCTGTAGTACCCGATACGGGCTATTGGGGGGCTGGTACGTAGGCATAATTACAAAGTGGAAGTACCGGGGATTTACGAGAAGTGTTCGTAGAAATTATTCCATAGTGCGTGTGTACAAACGAACTGTGTCGAGAAGCATTCCACAACGTTTGTTATTATACAATTATGGACTTTTGTGGTGGAGAATATGATGTGATATGAACCTAAAAAACTTAAACTGATCTGGGCGTTAGATAACTATTTTAGGTTCAAATCACATCATATTTACCACCACAAAAGTCCATAACTGTTTTATTATATACATCATCCTCAAAAAAGATCAATCTTCCATTTGTCAATGAAAAGGTCAATTATATCAACTAGAAATACTTTTATTTAACAATAAAACAGTTATCAACAGCAGAATAACATAATACGGCAGCGTAGAACCGCCACACCGTAGTATATTTCCAGGGATTCCTAATCTCTTTTTACAGATTACTAATCTGTTTTTACAGATTAAACTAATCTGTATTTACAGATTAGTAATCTGTTTAAACAGATTAGTAATCTGTAAAAACAGATTAGTAATCTGTAAAAAGAGATTAGGAATCCCTGGAAATATACTACGGTGTGGCGGTTCTACGCTGCCGTAACAATGTTATAGAGATTGCTCCGATTGAAATAGAACTGGAGAGGGGATTTCCAAAACCTATACTTACAAACTTGCTATACACTGAAAAACCGGTGCACGTTTGAGTATCAGTCACCTGTGTAAGATCCAGCCAATAGAAATATGGTAGTTTGTGAAGTATTTTATAAACGCGAATACGGTTTAGTTTTTGCAACTCCTTAGACCCATGTACATCGCCATAAAAGTTAAGAACTGCATAACTCATAGATGCGCGCCACCAGAGAAACCATGTTGCAAAGAACTCGAAATTCAGCCGGAGATTCATATGATGTATGGGCCGTTAAAAATTGGCATCCATTTTCAAAGTTCGAACGTGTTTATAATAACCCGCAGGAAATATTGGTCGTCATGTGCAAAGAAACTACAAGAGGGCCACACTGACATCATTCTCATTTTCAAATGAAAGTGTCAATGACACTGTAGCTCAACTTGTGTAAGATATGTACATGTATTGTATGTGACACAGCAATGACACATATCTAGGTAATGACCTGATAACAAAGGCAAATGTAAAGTACTGTAAAGGTTTGTACATAAATACTGACCGTAGCCTGTAACAACTATTGCAAAGTTGGGTGACAGTTAGATGCTAAACTAGAAAGGAAATCTCAATGGGGTTAATGTCACAATTGGGATTCTTGTATGGTGCACCATAACCCAAATGTTAGCAACTGTTTTGGCCTGTTTGATTCAAACCCTTCTAAGGTTGATTCATACTAATTAATAAATATTTGTCCATACCTTCTTAAAATATAGGCATTTGAATTTTTATCTTTAGCTCATAGGGTTCCCACGAGTGAGGAGGTTTTATTTTTCTCATTGGAAATAGAAATCGGGTTGTGCTAATATTGTTTACCCGCTCCCAATAACACCAAATATTAACACAGGAACTTGGCTTCAACACATTTGAATACACATCCTAGGGATGCTGAATTCAAGAAACATTATTTTGTCTGGTATTTTCGAAAAGATTTTTAATTATCACCCTTTTTGAGTCATCTAGTGGGTCTGACAGAACTCCAAAATATTTGTTCTCATACCACAGCGATAACAAACGTACCCAATAAATTTTTGCAAACATTACTGACATAAAAAATCTTCTTTACAGGTTCTGTAAAAAAATGTAATACACACAACAATTCCCGTAAATATGACTGCCGACGACAGGCATTTTGAATTTTTGGCCGAGCTTAAAAGCACTTGTTACCATTCCATGATGATAACAAACGTAGTCCTACAAGTTCTGTTCAAAAAACTGATTGCACCTAATTTCGGTATTAAATGGCTACCGGCAGCCATCTTGAATTTCGGACCGCACCAAAAAAAAACTCGTTCTCGTCCTAAGGTGATAACAAAGATACCCAAAAAGTTTCGTGAAGATCGGTTCATAAATACCGCCCCAACCCGAGCCGTATTGACATGTGCACTTACTGTGTATAAGTAGCACTAAATAATCAAAGTTCATCTAATTTGCATAATTTCTGCAAACCTGTATTATGTGTGATGTATTCCACGTTACTAAACATTCATACAAAAATTTATTCAAATCTGAACTTTCATACAGAAGTTCTGTACAAAAAACTGATTGCACTAATTTCGGTACAAAATGGCTGCCGGGGCCATCTTGAATCTCGGACCGCACCCAAACACACTCGTTCTCGTCCCACTGTGATAACAAAGGTACCCAAGAAGTTTCGTAGAGATCGGTTCATAAATACGTCTTCTAGCCCTTTTCATTCTTTTCGAGTTAGAAAATTTTGTTTATAACTAGTTGATTTGTTACAATTTGTTGGAAAGTGCCTGCTGACACCTTCAAATTAATTGCAACAAAATATATTTTTATAAATATTTTGTTCCTATTTCTTATCAAGCAACAAGCTAATGTATATTCTGTAAAGCCACCAATCTGATGTTTGACACTTTTGTCGGAGCTATTGTGGAGGCTTCTGGAACTCAACATGTTGATTATGGCAGGGTTTTTCTATCCACCAATTATTCGATAAATTAAGTGTTATAGCTGGAAGGAAGAAGCATGAAAGGTCAAGAACTTAAAGTCTAAAAAGAATGTTTTGCAATGTAACATGATTTTTGCAGATACTCTTGTTTGGAGGGTTACCTGTCTGATAGTGTTTGGAACATGTGTGTCACCAGGATCTTCAAAAAGAAAAAAAAGGAAGAGAGCAACCCCGTCCCCCCGCCGGGAAATTTTTTGTCAACTGGAGCTCACTTATCACCTTTTGGGGATTACTTTACAGACTGCGTTCTTGAAAAAAATATGTGAACACCTGTATGAATGTCAGACCTACTGGATGTGCCCTCCTGATCTCAATATGTCAATAAGCCTCCTTTGAAAAGTACATGCAATAATGGTTATGTAGGGTTAATTTGATGTGTTTTGAATAACAATTATACAATAACATTATTTTTGAGGACGTTATGGTTCATTAACGGCCCTACGAAAATGATTAACAGCCCAAGGGTCTATTAGTGGCCCGAGACGAAGTCGAGGGCCACTAATAGGCCCAAGGGCTGTTAATCGTTTTCGTAGGGCCGTTAACGAACCATAACGCCCGTACAAAATAATGTTATTTGTATTATTATTACATTTCAAAGAGGTACATGTTAAACCAAGAAAAATCAAGATTGCTATTTTTTTCATCATTTATATATTATTATCATTTTTCAATGTAGTAGATGTGTGAAATTCCCACACAATCATTGTCAGCAACTAACTCATGCCTTAAATGCGAATGTATTTCTTAATTCTTTCACGCCAAAGATCACAAAATTCCGCCATCACATCTCTCTTCTCCAAATATTCCAACTCAAAGCAGTGTTACCTCCCGTACATCCGGGGATGTGCGGGCCGCCGGGCCCTATTGAAACGAATTTTTCATTATTGCCCGGGAACCCGGATGTGAATGGAAACATATGAGTTTTTTGCAGCCCCCGAAAATGAAAATATTCGCCAGGGAGTGCCCTATAAAGTGATAATAATGTGCTTTATGTGCATTAGATGGTTTATTGCAGTGACAGGTTACAGTTACTCTTATTTGTTCTCCAACAGATATCATGAGTGTATTGGTGTCCAAGAGTAAACGAAGCTATGTTACTTTTTGATAAACCAGACAAATTTAACAATTTAATCACTATCAAATTGATGCATGGGATAAAGGGGGTTACAGTGCAAGGGGTTTGTAAATATATTTATTCAACTACAATGTATGACTTTGCAGTGCACTCTATAGTTTCATAGTTTCTTTCCAAACCACCACAGTGACACATACATCTTTATATTGGGAGACACTCTTTTGTCCTTCCATACTTCTTCTGGTGGACTCCTTCAAGTTGACCTTTGTTGTACTCCCCAAATTCCCCGTGGGAACCCCGGGAAGTAAGCAGCACTTGTTTACTGTGGTAAACCAGTTCCGCTTTACTAGTAAAATAGGACCCAGTCACCAATGCTTGGGGTGAAAGTCCTCTAAAATGGGCAACATGTAGATCAAAGATTAACTAAACTTGACTTCATCTCCAAGTTGTGTCACGATTAGCCATGGTGCATAAATATGTGACGTTAACCACCAACAAACAAACAAACAAACAATACTCCCCAAATCAAAACATAAACAAAAGAAAATGTCTGCCTTCAATCAGTGAGAACTCCACTTATAACATTTGGTCTCAATCTTTATTACTTTCAAGAATTAGGAAAAGATTTCTTCGAGTATGTACTTCAATGTTTATAAAATACAGCTGTTATTTTATTTTGAGGTATTTTATTGTAATAATTTTGTTCTCTTACTTATGCCATAGCAGAATTTCAAGCGGTGCTGTCTCCACGTAGCAGCAGTTCCATGGCAAATTGCAGTTTCCATATGTTCTATGTTTCATGCCAAGCACTTTGGTATATAATTTATTGGGGTAATTCATTTTGGGTCTTTTTTAGACTTTGAAGAAAATTACATGAAATTGGACCAAAATTAAGTTGGACGTCCCCTTAACTGCATTGTTATCTAACTGTATTGTTGTCTAACCGCATTATCTTCCTGAAAAGTGATATTAACCATTCACAGTTAATATCACACGGTGATACTACACGCCTGGATGAACCCTGTAGCATTAACCCTTTACCCAACGTAACGGTCGAAACCTTCCAGTGCTATTCTCAAAAATCGCCAATTATTAATTTTCATTTTTTGTCTCAAAAACATAGTTTATGATCCCTCGTTGGAACGAGCTCGTCGAGCTCGTTCCAGCGAGGGGTCATAACCTATGTTTTTGAGACAAAGAATGAAAAAAATTAGGTATTCAAGAATTTTTTTCCAAGTGTCGTCTGCTATCCATGTTAGGTAAAGGGTTAGCTGCATTGTTATCTAACTGTATTGTTGCCTAACCGCATTGTTATCTGCCTGCAAAGTGATATTAACCATTCACAGTTAATATCACACAGTGATACTGCACGCCTGAATGAACCGTGTTACATTAACTGCATTGTTATCTAACTGTATTGTTGTCTAACCGCATTCACTATGATACTACACGCCTGAATGAACCGTGTAACATTAACCCTTTATCCAACGTAACGGCCAAAACCGTCCAGCCATATTCTCAAAAATCGCCAATTAATTTTCATTATTTTTTCATTTTTTGTTTCAAAAACATAGGTTATGACCTCCTGGTTGCAACGATGTAACCTGTTTTTGAGACAACAAAAAATTAGTTATTCCTGAATTGTTTTGTGTGTCGTCTGCTTTCCGTGTTAGGTAAAGGGTTAACTGCATTGTTATCTAACTGTATTGTTGTCTAACCGCATTGTTGTCTACCTGCAAAGTGGTATTTAAAAAAAAAGTGAGCATTGAAAAACTTGGTATGTGTGAGACAATGCCAGATATCTAACAGAAAAAAACAATTGCTCAAATTTCCACTGTGAATAGAATTTCATCCACAGCGGCGTGACTATTAGGGAGGATTCCCCACCAATATTTTTCCATCCGGAGCATTTTCGACAGGACTGGAGTCCAAGAGATCAATTTTTCTCTCTAGTAATCGTGTACTTTCTTAGATTTGATATTTGGACTTGTGTCAACACGCAGTCGGTCATTCAGATGGAGGCCTGTTCACTCTGAGAAATCTGCGCCAAATTTGGTTCCAAGTTGAACCAAAACCCACCGAAGAATCAAAAACAAATGAGTCTTCATGTGATCTAGAGCCAGGTAATTTCAAATAGAGAGTTACCTGTCTTGTTTATATTAAAACTTGCCGTTGTCGCGCAACTTAGCCCTTTGCTTAACGAATCGGCCGCATCCGCCCGGTTCTGTCCGCGTTACAAATTAATCAATACGATAAAATAAGATTTATTCAGCAAATACACCAGAACAAAGGTAGATTGCTTTGGACACACAAAATCAACAAAAACAGAATCATAAAACACACTGATTCCATTTGACATACATAAATCATATTACAGATAACAGACACCCTCTTGTGAAGGAAGAGCTGGACCATGTTACAAATAACATTGCATAGCATTGGATTATCATTAGTCATTATGGCTTTAAATTTGTCCATTGTATCCATTAGAGGGAAATCAGTTTTTTTCGTCAGAAATAGCGCGAAATAATTTTTCTCTCGATGGTGCATAAAGCTAACATTCCATTACGAAATGCCATTCCGAAATGCCATTCCGATTCCACCTCCCCATTGTACAAGCTTCGCATATTCTGTGTTCCATCGGATGAGGAGGTCGTAAATGCCTTCCGAGTTCGATCCACAGTTTATGGATGCTGATGTGTAATCGCGTGAAATTGTTTTCAGTCTCAATGGAAGAGGTGTGAATGAGATACGGTTCCATTTGATAATCTTCTGTGAATAGTCGATAAGCCCGGGGACCGACCTGGGCATGCGCCAGTGCGTATTTGGTTCTGAAACATCGGGACTTGGCTCTTAAATCTCAGAAATAGGCTTCTCAGTTGGCGTGTAACTTCTCAGATCATATTTTGATATTCTTTCGATGGATAATCGAGAGAGACACTCTTACATGTATTATATATATGATTAACATTTATCATTGTTGTAGAGTGCTTAAGTTAATAATTCAAGTCTTAATTACCAAGCATTAATCTTCACTGTGGTTTCTGATCAAGTCTTGGCTGCCTAAATAGGCAGCCAAGACTTGATCAGAAACCACAGTGAAGATTAATGTTTGCTATAGTGTACTAAATGAAAATGATGAGAGCTATTACATACTTGCAGTGTGTGTTACAAACAGCAGTGTGACTCCGTAAATTGAAATCTGACGCATGAATTGAAAAAATAGGCTCCGAGGCTAGAGAGTATTTTAAATAGTCCTGATCGGTCCCTGTAAGCCCTAAGTTTGTTTTTTTTCCTATTATCGTATTATCATTATGTACATCTTCTTTAAATAATTTAATAAGGTCCAATTCAAGTTTGGTCTTTAGAAGATTAATTTTACTTTTGGAAATTTCAGTTTTATTCAAGCTTTTCACTTATTGAGTCCGGGAGTTTACATTTCTAAGCTTCCACAAGAGCATCATTCAGAAAAGTAACCGGACAAGTATAATTTGCGAATCGTACTAAAGCATCTAATGTTACTGGATTTCGACCAAGCTCCGCGCGTATGACATGGTTGGAGGAATGTTTACCTACATTTAAGATCAGTTTGCAAAACTTGACATGAGCCCTTTCACTCGGTGCAGTACCTCTATTCCTCATATTCAGATCCATCGACCATATTTCACTGTCGTGTAATAATATTATATTGGCTTAATTAGTTTATCAAACAGCTTAGAAAAGACAACCACGGTTGGTGTGCATTTCTTTTTGAACGAGCTGTGTAAAATGTACAGAGCAATTGAAAAAAAAATATTTGTCAAAATGTTTTTTAAAATCATATCATGTAACCTCACATTGGAACAAGCTCGTCGAATTCGTTGCGATGAGGGGGTCACGTGACATGATATGGTTTTATCTTTTAAAATTTGAAAAAAAACAATAATTGAAATAATAAATTTTGATATCGTGTGTATTGTGCAGAGTGTTAACGCGTGCATGATGGAACAACTGAAAACGTGTTTCTGACATTGCTTCGTCGCCATTTTAAAACTTCAACCTGGCGCGGCTTCATATTTTACATTTATACAATGTCTATAGAGGCCGCGACAGTTCAGTTAGAGTGACGAGTTGAAGAACTAAAACATGTGAATGTTTGGTTCTATGTAACCAAATTTAGTTCCCCTTCCAGGACAAACTGAAGAGCCAGTTTTGGTTCCTGACGCAACCAAAATGGCTATGTGTGTTGGACCCCCGGCATAATTAGTTTTTGAGTAGCAGTGCAGTGCGTGTTGAGTAAATAAGAACCACGGCTGCTATGGGTATATTTTCTTTTTATTTAATGCTCAGGCATCAATTCACGCTGAAAAATTAAGTCATATTCCCCTGTCGGTCGGCAAAACGAAATATCAAAATGATATTTAGAAATCGATATTTCATCGTAGGTTCGGATGACGAATCACATGTACTTTAAACGAGTCAGCACATCAGTAATGAATTCCAGAGTCCCAAATACAAACGAATTCGAATAATTGATAGTGACAGTGACTAAATCAATTCATTAAATCAGCGGTTTCAAAGTTTTACTTTCTCATTCACCTTCCAGCGAAAAGCCGAAATCACTTTCAAATTTCTTCAGTTCAACTTCACACGTCTTCAGTGCATTGAGTTCAAAAAAAATAAAATGACGTGTCTTGTTATTGAAAATAAGAAAGTGGTGTTTTTTGTTATTGTTCTATTTCTTCGAAACACATTGCGATTATTTCAATTCGCCAGCCTTGGTAAATCGTAAAGTTAGGGGAGAAATAAGACGGGACTACTTTTTGTGCGGATATTCACACATTCCAATGGTTGGAGTTTGGTTGTTGTAATTTTTGTATGGACGCCGGTTCGGCACATAAATTTTGCGCCTTAATGGCAAATAAAGGCCACAAATTGGAGAGTTTGTAGTCGTAGAGCATTAAATAAAAAGAAAATTCACGAAAATTTGATGAATACCGAAAATATTTCGTTCGTGGCTACAAGAAATATGAGGATCTTCACGAGCGACTGCGTCGCTCGTGAAGATCCTCATATTTCTTTGTAGCCACTCACGAGATATTTTCGGTATTCATCAAATTTTCGTGAATATCCTCTATCTATTACACACCTATTCTATGATATCCCCATCTTCAGCAACACTAAACCATACGGAAAATGAAAATGTGTTCCGCACGCATGTGCGGAACGGAAATCGTTGACGAACTATTTTTATAAAGAAGCGAAATTTCACTGGAATATTGCACAAATTGTGATTACTATTTGAATCGCAAACGATAGCTAAAAATCGTCCCCAGAGTTCCAATGTGTTCTATGTGCCAGTAGGCACATAGAACACGTTGGACCTACGGGAACGAAAGAGTAACAAGGGTTCTCCTCGCAAATTTGGTTGGCGATAAAATGTGTTCTTTGTGTTGATAGTTGTCCAATGAATTGTTGAATGTCCTTCTAATAATGGCTTTTATAGACATGAAGGCGTATAGTTAAAACTACTAGAATTCCTGTGACGAACTGTGCGCTTATCTAGGCTTAATTCAAGTTAATTGTGCATAGGAATTGCGCGCAATTGCCTTATAGAATGGCACCCAAAGGACGGCAGGTTCTCCAGGTTACTCATTGCAAACACAGTCAATGTTTCTGCCTATGGACCTTCGGGTAACTCGGAGGTCCATTGGCTGAAACACTGCTTGTGCACAAGCCATACGTACAGATTTGATAGCCTTACTGTGGTCATTACACGTAGATTAACGCACAGATCGACGTGCTATTTGTGCGCATTTCATGACAGGACTTTTAGTTTTAACTGTATAATAAACACAGAAAGACACGTGTGTGTGAATGGGTTAATCCATATGGTAGGGCCATCGCGGAAGGATAAAACGCGGGGCCTGCGTCCTCTCGTTCTATGCTTCCGCGCTGGCACTCGTGCCATATCGATTAACCCATTCACACACGCGTGTCGTTCTGTGTATATTCGCTTATCAATTTCCAAGATGTAGGGGGCGCGGTGGCTCAGTAGGTAGAGGTGCAGGCTGCAAGCCGAGAGGTCCTCGGTTCGAATCCCACCTGCGGCAACCGCGTTGTGTCCTTGGGCAAGACACTTCACCCCGCTTGCCTACATGGGGGCACGATGACGCTGTGTACTAAGGCGTACTGCACGTCGATGGTGCACATGTCTTCAACCAATCTAACCCTGCCCGTGCCGCGGTGCAGAGTTCAGAGTTACGATGTTGGGGAGCTGACAGCTGCTCGTCGTTGCTTGGTGGTTCACTCCGGGTACTCCGGCTTTCTCCACCCGTAAAACTGTCACCGCCATGATATGACCCTGGCTGTTAATGTGTCGTTAAACCCAAATAAAAAAAAAAATTCCAAGATGTCTTGAGTTTGTTTACTATAATGCCGTCTGACTAATATTCCAACTACATCATCAAGGCATGTCTTCGACGAAGGCATGCCTTGATGATGTAGGTGAAATACAGTACGATCGCCGTGGACTGGTCACTTTCAACGGTTGGCAATATTTCCACGGACGCAATGATACAGATTCAAAACACTATAATTATAGGAATGATCATCAAAAATTTAATTAATGAAGCACCGGGTACAACCCGCTGCTTCATTAATTAAAACTTTGCAGATGATAATTTGTATTACCTGGTAAGCGCATGCATGGACATCACTGCCCATGCGTGGATTACGACCAGTCCACGGCGACTGTACTATGTTATCCAGTCGGGACTTCAGCCATCACAGTCGGTACAAATCAGGCTCACACCCCACCACCATCCTCGCACATCATCAGTGTATTCATTTTTCACGGACATCAAAGTATACGCTTTAGAAAATGACATGTAGACGATTGAGAGGCGTCGAGAAGCTGAAAATCTTCCGAGAAAAATAAAATTATTATTGTTGATCACTGTTTACTTACAGCAACTTTCGGTCCCCCAAGATTTTGAAACAAGGTATTAAATGGAGACTTCTAGTGGCTTTGGGGATGACAAATCACGTTATTTTTTTACCATCAAAATTACCTTTTTTAGCAGCATGTTTCAAATTTGCAAGTTCTTCGGTAAGTATCGGGTGTCCTAGAGTTATAGCTTTTGACTGCACAGTTCTAATAACTTTATTAAATATTGTATACGTCAAGTTGGTTTAATAAAGTTATCACTTCAAGAATCGTGCAGTTCAAAATTACATTCGCTATACAGCCACCTTCTTATATAACATTTAGTTCTACGCAACTACAGAACTAGTGGTTCTTAGTGCAAATGTTAATAGTAAGGCCCATTAGTTCTGTTGTGTTGTTCAATGATACTAACTTTGGAAAGGGTACTCAGCGGAAAATTGACTTCGTTCGAAGCATTCCATATTCGGACACTCAGAGGTGAAGAGCATGAGGAGAATCAGGGGATATTTCGGGGAAATTGTACAAATTTGGACGGGCAACATATCTCGCTGGCTTTCGCTCAGAGAACGAGTGCGCATGCTTGGCACAGGAATCAGAACTTTTTTATAGGGGGGGGGGGGGGGGCGGCTGACCTAAGAATCACGGACTCCCGGGCCCCCATCCTCTCCCCGGCCCTGAAAACGGTGATTGCCCACCTAATCCTCCTTGATAAACTGACGAATTCCTACATACAAGAGAGCCAAAGGCGGTAGAAATATGTCCTTGAAAAGTATCCGTGATTATACAATGAATTTTTAGAGGAGGCAAAGGTGTTAATACAGAGGTAGTTATGTACTACATATCCACAAGGCAAACACATCTAGCCGCAGCCAGTTGCCGCTGAGGCATTTGAATGTGTGCTGTAATATATGCAACAATTTGGGATCTAAGGAGCAAGCTGGGCGCTTTTAGGACGTTAGTGGACTGCCCGCACGGCGTCGGAACTCCACTAATTCCCTAAAATTGTCCACTTTGTACAAAACCTACATTGACAGATTTGGTCTGCAATTGGGTTAATCACTACCCCGTCCCGGATACAGACTCTGATAATTGCAGACTCAAAAAAGGAAGTTCTTTAGTGTTGGTAAATAGAATAAGCTCCTATTTGGTTCCGAATTTCTTATCAGTGATGAAAATTTGTATGTATTTTGAATGGTGCAGAACGTTATTCTATAGTAAACGCTTCCAATAACCGCGACCCTACCCGGGGGGGGGGGGGGGGGAGAGGGGGCGTCAGTCAAAAAATTACGGACACAAGGTGGAAATTTTTACATTTTCAATTTTTGGCACCCACCACCCCCGGAATGCAAATTTTTGCCAGTCATGTCTTGGACACCCACCCTCCCGCACAGTTTTTCCTCAAAGACAATTGGGGACCAACCCCAAATTTATCAAATCTGTTTAACGAAGTATTCAAATTACCTAAATCAAAATAAATAAATAAATACTTTTCCCAAACATGAAAGGTGTCGCAAACCAACTTGTCCGATATCCCAGCCCTGCTCTTGGGCATCCAAGGCATCCCTAGCCACGGATGGTCCCAAAACAATCTCTCTGCATATAAAGCCACAACGGAAATGCAGCTTCAGACCCCCCGGTAACCACTGGAACCCACCTCCACCAACTGAATTGCAGATATACACCCATTCATGTTCCAAGCAACACAACCCTTACCCCGATGTCCAACATGTCTATGCTGTTCAGACACCAGTCGAATCCCGCCACCAAGAAGCCCTGCGCAAAATATATTGTTCCCACCTGGATATCTTCAACTATCCACAAGAAATAATTGTTTTTTCATTTCATTACTTTTCTGTTAAATTTTAGTTTGTACAGCTGGTCTGAGAGAGACACAATACTGAAGTTCTTTGACCCATGCCAGGGTGGCTTGTCTGAGATGAATTGCCTCTTATTTTTTTTTTGTTTTTTTTGTTTTTTTGTTAGTGTCTCAAGAATCATATTTACCTTGAAATTATACAGGTTTTCCACAATCACGATTTTTATTCTATCAATCTTTCCAATTATCCCATACATGGAAGCACACTAGACCAATGGCATGAGGCACCCTGAGGCTTACAGAAGAATCAAATAATTGGAGCTACAAAGCACTAATAAAAGTCACACTGTCTTAGTAGAAATATAAAGGAGCGAAAATCTTGACCAAATAGCTGGGAATCACTTTTTTGTTTTGCAAATTTTTGCCAGACCCAGAACAGGACCCACCCCCTAATGAAGTGTAAAACATGGGGAAAAATTCTAACATGGAGCCCCCAACACATTATCAATGCTCTATTCTGTTCTAAGTTATGAATCTAAGCACTTGAATTCACTTTGGTTGTAATTACTCGTCTGTAAAATGATATTTGGCAAAACAAAAAATTGCATGACACCGGCAAAAACTGTACTTTGGGGCTCGCACAAACCCATTCACCCACCCATCCGGACCTTGTATCCTGGCATTTTTTTTTTTTTTTGCGACCCCCCCCCCCCCCCCCCCCCCCCCCCGCCCTACCGTTGCTCGTCTTATATTTCACAATGTGTGGAATCTGGGCCTAGTCGCACACTGGGTGATCTCTCAATACAACATATCTTTCAAGTGTGCTCCTATCGTGTTATCAACTATCTCTTCTAAAAGAGGAGCAAGTGGCTCTTCTGTTAATGGACCATCAGGCTAACCTGATTATCGGTAGCGGAGGGTTTGCTTGTCTGTCTTTTGTTGGTGTTAGTGTAAACATCAAATGAAATATCTGCGGGGTGAGGGCCTGGTTCACTGTCAGCTTCTCACACTGTTGGGGTTTTTCGTTCAAGGGAGAGCGGGGTTCCGGGAAAATTGGTGCCGGCGCTGTGTGCCGCGGGGGGGGGGGGGGGGTGGGTGGGGGGGGGGGGGGGGGGGGTGCGAACAATGTTTCATATATTATTGAACAATACATTGCATGCTAATGAATAATGCGTCTTACACTTACGAGACACATTTAGTTTCCCGACGGTACATGGTGCAGGCGGCGGTCCTTCGGAGTCATGTTGTGTCCTGGAATGAAACACTTTAACAGTGCACGCATGCCCACCCCCCCCCCCCCCCCCCTTCTTTCATACCAATGTTTGGCTGTGATCTCCAAGTGAGTCAGTTCCCAAACTGCTGTTGATCAATGTTGATGTCGTGTGCAAGTTGGCCTTTTTCAAATGTCTTTTTTCTCTTTCGCGCGTCCCCTCGTTCTACTTTCTTCATTTCACCATGTTTAAACAATATCCAAGCAACCCCCACCCGTTCAATCTGTCTGATTGAAATTGTGTAATCGTAAAGATTTGGGAGACGGTTCACATAAGCGTTCAGCTTTCTTCCGAATTCCCAACTACATCAACTTAGTTTGATACGTTATGTGTTAATTGTGTTCACTGAAGGTTATGTACAAAACATTTAATCAGTTTACACTTGTTTGCATGTTTACAGTTAACTTGTCTTTTTTTCACTAAACATGGTTTTAAACTAAATAGAATACGCATTTAAGTGTGTATAAACATCACCGAGAATATTTATTTATTTATTTATTTATTTTTTTTTTTTATTTGTTGTGGTTTACTTTAACGACACCTGTAACAACAGTTTTACGAGTGGATAAATCCAGAATACTCGGAGAGAAGTAACGAGCAACGGTAACTTACTGTCTGCAACCTACTTTTTGGCTCTAGGGGGATAGCATCTTGGACATTGTCACAATTCATTTCTGTGCTATTTTCAAGCAAGCCAGAAAATAAGCAGACTGTCATCTGCAAAATGAGGTCCCCAGAAGTTGAATTTAGTGATGCTTCTCTGCATAAATTTACCCTCTGTGAATCTCAGTCTGAATCAGGGTCTCAAAACTAAACAAAAAGAGGAACTCGGAGGATAAATTGGCCCACTGTATGGGATAGCATCATCAAATACACCCTCTGGGGACCTCATTCTACAAAAGTCAGGCTGCTTATTTTCAGGCCTGTTTTAAAGTATTTTGAAAATAGTTGGCCAAAATCGTGAGGGGCTTATTCACCCTCCTCCTGTCACACGTTATCCAGCACCCCGATCCCTATTTGGTCAAATGATTCCTTTCTCGGCCAGTTTTGCGTTTTCCTTCTACCTCAATGAACCTGAATGGTTGAAGTAAAAGGAACAGACAGAACCTTGAAATATACATTGCGAAAAGTACATGTGACAAACATTTGAATAACATCTCATCGATCTTTGCAAGATAGTTTGAAAGACACGCCATGTTTTCTTTGGACAACCAGTAGACGCTGTCGCGATGGGTGAAAAGTGGTTACAATGGGGAGCTTAAAACTTGAATGCCGAATTGCATCAGCGCAAAATATATTGTTCATTGAAGCGTAATTCCGCACACCGTCCAACCCATTTATCTCCTTCGCATTGGTTTCTCTCTTTTGTGATGTGTTATTAATTGTTTTTTTCAACATGACAAACAAAACAAAGGTCTTTGTATAATTTCAGATCGGTGTTATTTGAGACACCTTACAATGCTAATTTTATGAAATACTCAAAGTTTGCTAAACACCAAGTATATCCAACTACTTGTTTTACGTTTTGGTTGAAATATTCTTATGAAAAGTGTATATATTTTTTATTTAATTATATCTTTAATGATTTAAGTACAGAAATTAAGATTTTATTTGTGTTTGACATTATTTGTTAGCTTTTGAATACGATAACCATGGAAAATGGATATTATTAGTAAAAGAAGAAATTTTTCAATGTGCCAAAAAGTTGACGGAGCGAACTGGTATGGGTTCAATATCGAGTATGAGACCCAATTACTGTTAATTACAGCTTGACAACGCCTTCAAATGCTCCCAACCAGGTTCCTGGTGGTCATCTGTGGGATGTTGTTTCATTCTTGGACCAGCATTGCACCAAGCTCATGGACACTTCTTGGCTGGACTGGATGGGCTGAAATTGCAAGCTGCAACTCATTCCAGACATGTTCGATTTGATTGAGGTCAGGGGATCTTGCTGGCCAGTCCATACGCCCAACCTCCTCCCTCTGTCGGTACTCCCCGACAGCATGGGCAACATGAGGACGGGCATTATCGTCCATCAGAATGAATCTATCGCCCACTGAGCCTCATACAATCTGACGTGGACAGCCAGGATCTCATCAATATGCCGCTGTGCAGTCAATGTACCACGTTCAAGGACAGAGAGCTCTGTACGTCGATCCCTGCTGATGCCACCCCAGACCATGATTGATCCTCCACCATAGCGGTCATGCTCAGCAATGTTGGTTGCATGGAATCGCTCTCCTGGTAGTCACCATACCCTAGAGCGCCTATCCGTGTGGTCTAGGCAGTACCTTGACTCATCTGTTAAAAGACAGGTTGCCAATCATCTCTGGTTCATCCAACGTGGTCCATGGCCATTTCATATCGTGCCTGGTGGTGGGTCTGGGACAGCGAAATGCAAATACATGGTCTTCTCGATCGGAGACCACCTACGTGCAACCTTGCCCGGATAGTCTGCGTCGAATCATTTGCCCCGGATGCATTCTGAAGGTCACTGCGAAGCTGGGTTGCTGTGGCAAAGCGGTTCCTACGGGTCTGAATGATCAAAAACCGGTCTTCAGCTGCACATGTCACCCCGTCTCTGCCACCACTATGCCGTTTTACTGGTGTGCCATACTTCTGAAATCTTGCCCAGGCTCTGGTGATCACCGTGTGGTGCACACCTGGGGCTTCACCAACCTGACGATGGGTAGCCCCATGCTCCACCATTCCTACAGCCCGCCAAATTTCTGCTTCATACAAATGTATTTTTACATTTGCATTTGCCATATTCAGTCATTAAATCTCAAGGGTTTGTGTTGAAATGAAGACTGAATACCCAACACATGTCATGTACATGTCGACAGTACACGAAAACATCATGAAACTCAAGGGGTACATGCTTTCCATGACGGTCACGAAAAGTCTGCCTGTCAAGAGAGCTAATATAAACACTGGGGACCATCTCAATACATTCCTCAATCATATCCACCAAAAATATCGCAAATATGTCACAAGCAAATTTCACAACGATGTGTCAAATATTTGGTGCTAAGCAAACTTTGAGAAGTATAATTTTTAAATATGACTAATCTGTTGACAACATGTCCAGAACTTCACCCGACCCTAATCCAAAATAACACTTTTTTCTCTCGAGTATTCGGGGGGATGAAAAAATGCGCGAACATAGTTGGAAATTTTCATTTTACAGATTTTTTTACCCACCCACTCTTTCCTGCATATTTATTCCATGACATTTTTGGGGACCCACCACCTTCTCAGACATTTTAAATACAAAACGTCGGCACTCGAACACCAATTCGAAAATACTTACTAGATTCACATCAGTTCACAAAGACCCATTACTGTATAGCTTGAACCCCGTGTGGGTCCACCTATAATAGGTCAACATTTGGTAGCCAGATTGTTAATGCACAGCAGCGGTGACTTGGCTGTTCATAGAGACATTTTACTATATTGATGTAGCAAATTCTAAGGAATTTGTTTTATTCTTATATTGAGCTCTCTGTGAGGATGAGCTTGTCAGTTCCTCCAGTGGTTGGTGGATTCCTTTGGCCATCCAGTGGATCTGTTTGAGTAAATCTACCTTCATCTTGGCAACTAACAACGCTGTGATATAGGCATCATATAGCCATAGTTGTTGAAAGCGATTTAAAACCCCAATCAAGCCAGATCATACAACTAAATGTATAGCTTAATATTCTTACAAATCCAGTTTCTCGGTGTTTACCTTGCAAATGAAATGAAATTCAATTATTCTTTTTCCAAGAAATCTTTGATTTTCAATCAAATTTAAATAAGCTTTTCCTAATTGTGATATTCTGATATGGCGTGATATGCATTTCGAACAGACTACTTTCGGTAAACCCAGTGGCGGCGCCAGAAATTTTTTTGTGGGGGGAGGGGGGGGGGGACTAGGGTGGCAGACTCCCATGAAGGGGGGCAAATACGTAAAGGATCATATCATTACTTTGTTATGAGGTAGTCGAAACTTGGACCCAAAGTTCGTAATATACTTTTTTGGTTTGGTACGTCCTGTGGACGTACCAAACCAAAAAATTATATTACGGACTTTGGGTCCAAGTTTCGACTAAATGTAATGGTAATTAGCAGTTCTCCTTTCAAAAAATCCTGGATCCGCATCTGGTGGGTCTGTGCGTGAGAGAGAGAGAGAGAGAGAGAGAGAGAGAGAGAGAGAGAGAGAGAGAGAGAGAGAGAGAGAGAGAGAGAGAGAGCGTTTGGGCTAAGTGTGTATGGGAATAAAAAAAGAGAGGGGTGTGTGTGTGTGTGTGTGAGAGAGTGACTGAATGTGTTTGTGTGTGAGGGTGGATGGAAATGCATGCGAGATGGTTGGGGGGGGGGGGGTGCAACTGGGGGGGGGGGGGGGGGGGGGCAAAGCCTTCGTTTGGGGGGGGGGGGGGGGCAAATGCCCCCATGCCCCCCCCCCCCCCCCGTAGCGCCGCCACAGGGTAAACCATGGCATATGTTGACATATGTGAGCACTGTGCCCACATTTAATTTACTACTGCTTATACCGTAACCATGTATATGTTGTAAATATTGCTTGCGTAAAAGGAAACTTGTTTTTGTTCTGACTCAAGAAGAGCAAACCTTGTCTTTTTGTTTTTGTTATGGCTTCTGCATAGCAGGATTGCTATCAAAAAGACTTTTTTTTTCTTTTTGTTAAATCAGACTTTTTTGTTTTTGTTGAAATAAAAGTTAATATTTTCAATTTTTTCATTTTGAAAAACCAATCCCACCTAGTCTTAATGACTTATTATAATTATATATACACTATACTTTATTTTAAAGAATATTCCACAAACTTGAAACTCGAATATGAATGAATTATGTTGTGAATGGATATTTTAGTTGACTTTCGGAGAAAATTGTCAGACAATTTTTTCCGTTCAATATCGGACACCCACCCCCATCCTCAAGTCAGTTTTTGATAATCATAAAATTCTCCAATATTTTTCATATTAATGGCGTTGATTTTGTTAATAATGCTTGTAAATATGCTTTTATGGTCAATTGATGACATTTTGTTACTGTTTGGGGCACAAAAGATGCCATAATAGTGAAAGAGGAAAGGAATTACATCAACTGTTTACACACATTTTTGGCACTTGACCACCCTCCCACTCCCACCTATGGTCACGCAATGTTTTCTGCTCCCCCGTCCCCCGCTGAGTAGTGAAGGCTGCCACTCTGGCGAAAAGCATTTAGCTTCCCCATACCCCAATGGTGCCACTCTGACGAAAAAGTTAACACAGGATTCTCCATAGGGTTTTTTCGGCCAAGTGGCATTTTTTTCGCCAGTGTGGCATTTTTGGAGGCAGGAAAAGATTTTAGATAAAATCTTTTCCTGCCTCCAAAAATGCCACACTGGCGAAAAAATTGCCACTTGGTCGAAAAAACCCTATGGAAAATCCTATGTTATTTTTTCGTCAGAGTGGCACCATTGGGGTATGGGGAATTCAGTGCTAAATGCTTTTCGCCAGAGTGGCAGACAGCCTTCACTACTCCGGTGTATTCACGCCTCTTTTTTGTTTTAATAATTTTTTATTTCTTTTATAAGAAAAAAGTTTGGCGAACAGACTAGGCCTATCCTAACGCCTTACCTATACATGACAGTGCTTTATAATTTTTTAGTGCTGGTGCATCTGTGCAAAAGTGACAGTAATACAATCTTACATATAATCTTTGGCGTTTATTTTATACACACGTATACAATATGCAGATTGCATGCCTCTTACATGAAGACCATCCCTATAAAACTAACAGCATCGAAATACATGGTGGATAAAAAATTTAGCATACATAAAATGAAACCCAGGAAAGAGAAAATGAGCTGCTTGAAGCTATTGGAACGAATAAAAAAAAATAACGAATTTCCTGCAAATATGTATATAGTTGATTTTATTCTTTATCGTACGAATCAGATCTATATCGGGTGTATTTTATAGTTTAACCATTTACTCAACGAATCGGCCGCATCCGCCCGCGTAATATGCAAATTCAGCAGTTGAAAAAAATATTATTTTTCAAAAAATTTCAACCAAACCATATCATGTGACCCCTCGTTGGAACGAGCTCGTCGAGCTCGTTCCAACGAGTGGTCACATGATATGGTTTTGTTGACATTTTTTGTACAATTTTTAAAAATGATATTTAAAATAATAAATTTTGATATCGTCTACGTTGGGTAAAGGGTTAAAAAGTTCAGATTCATTATCTTTTTATTAACAGTACTGAAGCTGCCAATAATAACCAATTACTGTTGATCAATTCATTTTCTGATTGTCTGCCCCAACCTTAGTTTTTTTGTGTTCTGAAGCTTCATCAACCATCTGAAGAAGAATGATTCACCAAGCCCCAATAAGGAACCAGTGCGATTGTTTATAGTCGGTTCATTACAGTTTTCCCCAAACCGAGCAGTTGTCCAAACTCCGAAGTGTCTCTTTATACTAGCTATAAAGTTCATAACTTCATATCGTCATTGAAACTTGTCTTCCAAGAATGTCTTCTAAAATTATTTCAACATTCTCCAGTTGACTCTCGGGTTTTTGAAACATTCTTGTGCCCTGCGAAAATTGAGAAGTCAGCACTTTACCACCCTGCTTAACGGTGTATTTTAATTGTGGTGTACTCGAGATGGGCACGTTCCATTGAATCTGGTGAGGTGCGTTTCTTGATACCGTGAACGATATGGGTGGGTGGTCAGGCTCCGGGTTGGAAGAAGCATTTTCAAATATTCTGGAACTCTTCAATGCCGAGTTCGGAAAAGTGGACGAGCCACATTGTAAATACATGCAACTGTCCGCCATCTTTCCGCCGTCATAGTTCTCATTGTAAAGACGACAAGCTTCTTCTTGGACAACATTAAAAGAGGCGTTCTGAAAGCGAAGCCATCTCCCTCCAATCATGTGCTTAAACCCATTTCTGAATCGAACGTGTCGCCGATTCTCTCCCGTCCCATGCCAGTCTTCCAAGAAACAACACGTCCTTGTGTTGAAATAAATACCTTCAACAGGGAACTCCATAGTTACCAAGTGAATCCATTCATTCTTACTATGATCTTTTACCCAGAAGCCAAATGATGTATGTTTGCTTCGAATAGACGAATCCCATCGGCGTGCTACAAGAGTATACCATTGATCGGGTTCCCATCCTCGCTCGAAATTCCATGACTTCAATCCAGTCCCCTCACCTCCGAATCTCTCAACTTTCGTTCCAACACCAATGTGAGAGGCCTCGATTGGATCTTTAGATGACAAAGGATCCCAGATAGAAAATATAAAATTTCTACCATTTGGGTGATCTTGAATACCACAATAGCCACCACCATTTTGACATGCATTCCACTGTAAACAACAGTAATATGTACATTTAGTGAGTCCTTCCGGTGGGACGAGTATATCCTGCAGAATAACATCACCTGGATGGTGGTCATCAAAATGGAAAGCCACAGACGGCGCTCTTGTACCGGAACTTCCAGAAGTAGTCATGTTTTTTCACCAATCAGTATATTGCCGATATCCAGTTAAATCTTGTAATCTAAGAGTTCTACAGTATAAACAAAAAGTATTTGTAGCAAGAGATCAAATAAATTCGAATTGTTATTATATACTTATTTATTGGGGTTTAAGGTCAAATACTTATGCACAGTGGTTAATCGTGACCGTGACAATTTTACGGATGGGGGTAGCCTGAGTACCCGAAGAGAACCACCGAGCATCGACGAGCAACTGTCAGCTCCTCAACATTCTAACTCTGTTCAAGCTCCGCTCAAGCAGATTTAAAGCGGTTGAAGACATGTGCACCATCGACGTGCAGTACGCCTTAGTACACGGCGGCATCGTGCCCCCATGTAGGCAACCGGGATAAAGTGTCTTGCCCAAGGACACAACGCGGGTCGTCCGGGTTGGGGATCGAACTCGGGATCTCTAGCAAAGAAATCCAACAGCTTACCACTGAGCCACCTTGCTCCCTCGAATTGTGATCAGTAGATATATAACCCTTTAACCCTGGTGGTATCTTCCATGTCAATTCAATTGCAGCAACTGGAATAGTCCATATTTATTATTTGGGGGTAGACCAATTAATATTTTCAACGTGCAGCGTTAGGGCTGCACGTTGAAAATATTGATTGTTCTACCCCACGCATTCATCCTACTTATTTACTTATTTACTGGAGTTTAACGACACTTTCCACAGCCAGTGTCACCTCGTATCGGATAGATTTATCGGTGGAGGAACCGGAGTATCCGGAGAGAACCAGCGAGCAACTGCCAGACTCCCAAACGTACTACTTTCACAAAGTAGAGTTCGCACTGGTTGAAGACAAGTGCACAAACGACGTGCAGTACGCCTTATTATACATCGCCACCGTGTCCCCACGTGGGCAATCGAGATTAATTGCCTTGCCCAAGGACACAATGCAGTTACCTCTGGCTGAGATCGAACCGTAGAGTAGACCTTTTGGTTTGAAGTCCAATGCCGTAACCACTGAGTCAGCACGCTCCCAAGAAGATTGGTGAAAGAGAAGAAAAATGTCGATGCAATTTACTGGTCAAATGCAACTAAGTATGTTTACATATACAAATAAAATATTACATGAATATCTATATGTTGACATATTTGCATAATCAGAAAAATTTAAAACTGATTGATAAGATGATCGTGTAAAATTTGTGCAAAAAACAGGAAGGAGGCATGTGCCACAATCTCACACCACTTCCGTCAGCTCTGGTTTTGTTTTGCTTTTGGACAAACACTCTGCAGTCTGCACTATGAAATCGCCAGAACAACAAAAAGCCCGATTTTTGGAAGGCATCGCACTTCACTACCAGGACCGATGGCAGTGACACAGTACAGTCGCCGTAGACTGGTCGTAATCCACGCATGGGTAGTGATGTTCACGTATGTGTTCACCAGGCATTCATCAACGGCATTTTTTTTTTATTAATGAAGCCCAGGGTTGTACGCAGTGCTCCATTAGTTAAATTTTGATGATTATTTTTACAATTAGTATTTGGAATCTAATATTATTGTGTCAGTGAAATATCGCCCACCGTGAAAAGTGATCAGTCCACGGCGGCCGTACTGTAATCACCCATGTACATCATGTGCGGCCCGAGGATCTGCCGAGACCCAATATCGCTATCGGGCTGCAGATCGATGGTAGAGGTCCGATAATCAAGTATAACAGAATCAATACTGCGAAAAACTCGTCAGGGCCAGTTACTACAGTTAAAACTAGAAGTCCTGTCATGAACTTTGTGCTTATCTAGGCTCAATTGCGCGTAGGAATTGCGCGCAACTGCCATATCGAATGGCATCCAAAGCACGACAGGTTCTCCTGGTTACTCATAGCAAACGCAGGCAATGTTTCTGCCAATGGACCTCCGGGTTACCCGGAGGTCCATTGGCTGAAACATTGCTTGTGCACAGGCCACATGTACAGAATTTGATAGCCTCACTATGGTCATAACGCGTAGATTAACGCGCAGATCGACGTGCTATTTGTCAGCATTTCATGACAGGACTTCTAGTTTTAACTATATTTGTACTTATAGAAGTAGTAGTATTTAAACTCCTTATTCGCGGGGCATGACAGCGGCAGAAAGTCATTTCATAGTTATGGTGACTGAAGTTTCAGTTCTACCTCACGACATGTTGGTAATTGAACATTGAACCTGCTTAACAGCAAAATGCATTCCCAATCTAAACCACTGAACCCCGGTGGTATATTCTAAGTTAGTTCAACGCCCGCGATTGGAAGATTCCATATTCATTATTTGGGAGGTGGACCAATTCATATTTTCAGCGGGCAGCATTGAGGCTATCAGTTGAAAATATTGAGTGGTATACCCCCACACATTCATTTAACAGCCATTCTACTTAATGAAATTGTGACATATCATGTTTCTGGGTCTGAAAATAGAGCTCATGGGTTCAAAAGGTTAATTTAACCCTTTACCCAACGTAACGGCCAAAACCGGCCAGCGCTATTCTCAAAAATCGCCAATTAATTTTCAAAATATTTTCATTTTTTGTCTCAAAAACATAGGTTATGACCCCTCGTTGGAACGAGGTCGTCGAGCTCGTTCCAACGAGGGGTCATAACCTATGTTTTTGAGACAAAAAATGAAAAAATTTAGTTATTCAAGAATTTTTTTTGCAAGTGTCGTCTGCTTTTCATGTTAGGTAAAGGGTAGATCCTGACATCATTGTCAGTTATCTCAAACTTTTACCTTTACGGATAATCAGAGGCGGACTGGCCGTATGATCCACCGCTTCGGTTTACCGGTAATTTTTTTTCTTCTCCTAGTCCGCCCTTGTGCATAATGTGAATGATGTCATATCCCAGACTGGGAGGAAAGACCACCACAGATATGGTGCTTGGTTGGTGCAAAATGGGTGGATATCAAACAATCTGTCGAAAACGTACAGTAAGCCTATTCTTGTATGGTTATGATGAGGAAAATGGTCGAAAAAATTAGCCCTGTGTGTACGGCAATTTGCCTTCAAGAACTACGCATCCAAATGTGGAATTCTTTTTTTTTTTAAATCCGATTTTTTCTTCTTTTTGTTTTGATACCGTAAATTATTCATCAGAAGATAGTTTTTTCAACATGATTTCGTTCGATAAGGAAGATGACTTCTTGAAAATCATTTTTGCTTCTTGCAACATTCTGATCATTGTTAACAGGGTTGATTTCGTATTTTTGATGGGTTCATTAAAAAATTATCATATATATGGTTTAAAATCTACTTTACTATGATTCTATTCATATGAGTTGAAAATTATATAAACTTATTTAACTTATTCAGGAGCTGAAAATTATATAAACTTATTAAAAGTTATTCATGAACATTTAACCTACAGCACATTCCAGTAGTCAAGACACGGTGGGAGGTATATTTCCACTCAACAAACAAATTAGTTTTAACTGTCATAAACACTGTATTTATTTATTTATTTATTGGTGTTTAAGGTCACATATTTATGCACAGTGGCTAATCATGACCGTGACAGTTTTACGGGTGGAGGAAGCCGGAGTACCCGGAGAGAACCACCGAGCAACGACGAGCAGCTGCCAGCTCCCCAACATCGTAACTCCGCACTGCAGCACAGGCAGGGTGAGATTGGTTGACGACATGCGCACCATCGACGTGCAGTACGCCTTAGTACACGGCGTCATCGTGCCCCCACGCGGGCAATGGAGATGAAGTGTCTTGCCCAAGGACACAACGCGGTTGCCGCAGGTGGGATTCGAACCGAGGACCTCTCGGCTTGCAGCCTGCACCTCTACCAACTGAGCCACCGCGCTCCCCATAAACACTGTTTAATTGCTGTATTTCAACAGTTAATATGCATTACAATTCCATCTTGCTAGAGCTCATTTCCAAATTGGTTGAAACTATTCTTGACAATTTGTACATTTTTGATTTAAATCCATGATTTTTTTTTTTAAAAATCATTGATTTAAATCAATGATTTAAATCGATTGATTTAAATCAGCCAACCCTGGTGGAATAAAGATAACAATGGAAAAATCTTATTGTGTTTACATTTGATGCAGTTGAGCAGCAGTTAAGTTTCTTCATCTCGTCTCGACAATGACAACTGCTTGAAAAAATTATATCCTATCCAAAACGGGGAGCGCGGTGGCTCAGTTGGTAGAGGTGCAGGCTGCAAGCCGAGAGGTCCTCGGTTCGAATCCCACCTGCGGCAACCGCGTTGTGTCCTTGGGCAAGACACTTCATCTCCATTGCCCGCGTGGGGGCACGATGACGCCGTGTACTAAGGCGTACTGCACGTCGATGGTACGCATGTCTTCAACCAATCTAACCCTGCCTGTGCTGCAGTGCGGAGTTACGATGTTGGGGAGCTGGCAGCTGCTCGTCGTTGCTCGGTGGTTCTCTCCGGGTACTCTGGCTTCCTCCACCCGTAAAACTGTCACGGTCATGATTAGCCATTGTGCATAAATATGTGACCTTAAACATCAATAAATAAATAAATATATCCTGTCCAAAACAAGTTAAGCACCCCCCCCCCCCCCCCCTCCCTATAATACTTGTTGGTATTCGAATAGCTCATATTGTGACATTCTGCATTCCTCTATCGGATCGGGAATACATCCTTAAAACAGGTGAATATTTGCTGGCTATTGACCACTTCACTGTCGTGTGCTTATAGAGAAATGAGACATCACAGTGAGAGAAATTCGGAAGGGCATGGACAGCGTGCCACGCCGATTAACCCTTTACCCAACGTAACGGCCAAAACCGGCCAGCGCTATTCTCAAAAATCGCCAATCAGTGTTCATTATTTTTTGTCTCAAAAACATAGGTTATGACCCCTCGTTGGAACGAGCTCGTCGAGCTCGTTCCAACGAGAGGTCATAACCTATGTTTTCGAGACAAAAAATGAAAAAATAGTTATTCAAGAATTTTGTTTGCAAGTGTCGTCTGCTTTTCATGTTAGGTAAAGGGTTAAGGTGTGTTAGAAATGCTCGGGGCTGTTTCATCAGGTACCGAACAACGTGACGTTTTTTAACGTTGTGATGACGTCGGCGGTGCCTAATATTCATTCAATAAAAAAGAAAGCTTTAGAAATCCTTGCTTCACTGATACGGCATATTCCCCTTACTGCAAATAGCAGGTTTTCTCAGGAGAATTTACCCATTTACTGTATACCCACCGGTATTACAGGGAGGTGGCGGGGGGGGGGGGGGGGGCTTAACTTTTTTTGGACAGTATATTATAATTAAGGGGAGTGTAAACAGAAACAATGTGAAGAAAATTGACAAATAGCACATTTTATAAAAAGGTTATTAATTCTAGTTTGTGGTTTATTTCCTATTCATCTGCATTTTATACCATAAAAAATATACACAGAGAGCTACAGTGTGGTTTTTAACAACCTGAATATTGAATAAATTCACTTTTAAAGAATATTTTTTCAAGACTCTTTTTCTCATCACGGTGAAGGCCGACCTCGACAAAATCAGTATCAAAAGTTCTGTCTTTTTTCTGGTGTGTATGAGCTGAGGACTGAAAATCGGATATATTGTGCCTCAAAGAAATAAAGTGTGAAAGTTTTTAAAATATGTTAATGAAGCTCATGTAAGTAAAATTCGAAAATACAGTGAGCCCTTTTAGTCTTTAATGTTTTCTAGGACTGTATAAACTCAGTTCAAGTACCATTATATGTATGCTGAAAATGACTGAAGCCTAGAAACACTCGCTCGGATATGACCCCAGCCTAGGCGTACCCATAAATACCTTTAAATGTACCAGCTGCATTGAAGGAGAATGTTGCTTAATATTTTGATATTTGTAGCTCATAAGTTAAACATGTTGAACTATAGCTCCTACGTCTTTTTAATGTGATCATAACTGTATCACTTGCATCATGATCGGTCAAGACGATTGTTGTCTCAAAACAGTCATTGGGGTTTCACAAACATTAAATATCCGGTCAGCCATGAACTTTCTGTGTTTCAGTGGTGGCTTTCTCGGGGTATCTGGTCCAAGTGCATTCTGGATATCGTCACTGACATCTAATGTTCACCACACCTTTTGAAAAAAAAATTTGCATCCAAACAAAAATCAAGGTGGTTGGTTTCTTGCTTATATCACTTTCAACAACATATTTATCAAATTTTTGCTTTTAAACCATTTGTGACACAATATATCGTCTCTTGAACTGAACAAGGTGTCATCTGCAATGCTAAAGCATTGCAGATGGCGCACTGTTCCACCCAAGTGACGACATCAAAGTTCCTGTCTCAGCTCATGTACAGCACAAAAAGAGAGAACTGCTGGCATTGACTTTGTAGAGGTTGGACCTCGCGACAATGAGAATAAATGGCAAGAACAAATATTTTTTTAACCCTTTACCCAACGCAGACGATATCAGAATTTATTATTTTAAATATCATTTTTTCAAATTTTTCAAAACAATTCAACAAAACCATATCATGTGACCCCTCGTTGGAACGAGATCGACGAGCTCGTTCCAACTAGGGTTCACATGATATGGTTTTGTTGAAATGTTTTCAATAATAATATTTTTTCAACTGCTGAATATGCATATTATGCGGGCGGATGCGGGCGATTCGTTGGGTAAAGGGTTAAAAGTGAGTTAATTAAAATATTTAGCCCATAAATGCCCGTTTATTCAAACAATAAAAGCCTCAGATAAATAGTAGCGTGATAAATGTTCCCCGTAGGTTTAACACTGAAAGAATCTATTCCTGTAGTGAACTAGTGGTGACTGACATGTTGACCAATGGCCTCTACCACATTCGTGTAAGCACAATTAATAGTTCAATTGTTGTTTTCTTTAAACCTTTTCGAAAGTATTACACAATGCCAGTAAAAAACACCCCACACTGTTCATTTAATAAAGTATTTTCGCAAGTGTAGCTCAAGTCTGTAGGGGAATTATTTTAGACAGAAATGTATTACTGCGCCTTGTTTGTTTTTGCCAATCTTGCTGGTCGATCGAATTGGACCAATGTGTTCATCACGTCTCGCTGTGTTTTGTAGCGAGTAACAGCACGATTTCGCCGCGACAGCCCTGTAAGTAGTAGTGTATGTTCCCCTACACCCCTTAGTTGCAGGACCCCCGGAAGTGCCGTCATAGTCACGTGACCCGTGGTGCCATGTTGTGTTGTTATGGTAACCCGCGTGGGTGGCCATGTTGTGACGTCATCCCCATGGTGATACGTGGTGTTAGCCCGCATGCGCAGCGAGTGTTGTTAGGGTGATACGTGTTTCCGTCGTCCATTTTGTATACTGGAGGCCGCCAATCTTGCTGGTCGATCGAATTGGACCAATGTGTTCATCACGTCTCGCTGTGTTTTGTAGCGAGTAACAGCACGATTTCGCCGCGACAGCTCTGTAAGTAGTAGTGTATGTTCCCCAACACCCCGTAGTTGCAGGACCCCCGGAAGTGCCGTCATAGTCACGTGACCCGTGGTGCCATGTTGTGTTGTTGGGAAGGGGAATACCCTGCGAAATGGGTTGACCAGATATCTTCAGATAAGTATCCTATAAAAAGTATCCTCGAAAGGTATCCTCAACTGATACGTAGCCATGTCATAGGTATCCTCGAATACTGAAATGAGTCGACGAGCAATATGTGCGAGTCACTCGAACGAGCGATTGCTCGATAGCTCTTTTGCTCGGTAGACTTTGAGTCGTTTGAGCAGTATGTGCGAGTCACTCGAACGAACAACTGCTCGATGGCTAATTTGCTCGATGAGCTTCGAGTCGTTAGAGAAATGGTTTATCAGTAACTGCTCGATAGCTTATTGGCTTTGGGAATGATATAGGCTTTTGTTATACACAAGGGAGATAACTCTGCATAGAAATCAAGCAATCTGATTGGTTAGTTATAATCTATATACATGATCTATATAAATAAAATAACTACAGTACCTGGAATAGGGTCAGAACTAACAAGAATAGACCAGAAATTGCTAAATATAGTAACAATAAGCAAAACTGTTCCAGTTGATAGGCTCTTCTACGCTACTGGAGTATACTCCAGAACAAAGGAACATGGTCAGGTAGACGAAAATTATTGCATATATAGATAGAAGCAGAGAATTCTGAAAGAATTCGAAATAATACAACTTGTCGGGTTGTTTGTGGTAATTCTACGAATCGGGAAATTATTCCTGTTCAATCGAACACACCCTCCAAACAAACCCCCGTCCCACTGCAGAAAATTGGGTAAGATAGCAACCACGTGATACCATAGAAACCAAGATGGCGGCCTCCAGTATACAAAATGGACGACGGAAACACGTATCACCCTAACAACACTCGCTGCGCAAGCGGACTAACACCACGTATCACCATGGGGATGACGTCACAACATGGCCACCCACGCGGGTTACCATAATAACACAACATGGCACCACGGGGTCACGTGGCAATGACGTCACTTCCGGGGTCCTGCAACTAATCGGGAACATACACTACTACTCCTGTAAAAGATTTATGGGATAAACAAAATAAACGTATAGTGTTTCCAAGTAAAAAAAATATTCTCCTCATAGAATTAAGAACGAACCGACTCGCCAGAGGCTCGTCGGTTTCATTCTTAATCCTACTCGTAGAACAAAGTTTTTACTTGAAAACACTATACGTTAATTCTATATTTAAATTTAAAAATATTTTAGAGACTTCAGAACATCGTATTTATGGTATAGAATGCAAGTGCATCGAGAATGCATTATAAACTGTGCATTAAAGATTTTATCAACAACGATTTTATCCAAATTGTTCTGTTCACATCCACCTTAAGAAGGCACACCATTCATTTGAATCATTTCTTTGGTATGTTACTCAAAAATTGACTAAAGCAAGCAAGCTACCACCAATTATGACAGATGAAGTGTCGAAACAGGAAGAAGAAAATATTCACGGGAAGAAAGACGACAACCACTGAAATAAACTCACTACGTCGTTCATAGATGTTCTAATAGACGTTGACTTCGAGGTACGATACATTTTCGACGTCATCCAGTACAGACAGGTTGGAAAATATACGTCATATAACGTGGGGGTAGGGGGGTGTATATATCGAACAACGTTCGACTGTGTAAACGATTGAACGAAGTAATTCCGAAAAATTTCAAACGGCTGTAGGACAAAATGCCCCTGGACAATTCGTTCTTAGGATACGATGCTCTCGGACAAAATGCTCAAAGGATTAAATGCCCTGGAGACAAAATGCCCTTTGAATAATAAACCGTCAGTGAGATTGTCATAGGCGGACAAAATTCCCTCAGAACCATGGACTCCGGAGCCTAATTCGAAGTGGGTGGAGGGGCTGAAAAGAAATACCGGTTTGGAGAGTTCAAGCTTCCACGGGGCGACCAATGCTTCGCCCTGCGCGAAATTTTTTTGATAAATTAGACCCAAAACACTCGATTTCCTTGCATTGCAGTATCATTTTAACGCAGAAACACAGCAGCCTCGTGGGCAGAAAGTTTCGAAATCTAGATCGACACCGTCCTCAGGAGCCCGATAAACAAAATTGGGTATCTGACGATTAAGCTTCTACATCGTCGGTACACTATATCTCGACTCGAATGCCATATTTTAACACCTGATAGCACAAATGTTGGGAATTCTGTCTGAAACATCACAACTAGTAGAGAACATATGTTCACATGATTATGGGATGTTTTAGTCAGAATTATGGGTGTTTCATAGGCAGAATTTCCAACAACAGTTGAAATTTTCAATGCAAAATTCCTTTCGAGTTAGAAAATTCAACAATGATTGAGTCAGAAAATAGCGTCGAATTAGGGGTTTCTTTTTACGCGTTAGTGCAACGTCAAACGAGATCATACAAAGCCAAAAAAAACATTAAAGTTTGCCATAATTTGTTACTTTGTTACACAAATTACCCAAAACAAGTGTTGTTAATTGGCGAAAGAGACTGTACCGTACAGATCGCTCTTAAGGAACATACTGAGAGGAGAAAGTGTGTGTGTGGGGGGGGGGGGGGGGGTCTAGCCCCCTTAATCCTCCCCCTCCCCCGTCTCCGGCGTCCTTGAGAACAAAATCCACTCATTTTAGTTGAGAAGAAGAAACCATAAATACTGTTGTGTAACTGATGAGTGATGACCTTGTTTTTTGTGTTTTCGTAGGTTGTTTGTGTTTTTATATTGTCCCTCAAGTGGTACAAGGCGCCACCTGCAATGCTAAAGTAGTGCAAATGGCACCTTATTCAATTCAGGGGCGATATATCAAGCTTTTCCCGCGTTTTACATGAATTTACATGGGTGGTATAGTTATGCGATGTGATAATTACGGACACTTTTTAGCGCAATATTGGAGTCAGTTCAAGCAAGTCTCCCTCGCCGTTAACACGACGACGTTTTCACTTAACCTTTTACCCAATGTAACGGAAAAAAGCGGCCATCACTCTTCTCAAAAACCGCCAATTAATTTTCATTATTTGTTTCATTTTTTTGTCTCAAAAACATAGGTTATGATCCCTCGTTGGAACGAGCTCGTCGAGCTCGTTCCAACGATGGGGTCATAACCTATGTTTTTGAAACAAAAATGAAATAAATTAGTTATTCAAGAATTTTTTTTGCAAGTGTCGTCTGCTTTTCATTTTCGGAAAAGAGTTAATGTTTATACAAAATTGATTCACATCACAGAATTATTACCATACGGTGCTACCATACGATGTATTACCACACGAGGTTCAGAAATTTCATTTCAAATCACGGCAAATTTGAGATTCTTTTTTTGACATAGCGTGTAAATTTAACCTTTAGCCAACGTACCGACTAAAGCTGGATAATGCTATTCATGAAAATCCCCAGTCACATTTTATTACATATTTTTTCAATTATTGCAACAGAACAGAGCTTATGACCGTTCATTGAGACGAGCCAATTGGTAAATTTCACAAAGCCCCTGGTTGACCGACCCATCTCAATGATTTCACGCTGCAGTGTAGAAACACAAGCTTTATGCTAGGAGCTGACAGAGATTTGTATTACATCTAGAGGGCAACAGTTTTGGGTGTGGGAATCCACCGATGGTCGATTGGAGATCCCCACCAGTAATTCTTTAGTTTTCCAACTGATGCATTTGATAGGGGGCGTTACATGAAGTTCGCCCCAAAATTCGTTTAAATTAATTTCATATTGAGTACATCAATCAAACTGGTGTCAAAGGTATCGCTCGGGCACTGATTACGCATCGTGTCAAGCTGGGGTGCATTGTTCATTGTGTCGTGCAAAAGAGCCCCACAAAACCAGCAAAACACGTCATTCTTGCAATGACTCTTAAATTAATCACATGTAGCAAAAAGCTGGTTAAAGTTCTTAACAGGTTTGGTCATTGTCTCAATTACTCTTGTTTGAAGGAATTGGAAACAGCAACAGCTGAAGCCATCTAGGAGAGAAAACAAGCATATCATATGGAGACGTCATGAGTTGATTTCATATATTTTTCATGTTCTATACCTCCCCCACCCCCCAACTTCATTTTGATGTATAATTTGTTGTGTGTATTTAATTTGTATTTAAGTAATATCAGAACTGGGGATTTCAAAATAAACAAAATTCTATTGGAACTGAAACGGTTAACCGATTAATCAATTTATGAAATGATCAACATCTTGATCGATCTAAAAAGTAATTGATCCATTATCCGTTACTTTTGAACTACTTTATTATATGGGTTAACAAAACAAAGGAACAAACTTGCTTCAAAACAGGCAAACATTATCACACTGACTCACATCAATTATACGAGACAGAGTAAAGCATGCAAGTTACTTGCTGACATACTTCTTTACTTGCATGATCTTCATACTGTATCGGTGGCTGGAAATTGTCATTCTTAATCCTTTACCCATTACGGGTAGCAGACGATACTTGCAAAATAAATTCATGAATAACTAAAAATTTTAAATTTTTGTCTCAAAAACATATCTTATGACCCCTCATTGGAACGAGTTCAACGAGCTCGTTCCAACGAGGGGTCTTAAGCTATGTTTTTGAGACATAAATTGAAAACATAATAAATTTGAATGGAGATTTTTGTATATAGGCCAAGTCGGCTTTGTTTGTTACGTTGGGTAAAGGGTTCATGTTGTAAATCATCAACGGTATGGCAATTATTCAGATATCTATTTGGACAAGTGATTAATCGGTTAACCAAGGTTAATCCACGTGATTAATTGATCAAGAAAACCCCTTAACCGTTTCAGCTCAAACTTCTGTTACTTATATAGCACATTTAGCCACAAGTTGTTCTCGCGAAATATTATTGTATTATTAGTTCTAGTACGAATACGGTAGCAGACTTCCAGGAACCAGTGGTGCCTGCTGTCAACTCTGTGAGTTGATTGCATATGTGTGTCGT
Organism: Pictodentalium vernedei; assembly: GCA_031216915.1. Classification (NCBI taxonomy): domain Eukaryota; kingdom Metazoa; phylum Mollusca; class Scaphopoda; order Dentaliida; family Dentaliidae; genus Pictodentalium; species Pictodentalium vernedei. The sequence continues at coordinate 163,749,276 of CM062297.1, forward strand.
GTTCTATACATCTCAACCTTAATTTTGGTGTATAATGTGTGTGTATTTAATTTGAATTTAAGGAATATGAGAGGTGGGAGCTTCAAAATCAACAAAATTCCATTACTTTTATAGCACCTTAAATTCAGGCAAGAAAAGTGTTAAACTTCGACAAGAAACCAAAGAAGTTAAAATATCTGTCTCTCGGAGAAGCTCGCTAAAATGTCATCAAATATCATATATTCGAGTTTTCAGTTTGCTCCGTGCACTGGGATCGTGTGTCATTTTTCGAACGGGCACATGTACGAACTGACTCAGACCGAAAACAACAAGGCTGAGGAAGTTGTAACCGTTCGTCATAGAAAGTGGACTTTGATCTTCTAATGTTGCGCTTCTCCGCGTAAACAATCGCATAAGTTAATAATAATTAAAAATAGCATTTGGTGTGCACAAACATGGCACAGAAACGGGGCGATTTCATATATTTTTAGAAATGCCAATAATTAGTCGAAATTTATTTGATTGTGCTCGAAACTTACCTGTTGTTTATTATTTGAAGAATCGCCAGTCAAGAAGAAACAAATAACTGAGTTACTTCCCTTAGTGTACATATTTCCGTGGCAATCTGAGATAATAAAAATCATGCGGGAGAATCGCTTGCTCGACGAAAGTGATTTTCTGCAGATTTCCATTCACATGATTCCGGAAAAACTACATTTAAGACGACATGACTCAATATATATTCTAACAAAACATTTAGTGTGTATGGGTAGGGGTGGCGGTGGGCGTCTCCACTTGTTTTCATCCTGCACTCCGGTTCCTTCTTAATATTCCTGTTCTCATCGGGTATTTGCAGAGTTTTTCAGGATCTAAGCCATGCATTTCTCTTGACAAAGAGAAACACAATGCTTTTGTCCCATCAGTTGATTTCATATTGGAAGGAATCAAGCTCCTGCAACCAGTTGCGTAGCCAGAGGAGGGGCTGAGGGGATCAGGCCTGGCATTTTCAGGAGAGTGATTTATTCGCTCGGCTACAGCTCGCCTTAAAAAAAATTAGGAGGGCGAAAACTAGCCCTCCTGGCCTTAGAAAATAATAATTACCATAACCGCCTATTCCTAAAACCCACATCTTTTCAGATCTGTGCTATGTTAGTGGTCTCTGTAAGACGGCCACACTGCCCCTCCCACACCCCCGGACCTTGCCAAGGCCCGGAGGTGTGGGAGGGGCAGTGTGGCCATCTCTCGGAGACTACCTTGATAGCTGCACCAAATAAAATGTACAAAGCCAACTAGGCAAAATACATTAGTAGTAAAACTTCATATTGCCACTTTTAGCTTTTGTAAGCTCGAGGAAAGCTAATCGCTCCCCTAGGCCATGCGAGGGGAACGATTTTTAGCTCTCCTGTATGCGCCAGGCCTGGGGGTGGGGTGGGGGCACATGTCCCCAAATTTCAGCAATTCCCCCCCCCCCCCCCCACCTCCAGGTGACGTAGCCTAATTATTGATGCCTTTCACAACTTATAAATTATGGACACGGACTCAGAAACTTTTTTGACATGTGTAAAACATATATAAAAACCGTCATTATGGTTAAGAGGAGGGAATTTTCAAATAGGAACAGTGCTATTTCTCTGACTTTCTCAATGAAATTGCGTTCTTTTACCTTATGTTTAACCCTCTGCACTCTGATGTCAAAATGGCAATGTTTTCAGCAGCAAATATTTCCCATAATGCAGTTCGATATTTAACCAAATATACCTTGTTTGACAGAGCTCAATGAGCTCTGTCAAACAAGATATAATTGGTTAAATTCATAGTTAAACAAGAGAAAAACAGAGTGGTTGGAGAAAGATCTGTTTAACTACCAGTGTGGTAGGGGTTAACTACAGTACAGCCTCTGTGGACTGGTCGTGGGCAATATTTCAACGGACGCAATAATATTATATTCCAAACACTAATTATAGGAATAATCATCAAAAATAATGAAGCACCGGTGTCATTAAATAAATCTTTTCTGCTGATGATTTTTATTACCTGGCGAACGCATGCGTGAACATCATTGACCACGTGTGAATTCTGACCAGTCCACGACGACTGTACTGTAATGGGGTGGTCCCCGGGCGCTCCCATTTAATGGGGCACTAATCTCGCTTCCAGTTCACGACGTTCGGGGTTTGGGATGGGTCGTTGGGCACCTCTTGTTTTAAAGCGCTAATCCGTCCAATTATATTTAGGTTGCCCGTGTTCCCTTCGCCTTATGGTTTAGGAGGTATTGGAGCGAGTCAGGGAGCGCGATGGCTCAGTAGGTAGAGATGCAGGCTGCCAGCCGAGAGATCCTCGGTTGGAATCCCACCTGCGGCAACGACATTGTGTCCTTGGGCAAAACACTTCATGCCAACTGCCCACGTGGGGGCACGGTGGCGTTGTGTACTAAGGCGTACTGCACGTTGATGGTGTACTTGACTTCAACCCTGCTGGTGTGGAGTTAGTACGTTGGGGAGTCTGACAGATGCTCGCTGTTGCTCGGTGGTTCTCTCCGGGTACTCCGGCTTCCTCCGCCAGTAAAACTGTCCGACATGAGGTGACCCTGGCTGTCGAAAGTGTCGTTAAACCCCAATAAATAAATAAATAAATTGGGGGGAGTCCAAGGGTAGACCCACCATCCATTTTGTGGTGTTAGTAGTGGTAATCTTCACTTTGTTATCGCATCTCTATACGTCTGTGGTTTCGGGTATTTTATTTCATCTAAATGTAGGAGAATCCATTTGGATTCTCGCGAAAAATGGTTGCGAGAATCCATACCTGCTATGAGTGTCCCAGGATCTCATCAGGCTACCATAGTTGAAGCCCTGTTGTATACTGATAACACAAGTTAACCCTTTGACCAATACAGTTTTTTAATTTTTAAAACATAAACTCAATTTGATAATTTAAAAAAAACAAAACAATATTTACAAATAAAACCTTACAAATATGGATGTCATTGGAACCGGCTCATTGAGCCGGTTCCAATGACAGCCATGTTTGTACAATTTTATTGACAAAGTGTCAGTACTGTCGGGATATTTTTGGTCATGTTAAACTTCTATTGGTTAAATTGCTGTTGCTAAGTTAGGTAAAGGGTTAAATTGACTCAATTCTTTTCACGCAAATGCTAGCAGAGGTGCTGCGAGAATCTACCTGCATTCTCGCTGGTTTTGTTGCGCGAATCTTGAATCGATTCTCGGAATCTATAGTCGAAATATAAGCCCTTGGTTTAATGAATTATAAGGCCAGGTCCTTGTGCACCTCTCGTTTTGCAAGGCACTAATACCACTCGAATAATTCCTCGGATTTGCGAGTCCATCAACCCTCTGGTTTGAGGGTATGTGGGGCAGATCCCTAGGCACTTTTTACTAATTTGTAACCGAAGATCATTGCGATCACTGATGGTCGAACAAGGACAATTTTCATGTTGTGTGCCTTTGGTTTAAATAATAACGCGATCGTGCTCAATGATATTTCTTTCGAAGTTGACATCAGAGGCCAGCCATTGAATTGGTTTTCCCGAATCTATACAGAGCTGTCTTGTATACCATAATTATCTGGGCGTGATTTCAGTTAGTTACCGAATTTTTGAAAATGCTCTTAAGTGTTTTGATAAAAGTAAGTAAGCCAGCGATGACCCTATATATGACCATGTGAAGAGACTCTCGAAAGTGTGTAGTTGTGCTGGGAATTGAAGTATATCGATATTTGTACATTGATTTTACAGATAATTGTACTTATGTGGATATTGATTACAAACAAAATGTGATATCATGAAGAAAAAAACACGAAGATGCGCCCCGAAACTCTAAACTGACTCCTCAAAAACCAAGATGGCGAATTTATATAGCGTATATGGGGAGAAGGTGTCCCATAGCCTACATGGGCATTACTGCTCGCCTTAAACTTCAAACGATAAACGCTAGTCTTCATGCTGGTCTTCACGTTTTATGCAAGGCCGTAACTTGCCCAAAATATTAGAGGGCTGGGGTTGTGTGTAACAAACTCTTGTTTGGCAACTGGATGAAATTTCTCGAACACAACATTAATATTGAAGCGTACAATACCAGTCACTGTATATTTGTAACTTTTGGACATGCATTTTTTTTGAACGCTTGAGAGAAAGGCGTTGTTTTGTGTATGCAAGTCAACGTGTAGCACAAGCTTAGCCCCACATGGTGCTATATAATTTGTAGGGTTGCTCGCCCTAAAGCAAAAAAAAATTATATAATGCCCTGTTGAGTCAAACTTGGACCAGTCAATATGGCCAGTCCATAATACTCGCAATTTGATGTCCTCTATATCTCCAGGCCTCAAATGCATCCGAGACCCGAAAAAAATGTTACCCTGTTATACTCACTTCAAATCAAATGGTTTCGCGCGCCGAAGGTGCGCAGGGACGGTTTGGTGAGCAAGCCCCTTTCGACCCTCTTTAGCTGTAGAATTTTGAAGTGTCAGACCGTGGTAAAGGAGGAGAAGTTGTGGGTTGTTAGCGGCGCTTATGTCTTTTCTGCTTCTTTTTCAGAGGTGGAGGTTTGGAAGGAGAGACAGTGGTAGTTGGTGTTGTTGGTGGGCTGCCTGATGGTGATTGGTGAGGTTTGTAGGGTCTGGTCCTGCCCGAGTCTGGAGTGGTTGTGGGTGATTGCTGAGGCTTTTGTTGTTGTAGGTTTCTGGCGCCTATTAGTTTTTTGGTTTCTTCGACTTGTTGGAGGAATAGTTGGTAATTCCTGTCCCCTTGTATCTTGTTTTCCCGTATGATGTTGTCCAGCCTGTCGTCCGCGTCCTGGCATTTTGGTTTAGAAGGAAGAGGCGAGTGGGGATCAGGAAGAAGGGAGAGGGCAGCTTCCATTTCCACCTCAGTCTCCACAGATGCTCCTGTTAGGCTCACTTCAGAAATCATAGGTGCACAAATAGGGAGCTTCCTGGCTGTCGGACATTGTAAATCAAAGTTGACACAGCAGTGGAATTTATCATCATGTTATGTCTCCTTCTCGAAGATTTCTGTCTAGGTTGGGGTGGATCATTACCTCCATTTTAATTCAATCCAAACTAGATTTGCGCGGTCTACCCTAATTATCGTTCGGTATCGCTATCGCGCCAATATCGAGTTACCGTAAAGGGGGAATCTTAAAATACCGAAGTTTCGGTATTGAAAAATAGGTCTAAATCTTTCACAAGCACTCGTCATTGGTCATTTGATATTACAATAAAACAGAGAGATAATACCCAAGGGGTATGTTATCTAAGTTTGAATGTAACATCAAATGACGGCTGGAGAGTATCTGTGTATCCATTATGACAAATCAAAGGCGGAAGCTCAAAAAAAGTGTTTGTGTGTGTGTGTGGGGGGGGGGGGGGGGGGGGGCACACCTTTCTGGGTACCGCAGGGGTATAGAATGGGGAAAACAATTTCTTCGGAAGGGGGGGTGTCAATGGTGGCGGGGTGGTGTATTCATGCAAGATATATAAATTTATATACGCTACCCCTAACCCTTGAACCCACTCTATTTAACCCTTTACCTAACATGTAAAGCAGACGACACTTGCAAAAAAAATTCTTGAATAATTAATTTTTTTCATTTTTTGTCTCAAAAACATAGGTTATGACCTCTCGTTGGAACGAGCTCGACGAGCTCGTTCCAACGAGGGGTCATAACCTATGTTTTTGAGACAAAAAATGAAAACATTTTGAAAATTAATTGGCGATTTTTGAGAATAGCGCTGTCCGGTTTTGGCCGTTACGTTGGGTAAAGGGTTAAGACACTAACCTCAGCGTATTTATTTTGTTTTGTTTTTACTTAACCCTTAGAACCCTGGTGGTATCTTCCATATCAGTTCAATGCCACAACTGAAAGAGACCATATTCAATATTTGTGGGCAGTCCAATTAATATTTTCAACGTGCAGCCCAGAGGTTTTATTATTGATTGTTTTTCCCCACACATTCCTTTATGAGCTACATACTTAATGGATTTATAAAGTATCATGTTCGTGGGCCAGAAAAGCGGCCTCTCGGGTTCAAAGGGCTAATCATAACTTTGAAACCGTCCTTTGAAATAATACGCTCCATTTAGAGTTTTCTATTTTTATTCAATAAAATCTTGAAAATCAATGTGTTCATATATGTATAGGTGACGTGTAGAGCCCATAGGGGTTGTGTATGTTATATCGGAAAATGCCGTTCGGGTACCCCATAATTGGTGAAAAAAGCTTGGGGGACGTTCCCCCTGTACCCCCCCCCCCCCCCCATCCCCCTGGGCTCCGTCGCCCCTGTGACAAATAATACAGTCCTTACTTGTTACATCAGCGTATCCTATCCTCACAAGTCTATAAGTTGAATATTAGTATTTCGAGTCTTCGACTGCCCAAGAAAGGTTACCAGCAGCTGGGCCGCAGTATGTCAACAATAGGGCTGTCACGATTAATCGATTGTTGATCGGTCACGGCGAAATCGATTAGTAGTTTTCGTTGTCGAATAATCGGTAAATTGTATCCCGTTTTAGAATGAATGAATGAATGAATGAATGAATGAATGAATTTTATTTAGCGGTATACAGCAATATAGATATGTACATTCATACAATACAAACAAGAGATCAACTATGCATGTATACCGCAGGGAGACGACATAGCCAGATTGGCTGTCTACCTGTCGTCTCCCAGGGATTATACTGTGCAGCATTGGAATCGGACTATCAGACAACAGTTCATTTGTACTTGGATGCTGGTGGCTTGGTGCAGCTAGCTTGTCTACCTGCCAAGAGACGAGAATATGTCCAGACATATACAGCACCAGCGAAGATGGGTCACTGGATAACCACGACACAATTCCTGTCATACTTCTCCCCCACTGACAGCCACAAATCACGACGTCATTCCATGCGAAGCTCCCACAGAGAGCTCCCCACTGAATGATGCAAAACGTTGGGAGTCCTCAGCTAAGTAAGACCCTACCCGCGGTGTTTACCACTAGATTTATCGGTATAGTTGACTACAGGGTTGGAGCTGTATCTGAAGGATACCGACAAAAACAACTACAAGATTTCACTGTAGTCATTCAGCAACCCAGTCCGCCGGTACTGTTCTTGGAAAGCGCTAAGTTTGTATAATCTTGAAAATTCTTAGCCACATAATTATCTGAAAATATTCTGCCTGTTCTAAATAGAGCATTCGTTACAGTATGGATTATTACAGTCGATGTTATCGGAGTATTGGGACAGTAATTTTACGGTTAATTGTTTTTTGAAAATGTTTCTATTGCTGCTGTTACGTAAATCGAGCTCTAAGTCATTCCATAGTTTAGGGTATATATGTGTTGGAAAGTTCTCAAGAGCCCTTGTTCTTGTTCTACCAATTTGGAGAAGATCTCTCCTTCTACTAGCTCTGCCCGTAGTATTGACTACAGGGTGGAAGTAGTGTCTGAAGGATACCGGCAAGTTATCATGATACCAATCAAATACAAACAGGCACGCGTGGAGTTTAAAAAGGTCGTTTACTTTAAGAATCTTATTTTCTCGGAAGAGAGGATCAGTGTGTGCTCTGTATCGCGTGTTGTTTATTATGCGGATGGAGCGTTTTTGAAGAAGCAGTATCTTTTTAATTGTTCTAGCATTGCCCCAAACATTTATCCCATACACTAAATGTGTGTGTATCAGGGCATAATAAAGTGTTTTCATCGCTTCTCAGGGAAGTGTAGTTTTCACTTTATTTAGTGCGAAATTCGCCCGAGCAATCTTGGAAGAAAGTTGAGATATATGGTGCTTATACGATAGACTATCATCAATATGTATCCCTAAGAATTTAAGATACTTCTCTGTATCATTAGTACCTACTTTGCTTATAATTTGGCCGTTTATTAGAATGTCGTAATGAATTGTTCTTCTTTTGCCGGAGGGGTTGATTAAAATGTATTTAGTTTTAGTAGCATTTAACACAAGTTGATTCGCACAACACCATTCAAATATTTTTCCAAGCTCTGTGTTTATAAGTGCGGTTAATTGATTTGGATCAGGGCCCGAAGAATGTCCCGAAGTGTCGTCAGCAAAAGATAGGAGATTCAGGGACGTAGCGCGATAAATGTCGTTGACATATATTAAGAATAGTGTTGGACCGAGTACCGAGCCTTGCGGAACACCATGCGTTATTTTTACTCTGTCAGATATATGCTCGCCATATGCAACGTACTGTGATCTACCAGACAGATAGCTTTTAAACCAGTCATTGCCCAATCCTCTAATACCGTATCTATATAATTTATTTATTAAAATGTCATGGTCTATGGTATCAAATGCTTTCGAAAGGTCCAAAAATAGTGCCAATGTACTGTCCTTACTTCTTTTATTATTTGCATCTGATATAGTTTTCAGCAGCTGCATGACAGGATGCACCGTACTATGATTTTTCCTGAAACCGTATTGATTTGGATGTAAGATGCTGAAGTGATCTAGGTATTTTACAAGCCTAACTGACATAAGTTTTTCCAAAAGTTTTGAGAATATCGGTAGTATGCTGATGGGTCTGTAATTTGTAAAATTGTGTTGGTCACCTGCTTTAAATATAGGAATAACTTTAGCAGTTTTCATTTTATCTGGAACAGTACCGTGTATAAACGAACAATTAAAGATATGTGTTAGAGGGGTAACAATGGGGTCAATGGCTTGTTTAAGTAGTTTTGAACTAATATCATCACAATCTTTTCTTCCTTTCGATTTTAGAGATTTTACGATATTCATAACTTCAAAATCACATGTTGGGCTTATATAAAAATTATTAGTAGAGTTTGCATCCATGAAGTCGTGAAATGATTTGTTGGTGGCGGGTATTTTTTCACTCGTTTGTTTCCCTATACTTGCGAAATAAGCATTGAATTCGTTAGCTATTAGATGTTTAATAAATAAAAGAAAATTTGATGAAAAAACTATTGTTGCTAAAGGTAAAGAGTTAAGAACATCGATGTTACACCCCAAGAAGCCGTTGGAAGCATTTGTCTTTCAGGTACATTCATCAAAGCTTTGATGTTCTGAACTTTTGAACCGTCAGTGTAATAATCAAGACCGGTCGGCAGTTGCGAAGTTCGCAACTGCCGACCGGTCTTGATTATTACACTGACGGTTCAAAAGTTCAGAACATCAAAGCTTTGAATGTACCTAAAGGAGGATCATCTTTGTTGTTTACTTGAGGTAAGTCAACTGACTTGAACTTCATTTTTATCGACTTCAAAGAGAGGGAGGGGGGGGGGGGGGGGCATTTAGGTGCGATTAATCGATTATTTGCGACGATTAATCGATTCCTAAATTAAAACATAGTGACAGCCCTTGTCAAAAATACCAACAATATTTGCATTGGTTTCGGTATGTTTTCGAGAGGGAATACCGAACCGATACCGATGTAAATCGTCGTCGTAAAAATACAGATACCGAACTTGAATTTTCAATACAGCCCAGCATTATCACAAACTATATTTGTGAACATCTGAACTAATAGAAAAAAGTAACTAAATTTCAATGCCCAGCTTTGTATATAAGTATAGCTGGCTGGTTTTGCGGTTACTCGGTGTGAAGGGTTCAGAAACAAAGAAGGGGGAAATGAAAGATAAATTATAAAAATTCGAAATCCGGAACCAGTATTTTATTCTTGTGTGAGTATGTCTTCTGTTGATCAATACTGCATGAGCTAATATGTAAGGTTAACCCACTGGATACAGATGTCAAAATACCGAAGTTTCGAGTTACAATTTTTTTTCCCGATATTGGACCAGCAATTTAACGAATACGGTGTTGTTTTGCAGAGCTGAATGATTCCTTTCACCTCTTGAATTCCAAGGTGCTTTATGGGAAATAAGCTGGAAATTTTGACATTAGAATGTTCAGGGTTAATCTTTTCAACACTAATTTCCAAACACCTATCAACCTAAAAGAAACATAAGCAACAGGAAAATAGGAGAATTTATTATTCATCGATGGGAAGGTTCAATGATAATTGGTTGCTGAACACACCCCCCCCCCCCCCCCCTCGCCAATTTGTTGCTTTGTGTTGTTATGGTGGCCTCCAATGCAACTTTTTACTTCACGCAAAAAAACAATGTTAAAGGGTTACCCGCAACTACATAATAATGTTTTACTGATTAGATACTAAGGCAGAAATCTGGAGCGGATGTGTATATTGTCGAAGTGGTACTTGGCATTTGTCATCGTCGCAGCTGCCTTCCAACAATCATAACTCCAATCCAATGATTTTAATTAATCTACGTCCCGCCTCTTCCAATCGTTGTACGTTCTGGTCTGCGTGAAGGAGTGTGAAAGTGTGTGGTGGGGATGGTAAGATACCCTTGGGTGAGCTTATAAGCGTCGCACGGGAGAGTATATCAAATTGGGTTTGTGGACACTTCATTCTCCACTTTCAGATACGCATGCTCGTTGATGAATAACAGTGAAATCATTGGTCCAAGGGAAATAATTCTAATGTCTTAGTGTGTTTTTTCAATTCATGCAGTTGCTGCTCACTTTATTGTTTTCAAACTGGCGCAATCATCAATGCAGCGTCCATATAAAATGTCGCGTGTTGTTCATTCGGTGATCTGACTGATATCAGGATCGGTTGTGAAAAACTGGTTTCGTTGGGATATCGAGGACTGGAAGATTATGAAACGCAATTTCAATGTTGTGCAGTGGCGGCGCCACGGGGGGAGGGGTGGGGTGGCTTTGGCGCCGCCACTGCAAAACATTTTTCCTCGGCCCCCATCCAAGATCAAATTTCAAATTGCTATCTGACCGTGGGACAACCACCCAATATCATACCCGCAAACGGCACATAACAACACATATCATGCCAGGTGTTGTAGAAACGCTCAGATATCGCTCACAGGTCGTCCAAATATAAAGAAATTTCCTGGGGAAATCCCCCAGCCCTCCATCCCACAAACGGGCGGGGAACACCCTCCTCCTTAGTTCAACGATCTGAACATAGTGACTACCCCTAAAAGGAGGTAGCGGGTAGCCACTACCTTCAGATCGCTGAACTACCCCCTCCCCATCCTCTCTAGCTCTGGCCTGTGGCGTTCGGCAGAAGCCTTCGGCATCTTGACCTTAGACCCCCACCCCCCATATCTTACTTAGGATCCCCTAAATTGAAATCCTGGCGCCGCCACTGATGTTTTGTGAATTCGTAACCTTCTCGAAATGAAATTTTTATTTGATAGTATGCCATTCATGAAATCGAAAATGCGGACTAAATAACAGGATGGAAATGGTTGAAAAATCACGTGGAGCTTGTTTGAAATGGATCGATCGCCTCAACCAAAAGCGAATCAGAAAGAATATGGGTTTGTGAAAATACAAAGAGACAAATATACATGGGTACTTGGGGAGGACACGAAAACATCGCGAGATACTCTTTTCCAGAAATCCATATAAACACTTCGCCGAACGAATCGGCCACAGTCACCCGTGTAATACACAAATTGAGCAGGTGAATAAATATCTTTTTTTTAAAAAAATTCAACAAAACCATATCGAGCTCATTCCTATGACGGGTCACTGGATATGTTTTTTTTTAAATTTTTTGAACGATTTAAATATATATATATATATATATATATATATATATATATATATATATATATATATATATATATATATTTAAAATAATGAATTTGATATCGTCTGCGTTGGGTAAAGAGTCAAAACGAAATCAAAGCCCGTATATTTTCATGTCATAACTTTAAAGGTAAATAAAGTACAAAGAAAACGCGAACTGATCGACGAGTTTAATGACGCAGTTGAAATTATTGGTGAAAGATTGTGCGCATGTCAACCCAGACGGTAAGAGATCGCATATTCTTTGGGACAAAAGAGATAAACCTATTAATGAAGGTTCCAAAAAGATGTTGACATTGCACGTACCCACACCTCTAAAAAACACACTAAAACACGTGATCTTGAGATGACACCTCTATTTACATGCTTCGATGGAAAAATCTTAAAAAGTTGGCACTCATTTAAAAACGCACATATACTGAGTCAAGAAAAGAAAGTATAACAGAAACAAATGTGAAAAATAGCATAATGGATGAAATATAATAGTTCTAATGGTGCATGTTTGTGGACAAGAAGCCGTATAAAGAGTTTAATGACATGCTGTTGTTGTCCACCCAACCGTATACAATTTTGCTACGGATTTCAAAACAGAACGTACTACCCGAGAATGTCAAATTGAATGGGTGGCCGACGATTTTCTTTGTGTTATGTTGTGTTGGAGAGCCTGGGTTATTGAGAAACCACGCTATTTTTTTAGTTCTGACATCTTAAAAAATGCCAGTGTTAATCGAAAATCAGAGATTGCGTGTCATTGGTATGCATGAGGCTGGGATACCTCCAGATGAGCTCGCTGATTACTTCGGAGTCACTGTGGCCACTACGTACCGTCTCATTGGAAGGTATAGAACCACTGGATCGACTGCTTTCCGACCGCGTTCAGTTCGACCAAGAGTTACGACCCCTGCACAAAACCGACACATCAGGACGTCTCACTTGCGGGATTGCTTCCTTCCGATGACGAGGGCAGCAGCAATTACTCCTGGTAGAACTAACAATAGAATCAGTGTACAAACTGTCCGCAACAGACTCGCTGAACACGGCATCCAAAGTAGGCGTCCATACCACAGACCAATCCTTACCCAACATCATCGTTCCGTCAGAATGGAATGGGTACGCCAGGGTGTTAGCTGGACTCAGCAGCGTTGGAGCGTTGGAGCACAGTTCTTTTTTGTGATGAATCACGATTTTGTCTACGGCGCGTTGATGGTAGGGTAGGGGCTTATCGCCGACGAGGAGAACGTTTTTTCTGATGCTTGCGTGTGGGAATGCGACCGTTTCGGCGGGGGTTTCAATTTGTTCATCAAAATTTGTTTTATTGCTAATTATTGAAGAGTGCCCATAGGCACATCTTCAATAATCTGTAATAAAACAAATTTATATAAACAAAATATTTGCGTTAGACTGAATATGAAACATGAGCAAGGAAAATGTTGGCTTTTGCTCTGGTACCTTCATTTTTTGAAACCCCTGATAGTGACTTCTGGCACTCAACCAGTTAACATGAAATTGAATTAAAAAAGTAATAGTAATAAGTTTTTTAAAAAAAAGCAATTAAATGGAAAAGACGAATAACTAAAATTAACTGAAGAAGATTATTTGAGTGAAATAATAAAAAATAGACTGTGGGTTTTGTCCCTCTTTCAGCTTTCGTTTTGACCATAAGGTGTTTTGTCCTGAGAGTCTTGGTAGTGAGTTGTGTCCGTTCTATATGGAATCAATGCAGTTACATGCGGTATCTAAGCTTCTATGATTTCTATACAGTTGTATGCACAATGTTTTTCTATGTTGTTCTATATGGTAATTGGACGCGCCGAAATTTCCATTCAAATACATGTTGAGAGCGATGAATATAGCACACAATACTTTTTTCCATATCTCACTGATAAATACTTCACACCGAACATAAATGTTCGGTGTGAAGTATTTATGAGTGAGATATGGAAAAAGTATTGTGTGCTATATTCTTCGCTCTCCATATAGAATAAACAGCTGCGCCACGAGCGCATGATACGCCCGTTATTAATTACAAGAGGGAAGCACACAATATGAGTATACATATGTACTTGTCAGGTTAAATATACTTGCCACCAAAAAATCCTGAAAATTGCTCAAAGTCGGACATATGGAAAATTGCCTATATTTTGACGAATAAAGTCTCATAACTCTGGAATGATAAATCGGACAGCTACACAAATCGAAAGGAAGATTCCTTCTATCAACATATACTTGCAAACAAAAAATCATGAAGATTGCTCTAAGCATTTTCAAGTTATTGTTCGACATGTGGAAAATTGCTTATATTTTGACGATTAAAGTCCCATAATTCTGGAATGACATATCGGACCGCGACACAAATCGAAAGAGAGCTTCCTTCCATCAACATATACTTTCCACCAAAAAATCACAAAAATTGCTAGAAGCGTTTTCGAGTTATTGTACGACGTGTGGACGGACGGACGGACGGACGGACGGACGGACGGACAGCGGTATACCATAATACGACAGTTTTTTTTTTCAAAACGGGCAGGGGGGGGGGGGGGGGGGGTCTTCCAAAAAATGCCGGACACAAGGCCTAAAATATTTTTTTCCACCTTTTGACCACCACCCACCCACCCACGTGCAAAAAAAATATTTTTTTCCTCTGACCACTTGGACACCCACCCCACCACCTATATTTTTTCAGTGTATCACCACAGTGGGTAATGAAAAATTATTGCACTGAGCTTCCAGTTGTCAATCCTTGCCTTAATTTGAATCCTAACCTACTGTCTAAACTAATTATGTACACATCAACCAGCATCAACAGAAGCATTTAGATTTCACTAAAGAAAATTGTTATTAACTCCTTTGTTATCAAGCACGCATTTATTTTTACTGGGAAAAATTTCATTGTTATTTTTCGTTGTGAGAAACTTTCAAGGAACTGATTGATACACTGGTCACTGATAGATAAGAGAATTGTAGTTATTTTGGCAGTATATAGGTGTATGTTTATGAAATAAAATGGTGCTTTATTACAAATTCCATGATGTAGTGTGTTGTTGATGTTGTGAAAAAACAAAGCACTGCCACTGAGTAATTCTTCTATGGTGATCAGTGCTTGATGTTTTCTTATTCAAAGTTGATGTCAAACTAACAAGGGTGCTACCAAATACATGTATCACAAATAAAAATAAATATATTGGTAACTGTTATGCAGTCAAGCTATACCAAAATGTCAGCATTGATTTCTGCATATAACAGCTGATAACTGTTTTTTTCACATCTTTATGTTCTGGTGGTTCTAATACCTGATGACAGAACTTTCAGTTGAGCATTTGTAATTCATGCATTTCAATAATATGCCTATATACACTATGGCGTAGTGTATACTGGCATATTATTGAAGTGCATGAATTACAAATGCTGAACTGAAAGTTCTGGCCTCAATGCTCTCATAATAATTATCATTCATGTTTTAAGTTCCAAGACTGAAGAAACAATTTAAATTTAGTGAAGAAGTTTTAATTTTAATGACCTGACTACAGGCTAAGTGTCTAGGCTTGAGGTTTCAGCCAATTGTCATTACTCAAAAGATAGTAGATAGCGTAGGAAAGCTGAAAATCTGTCACCTAACACTATTGTAAATCTCACTGTCCGTCCTGGTCCGTCTCCGAAAAATGTCAGCATTGATTTCTGCATATAACAGCATATAATGTAAGACTTAGACTATTTTTGTGAACATCAAATAGAGGATTAAAATAATCTTCTTTTGCTGCATAGTATTTTGCTCAGCTACTCATCTATATACTCTGGCTCAGTCAGGGTCAGTTTTCAATTCAGATATTAACTGTAACTTTTGTTTCATGTTTTCACGAGATAGCCAGACAAACCCTCTGTGAAAACCCTGGTACTATCACTATGAGCTTGAATTAAGTAAGTGGGGTTTTATATCAAAGATGCACAGTGAGAATTTTCATTAGTGTCAGGTTACAAGAGCTCTACTCAGAGAAACTGGGCATTTAGATTATTTTCCGTAATTTTTTTACATTATTTTAGATGTTCTGCTAAACACATTGCTACTCATTGTAAAATCCAAATTGTGCCATGATGATTCAGCTATGAAAATTATGTTAACCATTCCCAAATTAAAATTCATAAATTTCCACTGATTGATTTTAGTCAAACTGGAGTACACAATTCTTTAATGCATCTAATTTAATTTACAAAAAAGAGAACAAATCCTCTAATCAGCCTAGTGGGGCCTTATTCACTAACCCTACCTGACAAACAGGTGCCTATTAGTCTACTAAACAACAATATAGCCTTGTTATGTGAAAATAATTTGAAAAAAAAACCACCAGGAAAAAAATTGCAACTCTAGGAAAAAAGGTGTTTTGGCCCCCATCCGACCACCCACCCACCCCGGCCTTGTGTCCGGAATTTTTTGGAAGACCCCTCCCCCCCCCCCCCCCCCCTGAAACGGGCGTATAAAAACATATTGTTATTGGTGGTTGTTTGAAATTGTGGGAGGCTAATTTAGCCTCCCACAATTCCAAACAATACCAGGAGTTATCTTTCTATCAACTGACAATACGAGTTTAAAATACGCATACAATGTCTCGACCAACCCTATGCTGATTATGGAAGAAATGACATGGGCTTATTTAGGTCTACAAACATACGTCATTGTGGTGTCTTCGCGCAGATGTATTCAATAAGTACTTTTGAAAATTCTTTCTCCGACATTTTAATGAGAACAATTTAGAATCGGTACTCAATGTAAATTGAAACCACACGCTGGACAATCTACAAGGGTCTTGGAATTTGAACAACCTTTTGTAGTGTTGCGTCCGATGTGTCGAGCGATGGAAATGGAGGGTACACTGCTTGGAGTTTGGTGTGGTGGGGGGGGGGGGGGCTCAAAAGTGTGAGGGAATAATTTAATGGTCGAGGTATAGAAGGCCAATTACCACTCAGCTCGAGACATTATAAGTTATTGTGATGAATCGACTTTAACGTGATCTGAGATTTACGGCTCGGAGCTTATGTTTAACCGAGACGCGAAGCGTCGAGGTTGAACATACGCCCCGAGCCGCAAACTTCAGGCCATGTTATCGTCAACGCATCACAGTAACATATATGGTCCAATAAGACCCCACCCATTGCCCAAAATCCACGTCGTGAAATGAACAGGGCAACTTCAATGAACAAGGCAACTGACGATAACAAATTTAGAAAATAAATGTCCCGTGAACCCCCACGACGAAATTGGACAACAAAAAATCAATAAATTAGATAAACGTCGAGGTGACTCCATCTCAGTTCAATTCATGGACGCACAAGTGGGTGGAGAGTATACATTCATAGAATGATCATGGCCTCGAAAAAATGCGATTTCATAGGCAGTGTGGCCTTTGAATCTCGTCTCATTGCCGGTTAGCATCTTTTTAAATATTTCACGTGATGACGTCAGATGGTAACACAATTTAAGTTTAGATTAACCTTTTACCTAACGAATCGCACGCATCCGCCCGCGTAATATGCAAATTGTGCAGTTGAAAAAATTAAATTTTTCAAAATATTTCAACGAAACCATATCATGTGACCCCTCGTTGGAACGAGCTCGTCGAGCTCGTTCCAACGAGGGGTCATATGATATGGTTTTGTTGAAATTTTTTGAAAAATTAATAAAAATTATATTTAAAATAATAAATTTTGATATCGCCTGCGTTGGGTAAAGGGTTAATAGTTTATTGCATTACACCATGATGACAGTTGCACAATACAAACATAAGAAGACATAATAAACATGATGTATAATATAAAGTACTAATGACTTTTTTTCTTCAACAAGGTGATCTCGCTCACAGGAGAATTGACCAGACAGGCATTTTCCATTACTATTAGTTAACGTATCAGCATCGGAAACTCTGATATTATAACGAGATAACTGTGTTATCCAAGTTTTCGGACTTTTACAGCAGGCATATAGAACTTTAGATATCAGTGGACGAAATATACAATCAGAAATGTAGACTCATCACAGCCGTAGTTTTATGATTACGCCGTCTGGTAGTTCCACAAATTATCTAAATATCTTGATGTTTTCGAGGGAATTAAACACATATTGACTGGAATATCAGTAACTGGGACAGGAAAAAATATCTGTATATCTTTGTAAGTAAAGGTACGTCACATTACACCAACGGTCGTCTGCGCGTAAATTTCCACAAAAACTGGGTAAACATTAAACAAAACCCTACAACAACGTCTTCACATAATAAGAATTATGACCCGAAAGCTCGTGGTTGTTGATGAAACTGTATGGAAACAATTGCAAATTAGCGCCAGTGGGTACCAAAATGGCGACCGTGAATTATGACAAATGTAATTTAATGTCTGGCAAACTCTTCTTCGATTTGTGGTAGCCACCTCCTGTTGGAAAGTTAAAAATCGCAAGACCTCTGCAATGTGTAAATGCAAGCTTCGCTCTAACTCGGAAAATCGGATAAGAATATTTAGAGTTATTTCCCTTGCATTATTAAACTATAATGCAAAGAATTGCACGGTTAAAGTTTGTGTTGTTCACACCAATTTACCAAAGAGACTTGTGAAAGAATGAGTCCAGCTAAAAAAAAGTCAGCATTATTGAAGGGCTTGGGATACTCAACTGGTGAATGAACATGTAGGACCCCTTACAAGTCGCGATTTCATATGAAATTTCGGTGCCGAGTTCCCAGATTTACCGAGGCTCTGATCGATTTTAGCGAACAAGGATCAGACATTTCGTGATAAATAGAGACGAATTTGAGATTTTTGTTTTATCTAACCAGCTGATCGAACAATCATATAGATTTTGGCTTGAAAGCCACGAGAAACGGTACGTATCACAAAACGTGTTCCGAGTCCGTATCATATAGACGACTCATTCTGATTCCGTATCATATAGGTGACTCGTTTCCGGTAGCGCTACGGGCTATCATAACAGACGCATGGATACATTCTATGTGCGTTTCAGTGATCGACCGAACATTATGTCCCAAAAATGTTTAAAAGTAATTTAATCCTTTACCCAACATGAAAAGCAGACGATACTTGCAAAAAAAATCTTCAATAACTAATTTTTTTCATTTTTTGTCTCAAAAACATAGGTTACGACCACTCATTGGAACGAGCACATCGAGCTCGTTCCAACGAGGGGTCATAACCTATGTTTTTGAGACAAAAAAAAAATGAAAAAATAATGAAAATTAACTGGCGATTTTTGTGAACAGCGTTGGCCGGTTTTGGCCGTTACGTTGGGTAAAGGGTTAAGATTTAATCTGTTTATGTGACAGAATTGTTAGATAAATGAATTATCATGATAATGCGCATGTCCTGTGATTTGCATCAGAGTCTCGGTGGTGTCCAAAAATAGGATCACAACTCGCCGACAAATCCGGCTCGTTGAGATCCTATTCCGGACACCGCCTCGAATCTGATACAAACCACAGGACATGCACATTAACATGATAATCTGTATTTATCACGTAATCGTCGTAATGTGTAATTTAACCTTTCAGACGACTAAACCTGGCCAGCACTGTTCACAAAAATCGCCATCCCAATTCTATTATTTTTTTAAATTGTTGCCTCAAAACATAGCTTATGTCATCTCATAGGAACGAGCTCGTTCCAGCGAAAAGTCATAAGTTATGTTTTCGCGACAAAAAAGGAAAATATTTAATTCTTCAGGAAATATTTTCAGCAAATACCGTCTGCTATCTGTATTAGGTAGACCCTTCGGGGGGGGGGGGGGGGCACCAAAAATTTGCAAGACGTGACCTGGGGTGAGTGGGTCTCTTGAGTGCGCCAAAAATGTGTATTTCCAACTTGTGCAATTTTTTTAATTTTTTAAAAATATATCAATATATCAGCTAATATATACCATCATTTGTGGTTCAAACCTTAAAGATGATGTTGTACATCACACTCTTAACATAAATACAACATCAGGAGGCTTTATATGTGAGAATATTGGGCTTAATCTGGGAAAATGTCACACGTTAGTAGGGGGTGGGTGTCTCAATATTTTGGGAAAATTCTCTCTGATGCACTAAATTCAACCCAAGTTATTTATTTATTACCCCGGAGAGAACCACCGAGCAACGACGAGCAGCTGTCAGCTCTTCAACATCATAACCCACGACTGTACTACACACTACACAGCGGTACTGCGTAATGCACAGCACAGACAGGGTTAGATTGGCAGAAGACATGTGCACCTCGGCGTGCAGTACGTCTCAGCACACAGCGTCATCGTGCCCCCACGTGGGCAATTGGGGTAAGTTTATTTTGGATTTTAATGGGAGAGTGGGGGGGGGGGGTGAGTGTCTGAGAACGGTAGTAGAAAATTTGCACGTAGTGGATGGGTGGGTGTAAAAAGGAGCCGAATAAAAAATAGGACGTCACGTCTTGCAAATTTTTAGCGCCCCCCCCCCCCCCCCCCCCGGACACTTGATGAAAAATAAGAGAAGATTAATTCAATTCTACTTCCGAAATCAGCTCACTGACAACGGTACGACTTCGACGTTGATGTCTGACGTCATCTCAGTATTTAGACGTGCTGTGAGCGATAATTTCCGTAATGATCGATTTGATAGTGATTATATGCGTTAAAAAAATAAAATATCGAATATAAAATAAACTTTGACAGAGTGTAAAAACCTGTAGTAGAATACCACAGAAAGTCTCTATCTATTTACAATAGGACGTAAAATAACCACTAGGTAACGTGGAAAAATGTTTAATGTTATTGTGAAACAAAAAGAACCCACTCAATGGATGAATAACATAGGGACAGTTGTGGAAAAAAGGAAACACTAAGGGGTTTGAATAGATCCTACAAACTTGAATAAGCTATTCAATGGGAACGCTATCCAAGACTGACCGTAACAAAGCGTTGACAAGTTTAATATTCCGAGACTGACCTACATAGAGTTTATGTCCATTGAGCGACAAACTCTAGAAAACTGATGTAATGGGGATGGGTCAAGCTCTCGGACCACCAGTCTAATTTAGTACGAAATTTGGCGGCGTTATGGCCTGGAACCAGTGTAGCCCCCAAATAGGTCATCGCCTATGTTTAGATTCACCCGTCTGGAACATTTCAGTTGACTTGAAGGGCGAGCCTACGGTTTCCTATTCTGACCAACTGATATATTCCGGGTGACTGAATCTGACAACTATCATAAAAATTCATTTTATGTGAATCGAAGATAATAATGTTGCTCAATCGAACCTTGATTTAATCGACATTTTGATGACAATACACTGCAAAAAATATAGGTTCTCTTCAGAAACAAAACTGGTTCTAATCTTGTCCCTGAGATGGAACCAGTTCTGTTTAAACAGTATTTATTTCAAATCAAATAAATTTACCAAGATTAGCATTCAATTTTAACAGAATATTACATGAACTGAAGAAGATTCAGCAGTAAACTTGGAGCTTATTCAACGCAGTCGTCAAACATTTTGAAACAAAGGAGATATGAACAGTTGGCATGTCGAACCAGTTTTGGTTCTGCATAGAACCCAAACTGGTTCGATATGCCAACTGTTCATATCTCCTTTGCTTAATTAAATACACTCACTGGACGAATATATCTGAAACTTTCAACTCTTAAAGACTCGATGAAAATATGAATACGGAGGGGGTGGGGAGGGGGTAATGGTGTAGACTGTCCACCAACAACAATGTGGAAGTAGACGTATCCTCAATCCAAACTGTCCCAAGTCCTCCTCCCATGCGACGTGTGCTAATGTTATTCACATGTCTCGTAAACGTCATCTGATATTTCAAAGGAGGTTTTCACAAGCAAAGAGCTGTGCATTTCAATATCGGCGAACAAACTAAACTCTCCACGTTTGAACACATGATATCACCAAGTTGAATATGTTGGACGACAAACCATTGTTTGCTTTCAAACATTTATAATGTCCTAAATAAGGGGTTGGAAAATCACATGTTCTCGAGAAATCCCAAAGAAATCAATCGTTCATTTTATGTTATGTACTTACTAATAAGGGTTTGGCTTGTACCAATCCCATATTTGTCAAAATAATCCAATATTATATGAAAGTAAAACGCACAAAACATAAACTGTATGTATTCAAACTGGGCGAGCAAGGCCCGGGAATTAACACAATTGCGCCGCAAGTGCAGAGTTCTACGTGCATTTTGGTGATTTAAGATTTTTAAAAATCGTAATACAGACTGAACACCAATATACTGTATTATATCTGTGTAAGTGCAGGGCATCCTATATTACCTTAATCATGACCTAAACTCCATGGTGTATGGAAGTTCGAGCCTAAGGGTTACCTTGTTCTTCAGCGAATGAAGGTTCCGTTTTCATTTCCGCGAATTATTGATTAACGACAAGTGCGCAATGCAAAATGCATCCAACAATAACGGTTGGCCTATTGGCCTACTTCTCAATCAGCCTGGTGACATAAATACAACGCGTGGGTTTTAAAATTCAATGTTTAGAATGAGATGTGAACGAAATGCAGGAACTAACGCGAAAGGAGAGTGATTGCTCTCACACACCATCACTCTCCTAAACGTTTCACTTGGAGTGCAATTAATCACTCGCCTTCATGTGTGTGGAAATTATGTCTAAACATCGAGTTATATGTTGCATTTCAATCATTTCTTTCCTTACCAAACTAGGAGAGGATCCTTGAAAAACATTATCTCGCATAATTAAAATTTTTCAATTTCTGCTTGAAAAATAGCTTACGACACTTCACCGGAACGAGCTCAATGAGCTCGATCCAATGAGGGTCATAGGCTACGTTTTTAGAACAAAAATGTTTTATATGGCCATTTTCGTGTACAGTGCTGGCCAGGTTGGGCTGTCATGTTAGGTAAAGGGTTAAACACACTCTCCTGAATTGTTCACTCTCGCAAAGACGGAGGTGACTTCAGCTCCTTATTCCTTATTCCTTATTCGATATTCAGTAAACTGTCGAGAGACATTAAACAAATACCACCGTAGGCTGTCACACCACAAACACTATTACCAGAGGGGTCAACCATCCCGGCCAACCACCGTCAACCGTCCAACCAAGAGGCTTAAAAACAGGGGTTTTTATTTTCTCTGCCGCCTGACGGAATAGATTCAAATAAATACCACCTTAGGGTGGCACACCACAAGCACTGTTACCAGAGGGGCCAAACACCCCGGCCAACCACCGCCAACCGTCCAACCAAGAAGCTTAAAAACAGGGGTTTAGATTTTCTCGGCTGTTTGACGGAATAGATTCAAAGAAATACGACCATAGGGTGGCACACCACAAACACTACTATCAGACGGGTCAACCACCCGGCCAACCACCTCCAACCGTCCAACCAAGAGGCTTAAAAACAGGGGTTTTGATTTTCTCGGCCGTTTGACGCAATCGATTCAAATAAGTACCAAAATAAGGTGGCACACCACGAACACTGCCCCAGAGGAGTCAAACACCCCGGCCAACCACCGACAACCGTCCAACCAAGAGGCTTAAAAATAGGGGTTTTGATTTCCTCGGCCGTTTGACGCAATAGATTCAAATAAATACCACCATAGGGTGGCACACCACAAACACTACTACCAGAGGGGCCAACCACCGCCAACCGTTCAACCAAGAGGCATAAAAAATAGGGGTTTTGATTTTCTCAGCCATTTGATGCAATAGATGCAAATAAATACCACCATAACGTGACACGCCACAAACATTATTCTCAGAGGGGTCAACCATCCCAGCCAACCACCGCCAACCGTCCAACCAAGAGGCTTAAAAACAAGGGGGGGGGGGTGATTTTCTCGACCATTTGAGGCAATAGATTCAATTAAATACCACCATATGGTGGGACACCACAAACACTATAACCAGAGGGGTCAACCACCCCGGCCAACCAGCGCCAACCATCCAAGCAAGAGGCTTAAAAACAGGGGTTTTGATTTTCTCCGCCGTTTGATGCAATAGATTCAAATAAATACCACCATAGGGCCGTTCGACGCAATAGATTCAAATAAATACCACCATAGGGTGGCACACCCCAAACACTATTACCAGAGGGGCCCACCACCCCAGCCAACCACCGCCAACCGTCCAAACAAGAGGCTTAAAACAGGGGTTTTGATTTTCTCAGGTGTTTAAGGCAATAAATTCAAATAAATTCCACCATAGGGTGGCACACCACAAACACTATTACAAGAGGTTTCAACCACCCCAGCCAACCACCGCCAACCGTCCAAGAAAGAGGCTTAAAAACAGGGGTTTTGATTTTCTCGGCCGTTTGAAGCAACAAATTCAAATAAATACCACCAAAGGGTGGCACACCACAAGCACTGTTACCAGAGAGGTCAACCACCCCAGCCAATAGATTCAAATAAATACCACCATAGGGTGGCACACCACAAACACTATTACCAGAGGGGCCAACCACACCGGCTAACCACCGTCAACCTTCCAACCAAGAGGCTTAAAAACAGGGTTTGATTCTCTCGGCCATTTGATGCAATAGATTCGAATAAATACAACTGTAGAGTGGCACATCACAAACACTATTGCCAGAGGTGTCAACCACTCCGGCGAACCACCGCAACCGTCCAACCAAGAGGCCTAAAAGCAGAGGTTTTGATTTTGTCCGCCGTTTGATACAAAAGATTCAAATAAATATCACCATATGGTGGCACACCACAAACTCTATTACCAGAGGGGTCAACCACCCCGGCCAACCACCAGCAACCGTCCAACCAAGATGCTTAAAAACAGGAGTATTGAATTTCTGGGCCGTTTCGTTTGATGCAATAGATTCAAATAAATACTACCGTAGGGTGGCACACCACAAACACTATTACCAGAAGGTCAACCACCCCTGCCAACCACCGTCAACCGTCCAATCAAGAGGCTTAAAAACCGGGGTTTGATTCTCTCGACCATTTGATGTAATAGATTCAAATAAATACAACTGTAGGGTGGCTCATCACAAACACTATTACCAGAGGGGTCACCCACCCCGGCCAACAGACGCCAACCTTCCAACCAAGAGGCTTAGAAATAGGGATTTTGAATTTTTCGGCCGTTTGACGCAATAGATTCAAATAAATACCACCATAGGATGGCACACCACAAACACTATTATCAGAGGGGTCAACCACCACGGGCAACCACCGCAAAACTTCCAACCAGGAGGCTCAAAAACAGGTGTTTGATTTTCTCGGCCGTTTGACGCAATATATTCAAATAAATACCACCATAGGGTGGCACACCACAAACACTATTATCAGAGGGGTCAGCCTCCCCGGCCAACCACTGCAAACATTCCAACCCAGAGTCTTAAATACAGGGGTTTTGATTTTCTCGGCCGTTTGACGCAATAGATTCAAATAAATACCACCATAGGGTGTCGCACCACAAACAATATTACCAGACAGGGGTTTTGATTCTCTCGGCCGTTTGATGCAATAGATTCAAATAACTACCACCATAGGATGGCATACCACAAACACTATTAACAGAGGGGTCAGCTATCCCGGTCAAGTACCACCAAACGCCCAATCAAGAGGGTTAAAAACTGGGGTTTTGATTTTCTCGTCCGTTTGACACAACAAAATCAGATAAATACCACCATAGGATGCCACACCACAAACACTATTACCAGAGGGGTCAACCACCCCGGCCAACCACCGCCAACTGTCCGACTAAGAGGCTTAAAAACAGGGGTTTGATTTTCTGGTCCGTTTGACGCAATAGATTCAAATAAATACCATCATATGGTGGCACACCACAAACACTACTACCAAAGGGGTCAACCACCACCCTGGCCAACCAACGCCTACCGTCCAACCAAGAGGCTTAAAAATAAGGGTATTGATATTCTCGGCCGTTTGACGCAATAGATTCAAATAAATACCAGCATCAGGTAGGACACCACAAACCCCCAGCCAACCACTGTCCAGCCAAGAGGCTTAAAAACAGGGGTTTTGATTTTCTTGGCCCAGCGACGCAACAGATTCAAAAAAATACCACAATAGGGTGGCACACCACAAGCACTATTACCAGAGGGGACAACCACCCCGACCAACCACCGCCAACCGTCCAACCAAGAGGATTAAAAACAGGGGTTTTGATTTTCTCGGCCGCAATAGATTCAAATAAATACCAAGATAGGGCAGCACACCACAAGCACTATTACCAGAGGGGTCAACCACCATGGCCATCCACCGCCAACCATCCAACCAAGGGGCTTAAAAACAGGGGTTTTGATTTTCTCCGTCGTTTGACACAATACATTCAAATAAATACCAGCAGAGGGTGGCACACCACAAACACTATTACCAGAGGGGTCAACCCCCCCCCCCCAGCCAACCACCGCCAACCGTCCAACCAAGAGGTGAAAAAGAGGGGTTTTGATTTTCTCTTCCGTTCGATGCAATAGATTCAAATAAATACCATCATAGGGTGGCACACCACAAACACTATTACCAGAGGGGTCAACCACCCCGGCTTACCACCGCCAACCGTCCATGCAAGAGGTTTAAAAATAGGGGTTTCATTTTCTCCACCGTTTGACGTGACAGATTCAAATAAATACCACCTCAGTGTGACACACCACAAACACTACTACCACAGGAGTCAACCACTCCAACCAACCACCGCCAACCGTCCAGCCAAGAGGTTTAGAAACAGCGGGTTTTGATTTTCTCGGCCGATTAACGCAACAGATTCAAATAAATTTCACCATAGGGTGGAACACCACAAACACTATTACCAGAGATGTCAGTCACCCCGGCAAACCACCGCCAATCGTCCAACCAAGAGGCTTAAAAACAGGGGTTTTGATTTTCTCGGCTGTTTGATGCAATAGATTCAAATAAATACCACCATAGGGTGGCACACCACAAGCACTGTTACAAGAGAGGTCAACCATCCCGGCCAACCACCGCCTACCGTCCAATCAAGAAGCTTAAAAACGGGTTTTGATTTTCTCGGCCGTTTGACGCAATAGATTCAAATAAATACCACCATAGGGTGGCACACCACAAACACTATTACCAGAGGGGCCAACCACACCGGCCAACCACCGTCAACCGCCCAACCAAGAGTCTTCAAAACAGGGTTCGATTCTCTCGGCCATTTGATGCAATAGATTCAAATAAATACAACTGTAGGGTGGAACATCACAAACACTATTACCAGAGGGTCAACCACTCCAGCGAACCACCGCAACCATCTAACCGAGAGGCCTAAAAGCAGGGTTTTTTGATTTTGTCGGCCGTTTGATGCAAAAGATTCAAATAAATACCACCATATGGTGGCACACTATAAACACTATTACCACAGGGGTCAACTACCCCGGCCAACCACCAGCAACCGTCCAAACAAGATGCTTAAAAACAGAAGTTTTGATTTTCTGGGTCGTTTGATGCAATATATTCAAATAAATACTACCGTAGGGTGGCACACCACAAACACTATTACCAGAGGGTCAACCACCCCTACCAACCACCGTCAGCCATCCAACCAAGGGGCGTAAAAACCGGGGTTTGATTCTCTCGACCATTTCATGCAATAGATTCAAATAAATACAACTGTAGGATGGCACATCACAAACACTATTACCAGAGGGGTCACCCACCCCGGCAAACAGACGCCAAACTTCCAACCACGAGGCTTAGAAATTGGGGATTCTGAATTTTTTGGCCGTTTGACGTAATAGACTCAAATAAATACCACCATAGGGTGGCACACCACATACACTATTACCAGAGGGGCCTACCACCCCGGCCAACCACCGTCAGCCGTCTAACCAAGAGGCTTAAATACAGGGTTTTGATTTTTTCTCGGCCGTTTGACGCAATAGATTCAAATAAATACCACCATGTGGCGCCACACCACAAACACGATTACGAGGGGTCAGCCACCCCGGCCAACCACCGCCAACCATCCAACCGAAAGGCTTAAAAACAGGAGTTTTGATTTTCTCGGCCATTTGATGCAATAGATTCAAATAAATACCACCATAGGATAGCACACAACAGACACTATTATCAGAGGGGTCAACCACCACGGGCAACCACCGCAAACCTTCCAACCCAGAGGCTCAAAAACAGGGGTTTTGATTTTCTCGGCCGTTTGACGCAATATATTCACATAAATACCACCATAGGGTGGCACACCACAAACACTATTATCAGAGGGGTCAACCATCCCGGCCAACCATCGCAAACCTTCCAACCCAGAGGCATAAAAACAGGGGTTTTGATTTTCTCGGCCATTTGACGCAATAGATTCAAATACATACCACCATAGGGTGGCGTGCCATAAACAATATTACCAGAGGGGTCAACCACCCACGCCAACTACCGCCGAACGTCCAACCAAGAGGCTTAAAAACAGGGGTTTTGATTTTCTCCGCCGTTTGACGCAATAGATTCAAATAACTACAACCATAGGATGGCATTCCCCAAACACTATTAACAGAGGGGTCAACTATCCCGGCCTAGCACCACACACCGCCCACCAAGAGGGTTAAAAACTGGGGTTTAGATTTTCTCGTCCGTTTGACACAATAGAATCAGATAAATACCACCATAGGATGCCACACCACAAGCACTATTACCAGAGGGGTCAACCACCCGGCCAACCACCGCCAACCGTCCGACCAAGAGGCTTAAAAACAGGGGTTTGATATTCTGGGCCGTTTGTCGCAATAGATTCAATTAAATACCATCATATGGTGGCACACCACAAACACTATTACCAAAGGGGTCAACCACCACCCTGGCCAACCAACGCCTACCGTCCAACCAAGAGGCTTAAAAATAAGGGTATTGATATTCTCGGCCATTTGACGCAATAGATTCAAATAAATACCAGCATCAGGTGGGACACCACAAACACTATTACCAGAGGGGTCAACCACCCCAGCCAACCACCGTCCAGCCAAGAGGCTTAAAAACAGGGGTTTTGATTTTCTCGGCCGTTTGACACAATAGATTCAAATAAATACCAGCATCAGGTGGGACACCACAAACACTATTACCAGAGGGGTCAACCAACCCAGCCAACCACCGTCCAGCCAAGAGGCTTAAAAACAGGGGTTTTGATTTTCTCGGCCGTTTGACGCAATAGATTCAAATAAATACCAACATAGGATGGCACACCACAAGCACTATTACCAGAGGGGTCATCCACCATGGCCAACCACCGCCAACCGTCCAACCAAGGGGCTTAAAAACAGTGGTTTTGATCTTCTCGGTCGTCTGACCCAATACATTCAAATAAATGCCAGCAGAGGGTGGCACACCACAAACACTGTTATCAGAGGGGTCAGCCACCCCAGCCAACCACCGCCAACCGTCCAACCAAGAGGTATAAAATCAGGGGTTTTGATTTTCTTGGCCATTTGACGCAATAGATTCAGATAAATATCACCATAGGGTGGCGTGCCACAAACAATATTACCAGAGGGGTCAACCGCCCGGGCCAACTACCGCCGAACGTCCAACCAAGAGGCTTAAAAACAGGGGTTTTGATTTTCTCGTCCGTTTGACACAATAGAAACAAATAAATACCACCATAGGATGTCACACCACAAACACTATTACCAGAGGGGTCAACCACCCCGGCCAACCGTCCAACCAAGAGGCTTAAAAACGGGATTTGATTTTCTCCACCTTTTGACCCAACAGATTCAAACAAATACAACCATAGTGTGGTGCACCACAAACACTATTAGAAAAGGTTCAACCACACAGCTAAACACCACCAACCGTCCAACCAAGAGGCTCAAAAACAGGGGTTTGATTTCCTTAGCGATATGATGCAATATATTCAAATAAATACCACCATAGGGTGTCACAGTACAAACGCTTTTACCAGAGGGGTTAACCACCCCTGCCAACCACCACCAACCATACAAACAAGAGGCTTAGAAACAGGGGTTTTGATTCTCTCGGCCCCTTGATGCAATAGATTCAAATAAATACTACCGTAGGGTGGCACACCACAAACACTATTACCAGAGGGGTCAACCCCCCTGCTAACCACCGTCAACCGCCCAACCAAGAGGCTTAATAACAGGGGTGTGATTCTCTCGGCCGCTTTGACGCAACAGATTCAAATAAATACCACCATAGTGTGGCACACCACAGAAACAATTACCAAACGGGTCAACCACCCCGGCCAACCACCGCCAACCGTCCAACCAAGAGGCTTAGAAACAGGGGTTTTGATTTTCTCGGCCGTTTGACGCAATAGATTCAAACAAATACGACCATAGGGTTGCACACCACAAACACCTTTACCAGAGGTGTCAACCACCCCTGCCAACCACCGCTAACCGTCCAACCAAGAGGTTTAAAAACAGGGGTTTTGATTTTCTGGGCCGTTTGATGCAACAGATTCAAATAAATACAACCATAGGGTGGTACACCACAAACACTATTACCAGAACGGTCAACCACCCCGGCCAACCCCCTACTACCGTCCAACCAAGCGGCTTAAAAACAGGGGTTTTGATTTTCTCAGCCGTTTTATGGAATAGATTCAAATAAATACCACCATGGGGTGGCTCACCACAAACACTATCACCAAAGGGGTCGACCACCCCGGCCAACCACCGCCAACCGTCCAACCAAGAGGCTTAAAAACAGTCCTTTTGATTTTCTGGGCCATTTGACATAATAAATACCACCATAGGATGGCACATCACAAACACTATTACCAGAGGGGTCAAACACCCAGTCCAACCACCGCCAACCGTCCAACCATGAGTCTTAAAAGCAGGGGTTTGATTTTCTCGGCTGTTTGGCGCAATAGATTCAAATAAATACCACCGTAGGGTGGCACACCACAAACACTATTACCAGAGGGGTCAAACATCCCGGCCAACCACCTCCAGCCGTCCAACTAAGCGACTTAAAAACAGGGGTTTTGATTTTCTCGGCCGTTTGACGCAACAGTTCAACTAAATACCACCATAGGGTGGCACACCACAAACACTATTACCAGAGGGGTCAACAACCCCGGCCAACCACCACCAGCCGCCCAACCAAGAGGCTTAAAAAGAGGGGTTTTGATTTTCTCGGCCATTTGACGCAACAGTTCAACTAAATACCACCATAGGGTGGCACACTACAAACACTATTGTCAGAGGGGTCAACAACCCCGGCCAACCACCACCAGCTGTCCAACCAAGAGGCTTAAAAACAAGGGTTTTGGTTTTCTTGGCCGTTTGATGCAATAAATTCAAATAAATACAACCATAGGGTGGCACACCACAAACACTATTACCAGAGGGATTGTGGGGGGGGGGGGGGGGGGCATAGTAGCCACTAGGTTCGCCCTCAAGCTTTGGGTGCGGTTATCTAACAGCGTTGCAGTATGTGGAGGATCATGGTAGCCCATCTCTATAAGCAGGGCCCCTGGGGGAGGGGCATTGTTGTTTGGTGATATGAGCTGGATTTAAAGAGAGCACCATAGGTTCATATCAAGACTAGTGCCATGGTAGCCCAGTCTCTGTAAGCCCGGCTCCCCGTGGGGGGGGGGGGGGGGCTGCATGTGGTATGGTAATTAGAGCTAATTTCAGGAGTACACCATAAGTGCGTGTTCAAGTTGCCCATGGAATGCCATGTTCAATATATTGTGGTATTACATGGCCCTTACCCACACATGTAAGAAAGGGGTTGGTTGGTTCTCGGTTAATTTTTGGTTTTTGGTTATCCCGTGTTGGTAAATGGTAGAGTGGTACCGGGATTAGTCTTTTAATGTATGGTCACCATAGGAAGACCCTAGGTTAGCTTCAATAGATAGACTTGAGGTTAGCCCTCATTAGGTTGAAGATTCAGAGTCAGTATAGCTGGCCGTGTCAGCCCGTGCGGTAGGGTTGGGATGTCGTTCCATCCGACGTCGTGTATGCTGATTCTGGGTGCGTTTGACATGTAAAGCCACTCGCGAGCTATTTGCGCGGAGGTGGCGGCGGCTGAGGTGTATGGTATATGACGGCCTATGAATGAATGATCATCTCTGGTAGGAGCACATTGGCCTTATCCCCGGATGCATGCCCTGAATGACTAGGGGTATTGTCACTCGGTGAGTGGATAGTGGACCCTGTGTGTTCGGGAGACCTAGTGTGGTGTCCACTGGTAAAATCACCCAGTGGGTGGATTCCAAGAAGCACGCCCCTTGTTGGTCAGAGGTATTGTCCTGGTGAAGATGGTTACTGAGATATTCGTACACCTCAGTTTCCAGGTTAGAAATGCACCTCCACTATTTTGCCTGTGGGAGCTATTCAAAGGCTGGGTCGTTTGGAGAGCTAGCACGTTGCTCTCAAATATTATACGCCATTAATTGTGCGGCGTGATTCTACTTTTAGAGTATTGAGAAGATCAGCTGGTAAGACGTTTTGTTAGCTGCATTGTTTGTAAATGCGGTGTTTAGGGTGTGCATCAGAATCCCGAAACATGCGTCTCCGAGTGTGATTGAGCTGTGATCGGAGTTTACGGTGTGTTTCAGGGTGTACCGATTCCATGGTGGAAATGAGGTTAGGTCAGTTAGGTGGACCCCTATTCGTATTTGTCCGGAATTAGCTTCTGCAATGTGTTATATGATAAGAATGATAAGAAGGGGATAGAGAGACCACTAGGCTCGCCCGCAAGCTTCAGGTATAGCATCTGACTCTTGTAATATAAGGGCCACCGCTGGCCCATTTCGCTGTGCAGCAAAGCGCCTCTGGGGGCGTCTTAAGTTGTGTAATGAATGAGAGCCGCGGTCAATGGGTTATATAAGTTCGTTCGTGGCTGTGCCACGAGCGTGGCTGTGCCACGTAGATGTATGTCCTTTGTCGCGCATGATAGTACGCGCCTCAATTCTATGTAGAAATGAGATGGGGGACGCTTGTGTGTCTTCCATAGGTAAATTCCTATGCTTATAGATGGGCGGTGTGTCCATGCATACTACTTCATAACAGACACCGGCGGTGAATATAAGTATGTGGTCACCATAGGTGAATCTGAGGTCAGCCCCTGAGGGCCGATGGCCCGGGGCTCAGAATGAAGTTAACGCCGCCCTGCATTGTGCAGAGGTGTGGGCCTTCATACGATGGAGGCTAATGTGATATAAGTATCAGTGAGAAAAGACCTGGTGAGCCTTTGCGGCGTTGGTATATATTTAAGTCCCTTGCCAAGTACTATGTTCTATTGTGTACTGAGGGTATAAGTTGAAAGATTGGTAATATGTTTGCTAGCCGTGTCAGCCAGTGCGGCGAGGTGAGATTGTCGTTTCACTTGTCGCAGTGTGTTCAATCTCCGGATGCGTCTGACATGTAGAGTGGTTCGTGAGCTTCTTGATTGACGACGCTGGGGTTAGCAGCGGGTTTTGGAGGAATGAGCTCCACTGGTCGGAGCAAATCGGCTTAGTCAGGATTGTTTATTGTCGAGTATCATGATTAGGTTGCGTAGTATGCCCTCTCTCGTGCATTTATGGGCAAGCTCGGCAAAGGCAGTAGTAGCGATTGATGTTTTGCCAAGAGAGTGGGTACTAACACATGGGTGGTCCATGATTTGTGTACCTAGGGAAGGGGGATGGAAAGAGCCATCCAGCCTGGAGGCACGTGCAGGTGGAGTGCCTGTGTCCAAAGCGTCAGGTTCAACGGAACTGGACAAAGTTTCAGGGTCGTCAGAAGAGACATAGAACTCTATGCCCTCCGATGACATATTGGTGAGACAACCGTTGGTTCCAATGGTGGAACCGTGGTCAAGCTCTGACAAGGGAGCGACGGAGTCGAACCCCAGGGGATAGATATGGTCCCTACGACCGACGTGAGTGGATATGTCGGTGGGCTCAGTGGTTGGTAGTGGACCGAGCCGAGCTGATTCAGTGATGGTTGATACCAGTTGTATGTCTGTGACACTACCGACGGTATCATTCGCATTATTGTTGAACTCGTGGTCTGTAGACGGGTGGAGGGGCCACAATCTCTCTGACATAGTAATCTGTGACCATGGTAGTTGGGTACTACAAGGGGTCATAAGTGTACTAAGTACTGTAGGTGTTGTAATGTCCAGAGGTACGCGAGGTGTGGAATCTGCCTCTATTGTAGTGGCCCTGCGTTTAGTGGTACTAAGCTCCGCCCTGTGGAGGACAGAAGGGACAGAGGTCGGATATTTAGTGACCGGAGATGTAGCAATCGGGGGAAGAATCTTGGTCATTCCCAACTTGCGACGCTTTGGTGCGCTCGGAAGTGAATGCTTAGGTTTGGTTGGTGTCTATCGGTGCCGTTAGTCTGTGAGGACGCTTCGGGTGGCGTTTCCCAACTTGGTCAGTGGAATGTCCACTCGGTGAGTGGATTATGACACCCTGTGTGGATTTGGGGGATACAGTAGCGGCAGCGGTTAAGGGCCGGAATAGCCGTGGCCATGATTTCCTTAAAACGCTGAGCATTGGATAGTCGATATTTGGTGAGATCAGCGCTGGAGAAGCGTTTGATAGTAGTATGGAATGCTCAAGAAAGGCAGGTTGGTCCTGCTCAGTGATATTAGGAGGAAGCGGGTTGTTAAGGTACTCAGATATCTCGACTTCTAGGCCAGAGATACGCTCCCAGTATTGTGTTTGTATGAGTTGTGTCAAACGCTGAGTGGTTTGGAGAGCAAGCTCGTCGAGATCCGACGATATGTCATTCTCAGATTTGAGTACGCCATTGACGGTGTGGCGTAGATCTGTATTTATGGTATTGAGAATATCTGCGGGCACGACGTTTTGTGAGTTGCATTGTTGATAAATGCGGTGTTTATGGTGCGCATCAGCTTCGCGAAACATGAGTCTCCGAGTATTATTGAGTTGCAGCCGGAGCTTGCGGTGTGTTTCAGGGTTAAACGACTTCATTGTGGAGACGAAGTAAATAACTGAGAGGTGAGGTGGACCTCTATTTGTATTTGTCATAGTGGGGGGACATAGTAGCCACTAGGTTCGCCCTCAAGCTTCGGGTGCGGTCATCTAACAGCGGTGCGAGATGGGGAGGGCCATGGTGATTGTGGGGGGACATAGTAGCCACTAGGTTCGCCCTCAAGCTTCGGGTGCGGTCATCTAACAGCGTCGCGAGATGGGGAGGTCCATGGTAGCCCATCCCTATAAGCAGGGCCCCGGAGGGATGGTCGTTGTTTTTTTTTTTTTTGGTGATATGAGCTGGATTTAAAGAGAACGCCATATGTTCGTGTCAAGACTAGGGCCATGGTAGCCCAGTCCGTGTAAACCCGGCTCCCCGTGTGTGGGGGGGGGGGGGGGGTGGGCTGCATGTGGTATGGTAATTTGAGCTAATTTCAGGAGTACACCATCAGTCCGTGTTCAGGTTGCCCACGGAATGCCATGTTCAGTATATTGTGGTATTACATGACCCTGACCCACAAATGAAAGAAATGGGTTGGTTGGTTCTCGGTTTACTTACGGTTTTTGGTTATCCCGTGTTGTTAGATGGTAGAGTGGTACCGGGATTAGTCTTTTAATGTATGGTCACCAAAGGAAAACCCTATGTTAGCTTCAATAGATAGACTTGATGTCAGCCCTTATTAGGTTGAAGGTTCAGAGCTCAGTATAGCTAGCCGTGTCAGCCCGAGCGGTAGGGTTGGAATGTCGTTCCATTCGACGTCGTGTATGCTGATTCTGGGTGCGTTCGGCATGTAAAGCCACTCGCGAGGTCTTTGCGCGGAGGCGGCGGCGGCTGAGATGTATAGGTATATGATGACCTGTGAATGAATGTGGCCTGTAGAAGAGTGAAAATCACTGGTATAAGCGCAATGGCCTAGTCATGGCCGTTCAGTCTCGAGTATTCTGGCTAAATTTCGCAGTATGCCGTCTCTGGTATACTTCAGGGCAAGCCCTGGAATGGTAGGTATAATGGGTGGTGTTTTTGCCCGGTTAGTAGTGGACACAAAGGGTCCGTTTATGGTTGTGGGGTGAGTAACATCGTCAAGACCGGATGCCGATGAAGCGGGAAGGCCCGCTGTCAGTCCAATCGGATTGGACCGGATCTCCGGGTCATCAGGGGAAGCATAAGAAAACTGTATACTTTCCTTGTGGAGGAAGTGGTATGATGACCGCTGGTTCCAGTGGTAGACGTGAGCCCATGTTCCGACAGTGGGAGGTCGGTTGGGGAACCTAGGGGACCGCATAGGTACCTAGGGCTGGCGTAAGTGAACGTATGAATAGGCCCATCGTGTATCAATGGGCTAGGTGAAGGTGATACATTATTAGTTGGTACCGGTTGTATGTTAGTGGCAGTTGAAGGGGTATTAGTGGTAGCACTGTCATGCGTGTGGTTCGAATCTGGGTTGATAGGCCAATCTTCCTCAGGTAGAGTAACTTGCGACCAGGGTAGTTGGCTACTACAGGGAGTCATTAATGTGTCGAGAATGGTCGAGGTAGAGGTGCATAGAGGAAGACTAGGTACAGGTAGCACCCGTGATGGGGTGTATTGGCGTCTGGTGGTTCTGCATTCTGTCATCTGTGCGACAGGACGGGTGGGCATGACACCCGTTGAGGACTCGTTGGGCGAATCCTTTGGTATGTATACTACATTCCGAGACGTAACGTCTGGTGGGAGAATGTTTGTCATTTCCAACTTCCGGCGTTTAGGGCCCACAGAAGTGAATCAGCTATGGTGCGGTTAGTGTTCACTGGTACAATTCCCCGGTGAGTGGATTCCGGGAGGTATTTCCTCAGTTGGTTAGAGGTATGGCCACTCGATGAGTGGATAGCGGATCCCTGTGTGTTGAGTGGGGATATGGTAGTGTCCACTGGTAACGTAACCCGGAGAGTGGATTCCGAGAGGGATGTGCCTGGTCGGTCCAAGGTATTGTCACTCGGTGAGTGGACTACGGCACCCTGTGTGTGTCGGTTGGGTACAGTGGTAGTGGTAATTGTGGTAAAGTCCCTGTTTGGAACTAGTACAACCGTGTCTATAATATCCGTATACCGTTGGGCATTGGTTAGCCTGCATTTGGTGAGATCGGTGGAGGAAGAACGGTCAATGGTTTTATGGAAGAGCTCAAGAAATGCAGGTTGGTCCTGCTCAATGACATTCGGCGGAAGCGGGTGGATGAGATATTCGGATATCTCAGCTTCTAGGTTAGAAATGCTCTTCCAATATTGTGTCTCTAAGAGCTGTGTCAAAACGTTGTGTGGTTTGGCGAGCTAAAGCGTCAAGGTCCGACGAGATGTCACTCTCAAATTTTCAATACGCCATTAACTGTGCGGCGTAGATCAGCGTTTATAGTATTGAGACGATCAGCTGGTACGACGTTTTGTAGGTTGCATTTCTGATAAATGCGATGTTTGTGGTGTGCATCAGCTTCCCGAATCATGAGTCTCCGATTGTTATTCAGCTGTAGTCGGAGCAATAGGTCCCCTGAACACACAAGGTCCGCCATCCACTCACCGAGTGACATACCCCTAGCAAATCAGGGGCATGCATCCGGGGATCAGGCCAATGTCCTCCTACCAGCTATGCTCATTCATTCACAGGCCGTCATATACCTATACACCTCAGCCGCCGCCGCCGCCGCCTCCGCGTAAAGAGCTCGCGAGTGCCTTCACATGTCAAACTCACCCAGAATCAGCATACACGACGTCGGATGGAACGACATTCCATCCCTACCGCACGGGCTGACACGGCTAGCTATACTGAGCTCTGAACCTTCAACCTAATGAGGGCTGACCTCAAGTCTATCTATTGAAGCTAACATAGGGTCTTCCTATGGTGACCATACATTAAAAGACTAATCCGGTACCACTCTACTATCTACCAACACGGGATAACCAAACACCACAAGTTAACCGAGAACCAACCAACCCTTTTCTTACATTTGTGGGTCTGGGCCATGTAATACCACAATATACTGAACATGGCATTCCGTGGGCAACCTGAACAAGGACTGATGATGTACTCCTACCACATATCACCGAACAACAGCGCCCCCCCCCGGGGGGGGGGGGGCTTATAGGGATGGGCTACCATGGCCCTCCCCATCTCGCACCGCTGTTAGATGCCGCCCTCTAAGCTTGAGGGCGAACCTAGTGGCTACCATGTCCCTCCATAATCAACTAATAATGTATCAGCTTCGCCTAGCCCATTGATACACAATGGGCCTATTCATACGTTCACTTACGTCTGCCCCAGGGACCTAAGCGGTCTCCTAGGTTCCCCATCCGACTTCCCTATGTCGGAACATGGGCTCACGTCTACCACTGGAACCGCGGTCAATATACCACCTCCTCCACGGAGAGAATACAATTTTCTTATGCTTCCCCTGATGACCAGGGGATCCGGTCCAATCCGATTGGACCGATAGCGGGCCTTCCTGCCTTCGGCATCCGGTCCTGCGAGGTTACCCACCCTCCAACCATGAACGGACCTTTTGTGTCCACTACTCACCGGGCAAAAACACCACCTATTACACCTACCATTCCAGGGCTTGCCCTGTGCTTTACCACAGACGGCATACTGCGGAATTTAGCCAGAATACTCGAGATTGAACGGCCATGACTAGGCCATTACGCCCATACCAGTGATGTTCACTCTTCTACAGGCCAGCGTAGACCTAAGCGCCACTGCCACGCGCGCAATTTCCACGTGGCTTTTATTGTCAAACATAACCAGAATCAGCGTACGCGACGTCGAATGGAACGACACTCCACACTAACCGCACACGCTGAGACGGCGAGCAGACACATCACTAATCTATCGAATTACACCCTCAGTATAGCGATGTGAAGTTAGTTACTTATTCCTTATTTGACATTTGACATTTTTATTCCATCAAAACAGGAAAAATGGCACCTGCTGTAGGGTGGCACAAATGAAAATGAGTTGGTTGGCACGTTGCCCGTCCCCATATGGCCCCTCTTTATAAGGAACCAAGGCCCTAAAAGTGACAACCTCCCAGAAAACCTTCTAGATGGGCAAATCTGATCAAATAAAAGCTGCTTATGGGTGAATAAATGAAGACGAGTTGATTGACATGTTGCCTGTCCCCATATGACCCTTCTTTATGGGGCAACCAAGGCCCTAAAAGTGACAACCTCCCAGAAAACCTTCTAGATGGGCAAATCTGATCAAATAAAAGCTGCTGCAGGGTGAACAAATGAAGACAAGTTGATTGACATGTTCCCCGTCCCCATATGTCTCCTCTTTATGGGGCAACCAAGGTTCTAAAAGTGACAACCTCCCAGAAAACTTTCTTGATGGGAAAATCTGATCAAATAAAACGTGCTGTAGGGTGGACCAAATGAAGACGAGTTGATTGACATGTTGCCCGACCCCATATGACCCATCTTTATGGGGCAACCAAGGCCCTAAAAGTGACAACCTCCCAGGAAACCTTCTAGATGGGCAAATCTGATCAAATGAAAGTTGCTTTAAGGTGGCACAAATGAAGACGAGTTGACTGACATGTTGCCCGTCCCCATATGGCCCCTCTTTATGGGGCAACCAAGTCCCTAAAAGTGACAACCTCCCAGAAAACCTTCTAGATGGGCAAATCTGATCAAATAAAAGGTGCTGTAGGGTGGCACAAATGAAGATGAGTTGATTGACATGTTGCCCGTCCCCATATGACACCTCTTTATGGGGCAACCAAGGCCCTAAAAGTGACAACCTCCCAGAAAATGTTCTAGATGGGCAAATCTGATCAAATAAAAGGTGCTGCAGGGTGGCACTAATGAACACGAGTTGACTGACATGTTTCCCGTCCCCATATGACTCGTTTTTATGGGGCAACCAAGGCCCTAAAAGTGACAGCCTCCCAGAAAACCTTCTAGATGGGCAAATCTGATCAAATAAAAGGTGCTGTAGGGTGGCACAAATGAAGACGAGTTGATTGACACATTACCCGTATTGACGTCGCGAATAAACTTGCGTTAACCTAGCGGATAGACTCCGCGAGTATATACCCGAGTTTAACACGAGATTAAAGCGAGTTAATCCGCGATGTCAACGCGTGTTTATCCGCGCGGTTAACGTGAGTTTATCCACGAGTTTTACGCGAGGTTAACGTGAGTTTATCCCTGAGGTTACCGCAAGGTTATCCGCGAGTTAATCAGCAAGGTTAACGCAACTTTAACCCGAGTTTATCCGTGAGTTTACCTGCGTGCTTAACGCGTGTTGTGTTTAGCGCGAGGTAATCCTCGTCGTTAACTCCAGTTTATTCGCGAGATTAACGTGAGTGTAATGGGAATCTGTTCACGAGGTTAACGCGAAGCTATCCACAAGGTTAACGTCAGTTTAACGCCAGTTTAGCCGAGTTAAACGCGAGTTTATCCGCGATATTAACGCGAGTATATGCGCGAGGTTAACGCGAGTTTAATGCGTGTTCGTCCGCAAGGTTATTGCGAGTTTGGCGCGAGTTTATCCTGGAGGTTAACGCGAGTTTTTCCGCGAGGTTACCATGTCTTTAACGCGAGTTTATCGGCGACGATAACGCGAGTTTGTCGCGAGTTTATCCGAGAGGTTAGTACGAGTTTATCCGCGAGGTTACCTCGAGTTTAACGCAAGTTTATCATTGAAGCTAGCACGACTTTATGCGCGAGGTTATCGCGAGTTTATTCACGTTGTTAGCGCGAGTACAACGCGCGCGTGGTTAACTCGAGTTTAACGCGAATTTGTCCGCGAGGTTATCGCGCGTTTATGCGCGTTGTTCGCGAGAGTTAACCCGCGATGTTAACTCGAGTTTAACGAGAGTTTATCCGTGAGGTGAGCGCGCGTTTAACGCGAGTTTAACGCGAGTTTATCCGGGATATTAATGCGAGTTTCTGCGCAAGGATATTGCGAGTTTATCCGCGATGTTATCGCGAGTTTGACGCGAGGATAACGTTAGTTTATCCGCGAGGTTAACGCGAGTTTGGCGCGAGTTTATTCGGGAAGTTAACGCGAGGTTATCCCCGAGGTTAATTCGAGTTCATTGCGTGTTTATCGGCGATGTTCACGTGGGGTTAATGTGAGTTTATCCTGGCGGTTAACGCGACTTTGGCGCGAGTTTATCGGCGACGTTTACGCGAGTATATGCACGAGGTATACCCGCGACGTTAACGCGAGTATTAACACGAGTTAATCCGCGAGTTTAACGCGTGTTTATCCGCGATGTTACTGCGAGTTTTACGCGAGTTTAACGCGATTTAATCCGCGAGGTTAACGTGTGTTTGTCGGTACAGTCAGCGCGAGTTTATGCGTGACGTCAACGTGAGTTTTTCCGCCAGATTATCCCTAGTTTATCCGCGATATTAATGCGAGTTTGTGCGCAATGTTATCGCGAGTTTATCCGCGTTATTAGCGCAAGTTTAACGTGAGTTTATCCACGAGGTTACCGTGAGTTATCAGCGAGGTTAACTCGGGTCTTTCGCGAGTTTATCCCCGATTATAACGAGAGATTATGTGAGACCCTAACGCGAGTTTATCCGCGAGGTTAGCGTGAGATAAAAGCGAGTCAATTCGCGAGGTTATCGCGTGTTTATCCGCAGGATTAGCACGACTTTACGCGCGACGCTAACGCGAGTTTATCCGCAAGATTAACTCGAGGCTAACGCGAATTTTTCCGCTTGGTTAACGCGATTTTGACGCGTGTTCATCCCCGGGTGTAACACGAGTTCAGCCCCGAGAGGTTAACGCGAGTTTAGCACGAGTTTAATGCGAATTAATCCGCGAGGTTAACGCGTGGTTATCGGCACGGTTAGCGCGAGTTTATCCGCGATTATAACACGAGTTTATGTGCGAGGTTATCGCGAGTTTATCCGCCTGTTTTTCCGCGAGTTCGGCGCGAGTTTATCCGCGGGGTTGACGCGAGTTTATCCCGGAGGTTAACTCAGGTTTATCTGCGAGGTTAACGCGAGTTTAAAGGGAATTTAACGCGAGTTAATCCCCGAGCTTAACGCGACATTATCGCGAGTCTATCTGCCATGTTTACGCGAGTTTACCCGAGTGGTTAACTAAAACTTTACGTGAGTTTATCCGTGATTATAATGCGAGCTTATCAGCCAGTTTAACGCGAGTTTGGCGTGAGTTTATCTGCGGGTTTAACGCGCTTATGTCGGCGATGTTAACGCGAGTTTATGCGCGAGGCTATCGCGAGTTTATCCACGTTGTTATCGAGAGATAAAGGTGAGGTTAACGCGATTTTAACACGAATTTATCCCCGAGGTTATCACGAGTTTATCTGCTTTGTTAGCGATTGCTAACCCTCGAGGTTAACGCGAGTTTAACGCGAGTTTATCAGCAAAGTGAACGCGAGCTTATCCGCGAGGTTAGCGAGTGTTTAACGCGAATTTTAATCCAAAAGGTTGGCGTGAGATTAACCCTAGTTAATCCGCGACGATAAGGGGTGTTAAACCACGCGGTTAGCTTGAGTGTATGAGCGAAGTTAACGCTAGTTTAAAGCTAGTTTATTCCTGAGAGTAACGCGAGTCGATCCGGTAGGTTAACGCGAGTTTATCCGTGATTATAAAACGAGTTTATGCCCGAGCTTATCGCGAGTTTAGGGGGCGCGGTGGCGTCGCGGTAACCGGTTCTCGTCAGATCACCGAAGTTAAGCAACGTCGAGCGCGGTTAGTAGTTGGATGGATGGCGATTTCAGCGACTTATTCGCGTTCCCGCGTTGTGTCCTTGGGCAAGGCACTTAACCTCGATTGCCTACATGGGGCACGATGACGCTGTGTACTAAGGCGTACTGCACGTCGAAGGTGCGCATGTCTTCAACCACTCTAACAATGCCTGTGCCGTGCCGCGGTGCAGAGTTCGGAGTTACGATGTTGGAGAGCTGGCAGCTGCTCGTCGTTGCTCGGTGGTTCTCTCTGGGTACTCCGGCTTCCTCCACCCATAAAACTGTCACCGACACGATATGACCCTGGCTGTTAATGTGTCGTTAAGCCCTAATAAAAAAAATATCGCGAGTTTATCCGCGTGTTTTTCAGCGAGTTTTTCCGTGAGGTTAACGTGAGTTCGTCGCGTATTTGTCTGGGAGTGTAACGCGAGCATATCCCCGAGGTTAACAAGAGATTGACGCGAATTAATCCACGAGGTTAACGCGAGATTAACGCGAGTTAATCCAGGGGATTAATGCGAGTTAATCCGTGAGGTAAACGCGAATTTAACGAGTGTTTGTCCGCGAGTTGAACGCGAGTTTATGTCCGAGGTTAGAACGAGATTAAAGCGAGAGCATCGGTGAGGTTAACGCGAGGTAATCCGCGATGTTACCATGTATTTAGCCGCCATTTTAACCGAGTTTATTCCGGGAGATAAGGCGAGTTTAACGCGAGTTTAACGCGAGTTAATCCGCAAGGTTCACGCGTGATTATACGCGACGTTAACCTGAATTTTGCGCGTGTTTATCCGCGAGTTTAACACGAGTATATCCCCGAGGTTAACATGGGATTATCGCGAGTTAATCCACGATGTTCACGCGTGATTATCCCCGATGTTAACGCGAATTTATCTGCGAGTTAATCAGCAAGGTTATCGCGACTTTAACCCGAGTTTATTTGGGAGGTTAACTCACGTTCAGTGCGAGTTTATCCGCGAGTTTAACGCGTGTTTAACGCGACTCGTGGTTAACACAAGTTATAACAAATGGGAATAACGTGAGTTTAATGGGAGTCTGTCCGAGAGGTTAATGCGAGTCTATCCGCAAGGTTAACGCCAGTTTAACGCGAGTTTATCCGCTAGGTTTAGTCGAGTTGAACGCGCATTTATCCGCGATGTTAACGCGAGATTATGCGCGACGTTAACGCGAGTTCAACGCGTGTTTGTCCGCGAGGTTAACTGGAGTTAACGCGAGTTTATGCGCAAGGTTCTCGTGAGTTTATCCGCGTTGTTAGAGGGAGTACAACGCGAGGTTAACTCACGTTTGACGCGAATTTGTCCGCGAGGTCATCGCGAGTTTAACTGCGTTGTCAGCGAGAATTAACCCGCGAGGTTAACGCGGTAACGCAAGTTTATCCATGAGGTTATCGCGAGTTTAACGCTTCTTTATCCAGGATATTAATGCGAATTTATGCGCAAGGTTATCGGGAGTTTATCCGCGATATTATCGCGCGTTTGACGCGAGGTTATCGTGAGTTTATCCGAGAGATTAACGCGCAGGGCGCGAGTTTTTCCGGAGGTTAATGCGAGGTTATCCCCTAGGTTAACTCGAGTTCAACGCGCGTTTATCGGTGATGTTAACGAAAGGTTAACGGGAATTTATTCAGGCGGTTAACGCGACTTTGGCGCAAGGTTAACGACGACGTTAACGCGAGTGTATGCGCGAGGTTATCGCGAATTTATCCGCGTTGTTAGCGCGAGTTAAACGCGATGTTAACGCGAGTATGACCGAGTTTACCTGCTAAGTTATCGCGCGAGTATATCCGCGACGCTAACGCGAGTTTAACGTGAGTTAATCCGCGATGTTAACGCGAATTTATCCGCGAGGTTAACTCGAGTTTAACGCGAGTTTATTCGCAAGGTTAACGCCATTGTGACGCATGTTCATCGGCGAGTTTAACGCGAGTTGATCCGCGAGATTAATGTGGGTTTTACGCGAGTGTGACGCGAGTTAATCCGCGAGGTGAATGTGTGTTTATCGGCGCGGTCACTGCGAGTTTATGCGTGGCGTTAACGTGAGTTTCTCCGCCAGATTAACGCCAGTTTATCCGCGATATTAGCGCGAGTTTAACGTGAGTTTACGAGGTTAACGTGAGTTTCGCGCGAGTTTACCAGACAGGTTTACACGAGTATATCGGCGAGGTTATCTCGAGTTTTACGCGAGTTTACCTGGGATTATAGCAAGAGCTTATGTGCGACGTTAACGCTTGTTTGTTCGCGGGTTAAACAGGAGTTTATCCCCGAGGTTAATGCAGGTTAATTCGCAAGGTTAACGCGTGTTTATCCGCGGGACTATCGTAAGTTTATGCGCGACGCTAACTCGAGCTTAACGCGAGTTTATCCGCAAGATTAACGAG
Source organism: Pictodentalium vernedei (assembly GCA_031216915.1). Lineage (NCBI taxonomy): Eukaryota > Metazoa > Mollusca > Scaphopoda > Dentaliida > Dentaliidae > Pictodentalium > Pictodentalium vernedei. The sequence continues at coordinate 163,793,869 of CM062297.1, forward strand.
AGTCTAACCGCTAGGTTAAGGCGAGTTTAACGCGAGGTTAACTCAAGTTTAACCGAGCTTATCCGCGAGGTTAACTCGAGTTGAACGCGAGTTCATCCTCGAGGTTACCCGAGTTTAACGCGAGTTTATCCGCAAGGTTAACTTGAGTTTATCTGCGTTGTTAGCGCGTGTGTGACGCGACGCGAGTTTATCCGTGAGGTTAACGCGTGTTTAAGGCGAGTTTATCCGCCAGGTTAACGCGAGTTTAACACGAGTTTGTCCGCGAGGTTAAAACAAGTTTAACGCGAGGTTAACATGAATTTTGTGCGAAATTATCCGCGAGATTAACACGAGTTTATCCGCGAGTTAATCCGCGAGGTTAACGCGTGTTTGTACTCGAGTTTAACGCTAGTTTATCCCAGAGGTTAAAGCAAGATTAACGCGAGTTAGTCCGTGAAGTTAACGCATGGTTGTCCGCATGATTAGTGCGCGTTTGGCGCCGGAAGATCCGCGAGTTTAACCCGGGAGGTGAACGCATGTTTATCTGCGAGATTAACACGAGTTTGTCTGCGAGGTTAATGCGAGTTTAACACAAGTTTAGCGCGAGTTAATCCGCGATGGTAACGTGTGTTTACCCGCGAATTTAACGCGAATTTAACGCGAATTTATCCCCGAGGTTATGGCGAGTTTAACGATAGTTAATCCGCCAGGTTAACGCGCGTTTATCCCAGAGGTTAATACGAGATTAACGCGAGTTAATAAGCGAGGTTAACGCGTGTTTTTGCTATTTTCTGATTTGTAACTGAGAAATCGAAAGTAGATTGAGGTCACTGATCTCAGTTCACTTGTAACCAATCGCGGTAAGGCTTTCAAGTTTGCTTCTATTCTGAGCGGAGTTGTTAAAATATGGCGATGATGACGAGGAAGAAGGCTGAAAAACCCTGCAAATGTTGAAAAAATATCTACCCAGAGTATAGATAGGCGACTGGTGTTGGGCAGTCGTTGAAAGTGTTCAAAAAGGTACACAAAGAGCCACAGTGAAGCGTAGGTCAATGTCTCTATGTGCATTTATTTCACTGATTTGTGTTGAAAAATTCGGGTTTCGTTTGGACAACCTTATTTACAAATCAGAAAATAGCATTTTTTTTGCTAACATTTTATTGAATATCTCTAGTAATACTGAAGATATTTCGACGAAATTTGTTTTAAGTGATAGGGAAATGTATATAAAATAGAACTGGTATGTGCCAGGAACCAAGTACATCGAGATCTAATAATTTTTTAAACTTGTCGACACTTGGCTGAAGTTTCCCAATTTCGCCTGTTGTTACCCTTTCTCCTTTTTTAAACATATATACCCTAAATCACTAAAATAACGTTTCCAGACCCCTGTGATGTTAACGGAAGTTTATGCGCGAGGTTATCGTGAGTTTGTCCGCGTTGTTAGCGTGAGTACAACGCGAGGTTACCTCGCGTTTAACGCGAACTTGTCCGCGAGATTATCGCGAGCTTAGCCGCGTTATTAGATAGAGTTAACTCTCGAGTTTAATGCGCGTTTATCCGTGATGTTAGCGGAAGTTTAACGCGTGTTTATCCTCGATATTAATGCGAATTGATGGGCAAGGTTATCGCGAGTTTATTCGCGATATTATCGCGAGTTTGACGCGCGGTTAACGTGAGTTTATCCGCGAGGTTAACGCGAGTTTGGCGCGAGTTTATCCGGGAAGTTAACGCGTGGTTATCCCCAAGGTTAACTCGAGTTCAATGCGAGTTTATCGTCGATGTTAACGCCAGGTTAACGTGAGTTTATCCGGGTGACACTAACGCGAGTTTAACCGCGAGATTAACGGGAGTCTAACCTCTAGGTTCAAGTTAGTTTAACTCGAGTTTAACGGGAAGTAATCCTGGAGGTTAACGCATGTTTAACCGCGAGGTTAACGCGATGTTAAGGCGAGTTTAACGCTAGTTAATCCGCGTGGTTAATGCGAGATTAACGCGAGTTAAATCGCGAGGTTAGCGTGTGTTTATCCGCGAGATTAGCGCGAGTTTATGTGCGACGTTAACGCGAGTTTATCCGCGAGATTAACGCGAGTCTATCCGCTAGGTTTACGCGAGTTTAAAGCGAGGTTAACTCGAGTTTAACGCGAGTTCATCCGAGATTAACTAGCGTTAATCTCACGTCATCCTCGTAGATTAACAGGCGTACAATTCGCGTAAAACTCGCGTTAACCTCGTAGATAAACTCCCGTTAACTTCGCGGGTAAACTCGCGTTAACCTCGCGGATATTCACGCGCCAAATCCGCGATAACCTAGTGGATAAACTCCTATCAAACTCGCGTTAACCTTGTGTTAACCTAGCGTTAAACTCGCGTAAACCTCGTGGATAAACTTGTGTTATACTCGCGTTAACCTTGCGGATAAACTCGCGTAAAACTCGCGCTAACCTCACGGATAAACTCGCGCCAAACTCGCGTTAACCTGGCGAATTAATACTCGCCAACAATGTTGATAAAGTCGCGATAACCTCGCAGATAAATTCGCGTTAACATCGCCGATAAACTCGCGTTAAACTCGAGTTAACCTACAGCACCTTTTATTTGATCAGATTTGCCCGTCTGGAAGGTTTTCTGGGAGGGTTGTCACTTTTAGGGCCTTGGTTGCCCCATAAAGAGGGGGCAACATGTCAATCAACTCGACTTCATTTCTGCCACCCTACAGTAGGTGCCATTTTCCTGTTTTGACAGGTTTGGATGGAATAAAAATATCAAATAAGGAATAAGTAACTAGCTTCACGTCGCTCCTCAGTATACCTGATTGTACTCGGCAAGGGCCTTGAATTTATACCAAAGCCTCCAAAACCTATCAAATCCTTTTTCAATGAGGATATCCAATTGCTTCACAATAGAATGAGATTGAGAGTTATACATGCTGACCAACAGCAGCGGTTCATTAACCCCTTCCAAAAGAGGACCAATAAAGCTCCAACCACTTGTCACAATGTTACAGTACAAACATACCTATCTAAGACAAAAATATAACTCCTACGGTGTCTTAACCCCTCGCGCCTTCGTATCTGCCACAATAATATGACCAGGGCGGAGCAAATTGCTCTAAATAGCCTCCGGCGGAACCACGACATTTTCATCAAACAGTCGGATACAGGCAAATCAACTGTTCTACTCACCCGCACCACCTATGTTGCTGAGGGCTTTCGACATCTTATCTCGGCCCTCCACTTTAAACCGTTCCCCATGATATAACGGCACGTACCACACTCGACGTCCGGAATCACATGGAACGTATGTACAGTAACCACGAGATTGATCATAAAATGCATACATCGCTTCAACCTAAATTGGACACGACCAAACAGCCTGTCCCCTACTTTCTACCAAAGATACACATGGACCCGCCTACAACGGGTTGGCCGATCATTGCGGGTTGCAGCAGCCCCACTACCTCTATATCCGGTCTACTCGACTTCTTCCTGGTTCCCATTGTGAAGAAACAACACACGTATATACGGGACATTGCCCACTTCATCCAACTCCTTGAGGAATCACCTATCCCTCCTGATTCCATCCTCGATTCTGCCGACATTGCCAATATGTACACCAACATATCGCACGAGGAAGCTATGGCAGCTGTCGAAAGGGCTCTGATTGAGAACCATAATTTACCATATCTCATACCCAGACCATCGACTACTTCACTACTAACGCCCCTTAAGCTTATACTTGAGCGCAACTGCTTCCGGTTTGATGGATAGTCCTATATCCAAACATTGGGAGCTGCCATGGGCAGTAAGGCCAGTCCTGAAATAGCCGATATCACGGCCCATACCTGGGAGACCACACTACTTTCAATGGGCCAGGGCGAAATCCACAATTGGCTCCGATATCGTGATGATACCTATCATCTAGACGGGATCCAAAGCGGACCTACATAGCTTCATGGAAAGAGCTAACCAATCACACCCGACATTTCGCTTTGTTTATGAAGCCTCGATCACTAAGGTCACGTTCATTGAAACCGCGATTTACAAAGGTGATAGGTTCCAAGCCACCGGCGTTCTGGATGTTCGCCTCCACATCAAACCACGGGAGACATTCCAATACATCCACCGCCAATCCGCTCACCCCCCTGCTACTTTCAGGGGTTTCATCAAGGGTGAATTGACGCGCTTTATACGCAACAACTCATGTAAAACGCGCTATACATACCACAAAGAACAGTTTATAAATAAACTCCTACCACGGGGTTAAACCATGCAGGAAATTGAGCCTGTACTCACCACTGTCAACTTTACGGATCGACCCACGCTCCATACAACACTAATCGGGATGGGACAAATAAAGCTTACATGGAGCCACCTCTGGTCTTCACTACTACCTTCAACCCGTACATTTCTAACATCCTAAAATATTGGGAACTCATATCCAGCATTACCACACTGCGTAGAATATTCCCCGAGCCTCCAATTCTGGCTTTCAAATCTTAATGACACCCTACTGTGTGCCCAACTACCGCCTACAAGGCATAGTGTCGGAGAGGCCCATCCACCAACCATCCGGTCTCCCACTGGCAGTACAACCCACCACAATTAACCGTTATCAGCGTACGGTCTACTTGCTCCCCCCTGCCCCCCCCCCCCCCCCACACACACACACACATGGGATGTAGCTCGATGAGCACATTTACTACAGGCAATTAACTATCTGAACGCATGATTATACCACCTGCTACCCACCACAATTCGCATCCTCCTACGAGGATAGAGCGTCTTGGAGAGCACCTACCCTGGGCTTCCAACGCCCCTCCCACACAACATGTGGGCCACGCTCGTAAGCACTGCTCTCTTCCTCTAAAACCTGGACAACCAGCAACATACTTCTCACCTCCATCGAATTATTCGACCCTGACGTTCACAACGACGTCCGTGCTTTTTGAACCCGGAAGCTGTTTTCTCTGGGTACACGTAACAATTTGATGTTCTCAACGACGCCCGTGCTTTTGATGGCCGGAAGTAGTTTACAAGGAAAGCAATCCTGTGATGACGTTTACTTTCACGTCCGTGTCCTCTGACCTTGACACCAATACCTATAGCGGCGTTATCCCTATCTAAAACCATTCTTTTAGGCGAGTTTGGGCGGCTTTCATCATTCTAACCTCGCCAAAAAGAATGGTTTTAGATAGAGATAGCGCCGCTATTAGCGAGTTTAGGCGGCTTTCATCATACCACACCATGCATTCACACTTTTGACTTCAGAGAGTGAACACATTGACTACCATGGAATTACCTGCTAGACTAGAGAAAGCCATATCAGCTCTGGACGTCTCTTGCCCTGTCTCCTGGACTATCCAGGAAATAGACAAGAGCGTCCACCTGACGCTGGAATTTCGAGTAGAGGACCCTACTACACAACCCTCCTCGGGAGAGGTAGTACCTTTGCTGAGAGGATCCCCTCTCACACTGGTCCTTACCTGAGGAGGCGGGAGGCCCTGAAAAGAGAAGTAAAAAGACTAGAAAGAAGAGCCCGTCGACCAAGAGCAGGGACGCCCGACGCTTGGCGGCTTTCCTGGATCAGAAGAAGGAGGTGAGTGAGGGGGTGGATGTTCCGGAGGCAGCCACCAGTTCCCGTCATAATCCCACAGGCACACCCAACCAACTAACGGCTCCCCAGCCGGTACAGTTGGATGAGGATCGTCCTGTAGAGATTGAGGAGGAACTGGAAGTTGCTTTTTCGCCACCTCCCATCCCTCACTCCCCCCTTCCTCCGCTTCCGAACAGCCCAAGCGGCGGGATTTTCGACGCTTGGGGGTTTTCTTGGAGAAAAAGAGAGAGAGAGATGAGTGAGGAAAAGGAGAAGCCCGAGACAGTCACCAGTTCCGCTCCCACACTCACAGATACACCCATCTTGTCCCCAGCTCCACAGCTGGAGACGATAGATGAGGAAAGTCCTGTGGAGACTGAGATGGAATTGGAAGCTGTCTTCTTGCCACTTCCAGATACCCACTCACCTCTCCCTTCCAGACCAGAAAACCAGGACCAGAACGCCGAATCTGCTCCACCGTCAGAAAACATGCATGCAATCTTGGAAGGACACAAACGACATAAACGAGATCACAAAAAGCATCCAAGAAAGATACGAATGCACAGAGATCCACCGGGTCATAACAAAACTTCGAGCAACATACAACCTTCCACCAACTACCATTTCAACTGATACTACGACCATTCTAAATGGCACAAATACATCTACTACAACATCACCGTCACAGCCTCCTCCCTCGAAGAAGAGAAGCAAGAAGCGCAAACGCCGTTAACCCTCTCCTTTTCCTCCTTTAACACACTCAGACATGATGCAGAGAACTTAAAAGCAAAAGTACCACTATAATACAGTTAGAGATGGGTCGAAAGGGGCTTCCCCCACACCGTCCCTGCGCGCCTTCTGCGCGCTAAAACCATTCTTTTAGTTTAGTTTTAGTTAGGCTTTCATAACTACTTCTGCTTCCAACCATGCGAACAATTAGAACATCTCGTAGATTGAACTACCAGCACAGAACGTCGGCACCACCGTACCAGCCTCCACCTAGGCATACTAGAATCATTATGCCACCACTAGATCATACCAAGCCTAGGGAGGAAGCTTTGAGGGAACAGAGAACGAGGCACGCCCTCGATTGGATCAAACATGTCGAATCACCTGACTGGACCTACGGTACTCGCTCTCCATCCACCGCGAGCATTCCTGCCTGACCAACAGGAGCTTGACGCAGAGTTGTTTGACCAGGTGGAGATGTATAAACAGGCGGCTAAAGACACCATTGTGAACCACCTTAACCAGTGGACTGCCAAACACCCTGTTGGCCTGCACACTAGCAGTAGTGACGATCAGAAGATTGCGGACATGGCTGCCAAGATTTCACTGCTCGTAGCCAAACAACTGCTGAAAGCAGCACCTAAAGCAGCTACCGACCCACAGACGATGGACAAACCGGATGAATCAACGTCCACCAACCAGTAAGAATCTTGGATGTAGACCCTACACTACGCTAATTAACGGCCCTTTTCAGGGCCACCCACAATATTAGAAAGAGTGATACTTATACATACTCACTGCCTTCATATTTAGAAAAACAAGCTCCCTCGAATGAGCATAGAACAAACCATAACCTATACGGGAGTGGAGTTCTCACACGAACCGCTTAACCTGGCGCACAGCAAAACGAGAACGCCAATACTCATTCCTCTATATGTGGAGACCACACCCCTGCGCAACGCAGGAGGCTATATTTCCAATCCTGAGCCCGTAACCTCGGGCCAACCTAGGATCCATCTACGGTGACCATATATCGATAGCCTAATCCCGTTTCCACACGGCCTTTCACAAACACGGGTTATATGAGATTATATGCAACCGGGTACCAACCCCCCCCCCCCCCCAATGGGGGTTCCAGCCGTGTAATACGACGGTATGATGAACATGGCACCCGTGATCAATCTTGACACGAACTGATGGTGCTATCTTCAAATCCAGTTCATATCACCAAACAACAACACACACCCTCCCCCCCCCCCCCGGCCGGGCTTATAGGGGTGGGCTACCATCGCCCTCCCCATCTCGCACCGCTGTTAGATGACTGCACCCGAAGTTTGAGGGCGGACCTAGTGGCCACTTTGTCACCCCCCACTATCACGGTTGGTGGCAGTTGGCCGAGGTGGTTGACGCCTCTGGTAATAGTGTTTGTGTGTGCCACCCTATGGTGGTATTTATTTGAATCTGTTGAGTCAAACGGCCGAGAAAATCAAAACCCCTGTTTTAAGCCTCTTGCTTGGACGGTTGGCGGTGGTAGGCCGGAGTGGCTGACCCCTCTGGTAATAGTGTTTGTGGTGTGCCACCCTATGCTGGTATTTATTTGAATCTATTGCGTCAAACGGTCGAGAAAATCAAAACCCCGGTTTTTAAGCCCCCTTGATTGGAAGGTAGGCAGTGGTTGGCCAGGGTGGTTGACCTCTCCGGTAATAGTGTTTGTGGTGTACCACCCTATGGTGGTATTTATTTGAAGCTATTGCGTCAAACGGCCGGGAAAAGCAAAACCCCGGTTTTTAAGCCCCTTGGTTGGAAGGTTGGCTGTGGTTGGCCAAGGTGGTTGACCCCTCTGGTAATGGGGTTTATGGTGTGCCACGCTATTTTTGGTATTTATTTGAATCTATTGCGTCAAACGGCCGATAAAATCAAACCCCTGTTTTTAAGCCTCTTGGTCGGACGGTTGGCAGTGGTTGGCCAGGGTGGTTGACCCCTCCGGTAATAGTGTTTGTGGTGTTCCACCCTATGGTGGTATTTATTTGAATCTATTGTCTCAAACGGCCGAGAAATTCTAAACCCCTGTTTTCAAGCCTATGGTCGTATTTATTTGAATTTATTGAGTAAAACGGTCGAGAAAAACAAAACCCCTGTTTTAAGCCTCTTGGTTGGACAGTTAGCGGTGGTTAACCCGGGTGGTTGACCCCTCTGGTAATAGTGTCTGTGGTATGCCACCCTGTGGTGGTATTTATTTGCAGCTATTGCGGCCAACGGCTGAGAAAATCAAAACCCCTATTTTTAAGCCTCTTGGTTGGAAGGTTGGCGGTGGTTGGCCGTGGTGGTTGACCCATCTTGTAATACTGTTTGTGGTGTGCCACCCTATGATGGTATTTATTTGAATCTATTGCGTCAAACGGCCTAGAAAATCAAAAACCCTGTTTTTAAGCACTTTAAACATTTTCTATTGCCGCGCCAATTCACACCTGAATTTTTCGCTACCTCGACAACCAGACTGTAGAATAGTCTACTCCAGGAAATTATAGAAAACAGTTCTCTGGGAACTGGAAATGTGCACTCACAGCTCGATAAAAATAAATTCCCTACTCCTATGCCCACAGATCATCCCTGGAGTTCCAATGTGTTCTATGTGCCAGTAGGCACATAGAACACATTGTAACTCGGGGGACAAGATCTCGTAGGAGTCAAACACATCACAGTGGACTTTGTCTGGGCTGTAGTGACTTAAATGACCACCTGTTCAATAATTCCCATACAAGTTCGCCCTATTGTCGCTGTGGAGACAGTGAAACAACTCATCGTCATCTCTTCAACTGTCCTCTCTCCTTAGATATGCTGGAACCACTTCCCTACGTTATCATTATGGAAACTAAACAACACGCTAATGCTAACTTTAATGCAGAAACTAACTCTGATATCTTTCTCATCTTCCAAAAAAACATTGAGGCAACTCATAGATTTCGTTGACAAATTCGTCAATGTCCGGTCACATAAGTAGTATGTAAAGTGGAGATAGGCCCCTGTTTCAGGTTCTCGGGTTCTCGGATCTCGGGTTCTCTCGGGTTCTCGGGTTCTCTCGGGATCTCGGGTTCTCGGGTTCTCGGGTTCTCTCGGGATCTCGGGTTCTCGGGTTCTCTCGGTTCTCTTTTGGAGGGGATCCCAGGGTATTTTTGTGGTGATGGTCTCATAGGTGGAGGAGGGGGGAGGAGGGGGACCTTCGTGGGGAGGGACTGGAGGAGATGATTCTGGGGGCCCCAAGAAGGTATTCTTGTGGGGTAGGTATTTGTGAACTGGTAATTCGAATTTTCCCAGGATATTTTGGGGGGGATGGTCTCATAGGGGGGAGGCGGGGGAGGAGGGGGATCTCGGGGATCTCGGGTTCTCGGGGTTTTCTCGGTTCTCTTTTGGAGGGGATCCCAGGGTATTTTTGGGGGGATGGTCTCATAGGTGGAGGAGGGGGAGGAGGGACTGGAGGAGATGATTGTGGGGGCCCCAAGAAGGTATTCTTGTGGGGTAGGTATTTGTGAACTGGTAATTCGAATATTCCAATTTAATTTTTCGATTTCCGTTTTTTGATTTAACTAGAATATATATATTTGGTCTCATAGGTGGAGGAGGGGGGAGGAGGGGGACCTTCGTGGGGCGGGACTGGAGGAGATGATTGTGGGGGCCCCAAGAAGGTATTCTTCTGGGGTAGGTATTTGTGAACTGGTAATTCGAATATTCCAATTTAATTTTTCGATTTCCGTTTTTTGATTTAACTAGAATATATATATTTGATTTAATGTTAAGGAAAGTTTTTTTTTCTGTTTAATTTTTTAACTTGAAAATATTCTTCTGTGATATTAGATATCTATGTTTGTTCCAGTAACATTAGGGAAGTAGTGTTATCTAAATCGTAGTTATTGTTCAACGGTTTTATCGGGGGCATCTGTACTTTGGTTATTTCTCAACAGTATTATCAGACATCTGTACTTTGGTTATTACTCAACGGTAATACGGATTACTGATAGAGTTATCTTGGTGACACTGTATTGTTTGAGTATTAAACTTATCTGGAGTATTGATGGCTTATACATAACAATACTTTATCAGTGGTTCGTGACTGGAGATATATTGTTTTATGGTGTATATATACTGGCTGAGTCTATTCACACCATCATTCTTTCAAATCATTCTTTTTAAAAATAATAATTTGTACGAGTAAATTGGAGCGAGAAGAAAATGGAGTCCGTAAGAACAGCTCATAGTATTCCAGCGGAATTGGGAGAATCGTCAGTTACTTGCCAAGTAAGTTGAAACAAATTTATTATTTACTGATATATATTTTAATGACAATTGGTGTATTCCAGTGAGTATTTTCGACATGTAGCCCTCAGCCCGCATGTCGAAAATATTGGTTGGAATACATCCTGCGTACGATATTTTTTTTCATGATTTCAAATAATTTAAATTTATTGTAAATTTATTCTTTAAAATTTATTCTATAAAATTTATTCTACCACCCCGCAGGAAAATCATTATTTCCAACGTCAAACATTGCATTAACCCCCGGTTATTTTTTTTTTTTGTAGGATTGTAACTGGGAATTCCTGGACGAAGCGAGCTTGGAGCAGCACCAGAAATCGGCACATCCAACACCCATGGCTTTCGAGACAGAATCAGTCACTTGTCCAGTAAGTTAAAAAATTAATTATTTACTGATGATAATTGGTGAATTCCGATCAATAATTTCGACATATAGCTTTGATAATGCATATTTTTCTTGAAAACTATTGGACTGTGATGAAAAGCGGATCTGTGTAAATATATTTTTTTCTGACAAGGGGAAGCTGTCTTATAGCTGCATCTGTGTAAATTATTACTCGCATACAAACGATAAACAGGGGTGGGGGAGGGGACATCGGCAGGAAAATCATTATTTCCAACGCCAAACATTGCATTAACCCCCGGTTATTTTTTTTTTGTAGGATTGTAACTGGGAATTCCTGGACGAAGCGAGCTTGGAGCAGCACCAGAAATCGGCACATCCAACACCCATGGCTTTCGAGACAGAATCAGTCACTTGTCCAGTAAGTTAAAAAATTAATTATTTACTGATGATAATTGGTGAATTCCGATCAATAATTTCGACATATAGCTTTGATAATGCATATTTTTCTTGAAAACTATTGGACTGTGATGAAAAGCGGATCTGTGTAAATATATTTTTTTCTGACAAGGGGAAGCTGTCTTATAGCTGCATCTGTGTAAATTATTACTCGCATACAAACGATAAACAGGAGTGGGGGAGGGGGGCATCGGCGAAACCGGTTCTCGTCAAAAATAGCCCAAATTAAGCAACGTTAAGTCCGGATAGTCTGGGTGACCATTCTGTGATAGATTTGAATTCTCGTGCTGTGTCGTTGAGTGCTTTATCCCTATTACCCCCGTGGAGGCACGATTACCAATATGGAGGCACGACTGCTAAGGCGTACTGCACGTCGATGGTGTGCATATCTTCAACCAATCTAACCCTGTCTGTGCTGTGGTGTTGCGTTTGGAGTTATGGCGCTGGAGAGCTTACAGCTACTCGTCGTTGCTCGGTGGTTATCTCTTGGCTGTTAAAACGCCGTTAAACAACAATAAATAAATAAATAAATAAATAAATAAATAAATAAATACAAACGGTCAAACTTTCTTGTCACCACCGAACATTTCATTAACCCCGCTTTTGTTTTTTTTTTGTTTTTTTGTAGGATTGTAATTGGGAATTCTTGGATGAAACAGACTTGGCAGAACATCAGATATCAGCCCACCCAAGAACAATTGAGTATGTAGAGGAGGCACGGGAGTTACAGCGCTATGCCTGTCTGGAATGTGACAAAACCTTTTCCCATCGTACGAGCAGAAATCGCCACATGAGGGCCGTGCACAGGGGAGAGAAAAAGCATAAATGCGATAACTGTTCCAAAACATTTGCCAGACTTGACACATTTCGGGAGCACAGTCAGAAGTGTTTAAGTAGTTATGACTGCTTGGATTGTGGTCAAACATTTGGGCAGCTCCTACATTTTAATCGCCACAGGGCTACAATACACAGACCACCAAGGCCACAACAGCGAAGACCAGCACCTCAACCAAGACAATTATCACAGCCACAACCACAGCCAAGTACATCAAACCACATTGAGGTCCCACCAAGTCGGTCGACACATTACGAAGATCCGGTAGAATTTGTTGGAGAGGCGTTGATTGGCGAGGAAACAGCAGAAATGTTGGAAATCTATGAGCGCCACTGGGATTCTATACGAACCCACCACGTATATGGAAGGCCGGTACAGGATTTTTTCAACTATAGGATTAGTGATACGGTGGGAAAAGAAGTGGAATTTGTCAACACTGTGTTTAGACCACAACAACAACGCTTTAAAATCAACTGCAGTTATGGTTATGTGTTGAGGAATAATGAAAATGGAGACCTTCGTTATTTCCACCCATCACAGAATAATGCTGGCATTTTAGAAATTCCCAGACTGGTTTCGAACGAAAGAGACTTTTGGGTTTTTTTGGATGACATCACCAAAGAGGATGTATTAGAATGGGCACGACTTCAACGACCTAACTCCAAATGGGTTGTTCATCGACTCACAAACATCACTTTCTATGTGAATAAGATCGCGAATCATCCCATTGGCGGCGTACCAGAAGATATGCCAGAGTACATCATGGAAAACCGTTTTATCAACACCCTAATCAAAGACGAACACAACTATTTTATCTATAATGATAACCTTTGTCTGTTTCGATGCCTTGCGCTATGGAGTGGAGCTGACAGACACAACTTAAACAGACTCACCCAAAAACTGTTCCAAAAATACACAGATGAGTCCGCACAAAACTTTGCCGGTGTAAAATTGGATCAATTACCAGATGTGGAGAGGATGTTTGAGGTCAACATCAAAGTGTTTGAACTGGTGGAACAGGATGGAGCTGTGGTGGCCAAAATTGTACAGAGGAGTACTGGCGCGTTTTCGGAGACCATGCATGTCAACCTATACAAAAATCATTTTAGCTACATAACCGACATAGATCAGTATTGCAAATCATTTTCATGTCGTAAATGTGGGAAGCTATGGAAGACTGCATACACCATAAACCGACACGAGAAAACCTGTTCCGATGAAGTGACTTACCGTTACGAAGGAGGTGTGTTCCATAACACACCAACAATTTTCGAAAAACTGGAAGAGGAAGATATAGTGGTGGCTCAGGAGAAAAGGTTTTACCCGTTTCGAGCTGCATACGACTTCGAAGCTTATTTTGACAGAACGGATCTCCCTGAGGCAAGTGACAAACGATCTTGGGAGGCCAAGTATATACCACTGAGCGTGAGTATATGCAGTAACGTTCCAGAGTTTGAGACGCCAAGGTGTTTTATCACCAGCGGAAATACACAGGAACTCATTGGTGACATGATGAAATATGTAGGAGAAATTTCCACTACCGCCTACAACCACCTTCAGGACTACTATGCGGATACTATTACAGCACTAAAGGAAAAAATCCAAAAGATGAAAGGCATTGAACCCAGTACCGGCGAAAACGACATCCATCCACTGGAAACATTGCTTTTGGAATTGGACGCTTACATGATGGAACTTCCACTATTAGGATTCAACTCCGGAAAATATGACATCAATTTAGTCAAGAAGGAACTTTTATCATATCTTCTACAGCACAGTCCAATCAAGTTCAACGTGAAGAAAAGCAACAGCTTTATGTGTATCAAAACAGCGAACTTTAAGTTTTTGGATATTACCAATTATTTGGCGCCTGGTTATAGTTACGACAAGTACCTGAAAGCTTTTGGATGCTCGGTAGCAAAAGGATTTTTCCCTTACGAGTTCATAGACAGCCTAGCCAAATTAGATCAGGATTACCTGCCAGAACATGAAGCCTTTTTCAGCAGCTTGAAAAATGAGAATATCTCGGCTGAGGAATATCAATACTGCCAACAAGTATGGAGCGAAAATAACATGACTACCTTCCGGGATTTCTTAATCTGGTATAACAACAGAGATGTGAAGCCGTTTTTAGAAGCTGTGGAAAAGCAATTCCGCTTTTATCAAGATCGGAACATAGACATGCTGAAAGACGGAATTAGTGTTCCTGGACTAACCCTAAAATATCTGTTCAACACAAAGGATCAAAAATCATACTTCACCATGTTCAACGAGCAGAACAAAGATCTATATCATTTAGTCAAAAACAACATTGTAGGAGGACCATCCATAGTATTTGACCGATATCAAGAAAAAGGAATAACTCAAATAAGAAAAATGGAATATGGAGACAATGCAAAACTGTGCCAGAGCGTTATTGGATATGATGCTAATGCCCTCTACCTCTGGGCTTTGATGCAAAAAATGCCCACCGGTTGGTACATTCGACGCCGCCATGAAAACAACTTCAAGGCAGAATATACATCAACTTATGGACGCATGGCTCAACAATGGTTAGATTTCATCGCGGAAAAGGATAGAATCGAAATCGGCATCAGGCTAACGGGGTAGAGAAACGCATAGGTCGTCGACGCCTACCTGTGGATGGGTGGTGCAAGTCTACTCAGACCGTTTTTCAGTATCATGGTTGTTGGTGGCACGGGCATCCATGCAGACTCAACACAGATAAAAACGGACAACAATTGGAAAGAAATCAAGTAAGGGATAAATCTATGGCAGAGTTGTATGAAGAAACCAAGAAAAATTCAAAATATATCAAAGATCTTGGATATTCTCTTGAGGAGATGTGGGAATGCCAGTGGATTTCACTTAAAAACGACATTCCAGAACTGAGAAAACAACAGCTTCGCAAACCTCGAAATATGACCCAAGCTGCTATTTTGACTGGTGTGAAAAAGGATGACATTTTTGGTCTTGTGGAATGTGACATCACAGTACCCCAGAGGCTTAGAGAACACTTCCAGGAGATGACCCCGATCTTCAAAAATACTGATATTTCGAGAGAAGATATTGGAGCCCATATGAGCGCCTATGCAGAAAAGAACCAAACTATGAAGCAGCCAAGACGGAGTCTCATTGGAAGCTATCATGGTAAAAAAATTCTACTTGCATCACCACTGCTGAAATGGTATCTTGAGCACGGACTTGAAGTGACACATATCTATGAAATTATCGAATATGAAGGCAAAGAGTGCTTCAAGGCTTTTGGAGATCAAGATACCATTTCAGCAGTGGTGATGCAAGTAGAATTTTTTTACCATGATAGCTTCCAATGAGACTCCGTCTTGGCTGCTTCATAGTTTGGTTCTTTTCAACTCATAGATTTATCCCTTACTTGATTTCTTTCCAATTGTTGTCCGTTTTTATCTGTGTTGAGTCTGCATGGATGCCCGTGCCACCAACAACCATGATACTGAAAAACGGTCTGAGTAGACTTGCACCACCCATCCACAGGTAGGCGTCGACGACCTATGCGTTTCTCTACCCCGTTAGCCTGATGCCGAATTTCGATTCTATCCTTTTCCGCGATGAAATCTAACCATTGTTGAGCCATGCGTCCATAAGTTGATGTATATTCTGCCTTGAAGTTGTTTTCATGGCGGCGTCGAATGTACCAACCGGTGGGCATTTTTTGCATCAAAGCCCAGAGGTAGAGGGCATTAGCATCATATCCAATAACGCTCTGGCACAGTTTTGCATTGTCTCCATATTCCATTTTTCTTATTTGAGTTATTCCTTTTTCTTGATATCGGTCAAATACTATGGATGGTCCTCCTACAATGTTGTTTTTGACTAAATGATATAGATCTTTGTTCTGCTCGTTGAACATGGTGAAGTATGATTTTTGATCCTTTGTGTTGAACAGATATTTTAGGGTTAGTCCAGGAACACTAATTCCGTCTTTCAGCATGTCTATGTTCCGATCTTGATAAAAGCGGAATTGCTTTTCCACAGCTTCTAAAAACGGCTTCACATCTCTGTTGTTATACCAGATTAAGAAATCCCGGAAGGTAGTCATGTTATTTTCGCTCCATACTTGTTGGCAGTATTGATATTCCTCAGCCGAGATATTCTCATTTTTCAAGCTGCTGAAAAAGGCTTCATGTTCTGGCAGGTAATCCTGATCTAATTTGGCTAGGCTGTCTATGAACTCGTAAGGGAAAAATCCTTTTGCTACCGAGCATCCAAAAGCTTTCAGGTACTTGTCGTAACTATAACCAGGCGCCAAATAATTGGTAATATCCAAAAACTTAAAGTTCGCTGTTTTGATACACATAAAGCTGTTGCTTTTCTTCACGTTGAACTTGATTGGACTGTGCTGTAGAAGATATGATAAAAGTTCCTTCTTGACTAAATTGATGTCATATTTTCCGGAGTTGAATCCTAATAGTGGAAGTTCCATCATGTAAGCGTCCAATTCCAAAAGCAATGTTTCCAGTGGATGGATGTCGTTTTCGCCGGTACTGGGTTCAATGCCTTTCATCTTTTGGATTTTTTCCTTTAGTGCTGTAATAGTATCCGCATAGTAGTCCTGAAGGTGGTTGTAGGCGGTAGTGGAAATTTCTCCTACATATTTCATCATGTCACCAATGAGTTCCTGTGTATTTCCGCTGGTGATAAAACACCTTGGCGTCTCAAACTCTGGAACGTTACTGCATATACTCACGCTCAGTGGTATATACTTGGCCTCCCAAGATCGTTTGTCACTTGCCTCAGGGAGATCCGTTCTGTCAAAATAAGCTTCGAAGTCGTATGCAGCTCGAAACGGGTAAAACCTTTTCTCCTGAGCCACCACTATATCTTCCTCTTCCAGTTTTTCGAAAATTGTTGGTGTGTTATGGAACACACCTCCTTCGTAACGGTAAGTCACTTCATCGGAACAGGTTTTCTCGTGTCGGTTTATGGTGTATGCAGTCTTCCATAGCTTCCCACATTTACGACATGAAAATGATTTGCAATACTGATCTATGTCGGTTATGTAGCTAAAATGATTTTTGTATAGGTTGACATGCATGGTCTCCGAAAACGCGCCAGTACTCCTCTGTACAATTTTGGCCACCACAGCTCCATCCTGTTCCACCAGTTCAAACACTTTGATGTTGACCTCAAACATCCTCTCCACATCTGGTAATTGATCCAATTTTACACCGGCAAAGTTTTGTGCGGACTCATCTGTGTATTTTTGGAACAGTTTTTGGGTGAGTCTGTTTAAGTTGTGTCTGTCAGCTCCACTCCATAGCGCAAGGCATCGAAACAGACAAAGGTTATCATTATAGATAAAATAGTTGTGTTCGTCTTTGATTAGGGTGTTGATAAAACGGTTTTCCATGATGTACTCTGGCATATCTTCTGGTACGCCGCCAATGGGATGATTCGCGATCTTATTCACATAGAAAGTGATGTTTGTGAGTCGATGAACAACCCATTTGGAGTTAGGTCGTTGAAGTCGTGCCCATTCTAATACATCCTCTTTGGTGATGTCATCCAAAAAAACCCAAAAGTCTCTTTCGTTCGAAACCAGTCTGGGAATTTCTAAAATGCCAGCATTATTCTGTGATGGGTGGAAATAACGAAGGTCTCCATTTTCATTATTCCTCAACACATAACCATAACTGCAGTTGATTTTAAAGCGTTGTTGTTGTGGTCTAAACACAGTGTTGACAAATTCCACTTCTTTTCCCACCGTATCACTAATCCTATAGTTGAAAAAATCCTGTACCGGCCTTCCATATACGTGGTGGGTTCGTATAGAATCCCAGTGGCGCTCATAGATTTCCAACATTTCTGCTGTTTCCTCGCCAATCAACGCCTCTCCAACAAATTCTACCGGATCTTCGTAATGTGTCGACCGACTTGGTGGGACCTCAATGTGGTTTGATGTACTTGGCTGTGGTTGTGGCTGTGATAATTGTCTTGGTTGAGGTGCTGGTCTTCGCTGTTGTGGCCTTGGTGGTCTGTGTATTGTAGCCCTGTGGCGATTAAAATGTAGGAGCTGCCCAAATGTTTGACCACAATCCAAGCAGTCATAACTACTTAAACACTTCTGACTGTGCTCCCGAAATGTGTCAAGTCTGGCAAATGTTTTGGAACAGTTATCGCATTTATGCTTTTTCTCTCCCCTGTGCACGGCCCTCATGTGGCGATTTCTGCTCGTACGATGGGAAAAGGTTTTGTCACATTCCAGACAGGCATAGCGCTGTAACTCCCGTGCCTCCTCTACATACTCAATTGTTCTTGGGTGGGCTGATATCTGATGTTCTGCCAAGTCTGTTTCATCCAAGAATTCCCAATTACAATCCTACAAAAAAACAAAAAAAAAACAAAAGCGGGGTTAATGAAATGTTCGGTGGTGACAAGAAAGTTTGACCGTTTGTATTTATTTATTTATTTATTTATTTATTTATTTATTTATTGTTGTTTAACGGCGTTTTAACAGCCAAGAGATAACCACCGAGCAACGACGAGTAGCTGTAAGCTCTCCAGCGCCATAACTCCAAACGCAACACCACAGCACAGACAGGGTTAGATTGGTTGAAGATATGCACACCATCGACGTGCAGTACGCCTTAGCAGTCGTGCCTCCATATTGGTAATCGTGCCTCCACGGGGGTAATAGGGATAAAGCACTCAACGACACAGCACGAGAATTCAAATCTATCACAGAATGGTCACCCAGACTATCCGGACTTAACGTTGCTTAATTTGGGCTATTTTTGACGAGAACCGGTTTCGCCGATGCCCCCCTCCCCCACTCCTGTTTATCGTTTGTATGCGAGTAATAATTTACACAGATGCAGCTATAAGACAGCTTCCCCTTGTCAGAAAAAAATATATTTACACAGATCCGCTTTTCATCACAGTCCAATAGTTTTCAAGAAAAATATGCATTATCAAAGCTATATGTCGAAATTATTGATCGGAATTCACCAATTATCATCAGTAAATAATTAATTTTTTAACTTACTGGACAAGTGACTGATTCTGTCTCGAAAGCCATGGGTGTTGGATGTGCCGATTTCTGGTGCTGCTCCAAGCTCGCTTCGTCCAGGAATTCCCAGTTACAATCCTACAAAAAAAAAATAACCGGGGGTTAATGCAATGTTTGGCGTTGGAAATAATGATTTTCCTGCCGATGTCCCCTCCCCCACCCCTGTTTATCGTTTGTATGCGAGTAATAATTTACACAGATGCAGCTATAAGACAGCTTCCCCTTGTCAGAAAAAAATATATTTACACAGATCCGCTTTTCATCACAGTCCAATAGTTTTCAAGAAAAATATGCATTATCAAAGCTATATGTCGAAATTATTGATCGGAATTCACCAATTATCATCAGTAAATAATTAATTTTTTAACTTACTGGACAAGTGACTGATTCTGTCTCGAAAGCCATGGGTGTTGGATGTGCCGATTTCTGGTGCTGCTCCAAGCTCGCTTCGTCCAGGAATTCCCAGTTACAATCCTACAAAAAAAAAAAATAACCGGGGGTTAATGCAATGTTTGACGTTGGAAATAATGATTTTCCTGCGGGGTGGTAGAATAAATTTTATAGAATAAATTTTAAAGAATAAATTTACAATAAATTTAAATTATTTGAAATCATGAAAAAAAATATCGTACGCAGGATGTATTCCAACCAATATTTTCGACATGCGGGCTGAGGGCTACATGTCGAAAATACTCACTGGAATACACCAATTGTCATTAAAATATATATCAGTAAATAATAAATTTGTTTCAACTTACTTGGCAAGTAACTGACGATTCTCCCAATTCCGCTGGAATACTATGAGCTGTTCTTACGGACTCCATTTTCTTCTCGCTCCAATTTACTCGTACAAATTATTATTTTTAAAAAGAATGATTTGAAAGAATGATGGTGTGAATAGACTCAGCCAGTATATATACACCATAAAACAATATATCTCCAGTCACGAACCACTGATAAAGTATTGTTATGTATAAGCCATCAATACTCCAGATAAGTTTAATACTCAAACAATACAGTGTCACCAAGATAACTCTATCAGTAATCCGTATTACCGTTGAGTAATAACCAAAGTACAGATGTCTGATAATACTGTTGAGAAATAACCAAAGTACAGATGCCCCCGATAAAACCGTTGAACAATAACTACGATTTAGATAACACTACTTCCCTAATGTTACTGGAACAAACATAGATATCTAATATCACAGAAGAATATTTTCAAGTTAAAAAATTAAACAGAAAAAAAAACTTTCCTTAACATTAAATCAAATATATATATTCTAGTTAAATCAAAAAACGGAAATCGAAAAATTAAATTGGAATATTCGAATTACCAGTTCACAAATACCTACCCCAGAAGAATACCTTCTTGGGGCCCCCACAATCATCTCCTCCAGTCCCGCCCCACGAAGGTCCCCCTCCTCCCCCCTCCTCCACCTATGAGACCAAATATATATATTCTAGTTAAATCAAAAAACGGAAATCGAAAAATTAAATTGGAATATTCGAATTACCAGTTCACAAATACCTACCCCACAAGAATACCTTCTTGGGGCCCCACAATCATCTCCTCCAGTCCCTCCTCCCCCTCCTCCACCTATGAGACCATCCCCCCAAAAATACCCTGGGATCCCCTCCAAAAGAGAACCGAGAAAACCCCGAGAACCCGAGATCCCCGAGATCCCCCTCCTCCCCCGCCTCCCCCCTATGAGACCATCCCCCCAAAAATATCCTGGGAAAATTCGAATTACCAGTTCACAAATACCTACCCCACAAGAATACCTTCTTGGGGCCCCCAGAATCATCTCCTCCAGTCCCTCCCCACGAAGGTCCCCCTCCTCCCCCCTCCTCCACCTATGAGACCATCACCACAAAAATACCCTGGGATCCCCTCCAAAAGAGAACCGAGAGAACCCGAGAACCCGAGATCCCAAGAGAACCCGAGAACCCGAGAACCCGAGATCCCGAGAGAACCCGAGAACCCGAGAGAACCCGAGAGAACCCGAGATCCGAGAACCCGAGAACCTGAAACAGGGGCCTATCTCCACTTTACATACTACTACTCACATACCTAAATAGACACCTCCACCTTGGTGTACATCTGTTAGGTTTTATTATTGTTCGGCCTTTGATTCAAATGTAGTTTTTGCCTGGGCTTTTAGCTAAACCTTCCAGATAAAACGTCAAACACACATCCGTCTTAACTGGTCAGGTACTAACCAATTTCTGGTTACGATTTCTAAGGCGAGTATAGTTCCCCAAGGTCCCGCGCTATGCGCACGTTGATCTACGGGTTAACACCTTGGAAATTAATGTCCTGGTCCTATCTGCTGAAGAGTGCGTCCTGGAACTCTCCTTTGGATCTCAGCAATTTGCCACATATCGCCCCTTCGGTACAATAGACCGCCATCTGCAATGCTTTCGCATTGCAGGCGGCGCTCTGGTATCCCCCACGGATTATGTATATTTGTTTGTTCATTCCATATGGGAAACCATAAGCTCGATGGCCACAGCACGCTAATAAATGGCCTTCACCTGGTTTATTTCATGTGAGCCCTATTGCCTGCCATGTGAGTCACAGCCTCCTAGCACTCGACCAGTAAATCCATCCCAACCCTTTCTTCATATTACAACATTCTCCGTTTAACATTTCCAAATTCTGTAATACCCAATTCAACGATACAATATTCCATCGATTACTATCTTGCTGTTTTGTTTCTCAAAAATGTGATATTTCGTCGTGCCAACTCCGATGTTATTTTTCTGATATGGAGACAGCTTATAAAAGCATTATCTTCCTGCTGGATCCATTTTCCAATCCACAGTTTATGTTTTATCAGTGTAATCTATATATTTATAGACTAAAATATTGCTAACCAAATTTACAATCAATTGGATGAGTTGATGTGAAGGTTATGACCTTTTTTAAGATATGGCGAATGTGAATCCGGGATGAGGGGATTAATTAGCCTATCCTCCAACAACATTGTGGAGGTGGATACATTCTACCCACTCTTCTCCAAAGCCTACGCCTGGTCACGTTTTCTGATATCTCAAGGCGGGTATGGCGGCTAATGGGCTGTGAATAACTGCGCATGTTAACCCTTTACCCAACGTAACGGCCAAAACAGGCCAGCGCTATTCTCAAAAATCACCAATTAATTTTCATTACTTTTTCTCAAAAACATAGGTTATGACACCTCATTGGAACGGGCTCGTCGAGCTCGTTCCAATGAGGGGTCATAACATTTGTTTTTGAGACAAAAAATGAAAAAATTAGTTCTTAGTTTTTCCAAGTGTCGTCTGCTTTTCATGTTAGGTAAAGGGTTAACCTAG
Source organism: Pictodentalium vernedei (assembly GCA_031216915.1). Classification (NCBI taxonomy): domain Eukaryota; kingdom Metazoa; phylum Mollusca; class Scaphopoda; order Dentaliida; family Dentaliidae; genus Pictodentalium; species Pictodentalium vernedei. The sequence continues at coordinate 163,816,507 of CM062297.1, forward strand.
TTCTGCATACTAGACTGCACAATATTTGCACACTCGATATCGCCAAGTGTGTTGGACTAAATGTAAAACTAATCTTTGTAGTTATTGTTTGCATTGTTGCAGCCAGAACTTCTCATATTCACCTTGGAAAATCCTATAACAAAAACCCCTTGGTTCAACAAACGATATTGATAGTATACCCATAAATCAGGATGAATATTGTGTCAATCCTTTATTTATTTTCATATTGCACTGTTAATTTGAAAACAACAAACGTAAAAGATACATTTACAACACTACATTTATTATCAATCTGGCGAGCTGAAGTTTGGACCTTGTGATTAACACAACTGGGTCGCTTTGCATTAAAAAGCTTTTGGTCTGTACATTTTTTTTTAAATCATAATATATACTAAACAGGTGAACACAGTTTGTGTCTGTGTAAATACATTGCATTTAACTCATACCCGCTCGAAAATATTTGAGTATTTTCAAAATATTTTTCATCAAATCCAGTCATGGCTGCAGTGAAGCAGCCATGACTACATTTGTTGAAAAATTTATCTAAATTTAACTCAAGAAATCATTGGTAAAAAAAAACATTCAGTTTACAGGGAGGATAATTGCTTCAATGTGCCCAAATTATACATTTTTCAGTGGCAAGAGATGTCCTGGGCAGAAATATCCGCCAGCAGCACCTAAAGAGTTATTTATTTATTTATTTATTGGTGTTTAAGGTCACATATTTCTGCACAATGGGTAATCATGACCACGACAGTTTTATGGGTGGAGGAAGCCGGACTACCCGGAGAGACCCACCGAACAATAGCTCCCCAACATACTAACTCCACACAAGCAGGGTTAGCATTGGTTGAAGACAAGTGCACCATCGACGTGCAGTACGCCTTAGCACACAATGCCACTGTGCCCCCACGTGGGCAATGGGGGTGAAGTCTCTTGCCCAAGGACACAACGCGAATGCCGCATGTGGGATTCGAGCCGAGGGCCTCTCGGCTTGCAGCCTGCACCTCTACCTACTGAGCCCCCCCCCCCCCCCCCTCCCATCGAAACAGTTAATATTACTTTAATGACACAAACTTCATGTCACGTGGGCTCTAAATATTGAAGCCGAAGTGTTAAAAGATTAGTCCTTCGGCGAATCAACTTTTCCTTTCCTGGAAACATTGATTTATAAATGCACAATACAAAAGGCAACAATCTCGACTAGCCTATATTTAATGTTGCCTGTTGCTGCAATATAATAAATTTTTCAATACATGGAATGAGGTTGTAACCTAGAATAGAACAGGAAATGTTGTAAATATGTCAAAGTGCTGAGCGATGTTATGACTGGTTATTGAATCCCACCTGCGGCAGCGCGTTGTATCGTTGGGCAAGACACTTCATTCCAACTGCCCACGTGGGGGCACGATGGCGTTGTGTACTAAGGCATACTGCACACGCACGACGATGGTGCACTTGTTTTCAACCAATGCTAACCCTGCTTGTGTGAAGTTAGTACGTTGGGGAGTCTGACGTTTGCTCGCCGTTGCTCGGTGGTTCTCTCTGGGCTCGGTGGGCTCGGTGGTTCTCGGTGGTTCTCTTTGGGCTCGGTGGTTCTCTCCGAGTAATCCGTCTTCTTCCATCCGTAAAACTGTCCGATACGAGGTGTAATAAGTAAATAAATAACTTGACCCTTTGCCTAACATGAAAAGCAGACGACACTTGCAAAACAATTCTTGAATAACTAATTTTTTCCATTTTTTTTTTTTTTTGGTCTCAAAAACATAGGTTATGACCCCTCGTTAGAACGAGCTCGACGAGCTCGGTCCAACGAGGGGTCATAACCTATGTTTTTGAGACAAAAAGTGAAAAAATAATGAAAATTAATTGGCGATTTTTGGGAATAGCGCTGGCCGGTTTTGCCGTTACGTTGGGTAAAGGGTTAAGGAGACGTAGGGGCACGGTGGAGCTGTGTCCTACGGCGTATTGCACGTCGATGGTACACTTGTCTTCAACCAATGCTAACCCGACTTGTGTGGAGTTAGTGCGCTGGGGAGTCTGACAGTTGCTCATCGTCCTTGATCGTGGATTCTCTACGGGTACTCCAGCTTCAACAACCCGTAAAAACTGCCCGGCACGAGGTAACCCTGGCTGTCGAGAGTGTTAAAATATTACCGGAGTGCAATCGGCAGAAGTTATAACTCTGAAGGGCTCAGCTCAAGTAGAAATCCGTCAACTCACTAGAGCCGAAGAGCTGGGACATTCTCGACCTCGCTCTTGCAACGCCAACACATCCTAACAACATCACAGAGTGCTACGTAGGAGAAGACTTCAGCAGCTATCATCTCCTACTCCACATCAAGATAGGAAATGGCTCACCCGAAACACACCCACCAACCTGGAGAAGAAATCTCCACAAAGCAGACTGGAACAAATCCAGAGAACTACTATCAGAAAAAATTGACGACGCTGAAACCTTAGAAGACATAAATGATCGCACTGATTAACTCCAAGAAATCACCCTATCAGCTCCTAGTGTAGCCTGCCCACCACAAAAAGACAAGAAAAGGTCTAGAGAGTATCTGCCAAGATATTACATCTGATCAAACTAAAACGAAAAACATGACGACCCCACCAAAAACATCGCAATCAAGAATTTAAAAACCTGTACAACATGCTGAATAAACAAGTCAATGAAGCAATAAACAAAAAAGAGACAGCTTGGCGCCACAGCACCAGAAAACTAGGGGAGCAGAAAATCGACAAAGCGTTCTGGAACACATTTAAAATACTAACAGGCAGCACCTCCAAGGACCTAACAAAACCTGAGAAACCTTTACTTAATCCCGACGGATCACTAACCTAAAGCGACTCAGAAAAGGCACAAACATTTGCTGATAATCTCCAAAGAATCCACAACACTCACGTCGGACCAATATTTGACGACTCCTTCAAGAACACGGTATAAATGTTCATGGGAGACCTCACAACTCTCGTAAAGCCACTACAGGAAGACACCAACGAAGATACCGACAACCACGACTTATAGTTCAAGAGTTCACAGCAAATGAAATCAAACACCAACTAAAAACATGTAAGAATAACTCGGCGCCAGGTGAAGATTGTATGACCAGAGGAACTGTTCGCGAAGATATTTCGTACCGGGGGTCTCCCTCCATAAACATTACTATTGAGACCAAAAGTCTTGACACCATGTAACAAATTTATTAACTGGACTGCGGCGTAAATTTAATAAAGTGTTGAAAGGAGCGGTTACCAAACTCCCCGCCCAATATTCATGCAATCGGTTATCCGAATTACCAAATTTACAGAGTTAACACGCTTTTAAGTGTGTACAATTTCCAAGTCACATTATTAAAATAAAACAATCAACATTGGGAGCTGTGAAAATAACATGTAGACTCTTGTATTAAACATGTGGGCATTGTAATGGATTCTATGAGTGAAACATATATTAATGTGTTAATCCATCTATTCAGTAATTTATAAATCTGTTATTCTCAAAGTATCTGAATTAACCCATTGTTTTTAGAGTCCAGATTTTAGCCTGGTGATTATACCTCGTTGCCTCCCAAAAATAGGCCTTCTGGCATTTGGATACATTGTTCCTGAATATTTTTATGGTCAAGAGTGGGTTTTCATTTAGCACTAGTAAACGTAATAAGCGAGAGAAATAAACTAAATGCATTCTATAAGTAACATAGATGAACATATCGGTGCACGTAATTTCATCCACTAAGCCAAGTAGACCAGTGTAATAGGTCAGTCTAATCTCAACAGTGTTTAGAAATAAAATGTATTTTAATACTTCGAGTGATATGTGTATTTCGGCTCATAAATAATTTCTTTTGAAAAATTCCGTTTAAATTGTATCTCCTGGACTTTCATTGCTGTTGTTTGTAAACACTTTGGAGACAATGCCAACACTGGGGAGCAAGACGGATCCTGATTGGTTCTTTATTTCCAATCAGATTCGTCTTGTCATACTCAGTGTCGTTATTGTCTCATAACGTGAAGCGCGCTGTCGTAGTCGCCATTTGTTTGTGGTTTCTGCTTCCCCTACCTTGACATTGAATGTTTGAACTGTGACTCGACGACCCCGTTTGTTACAATGAATTAAAGAAGCTAGAGTAAAATTTTGCTGTCAGTTGAAATTTGGGTTAGGTTTGGGACGTGCACTGAAAATAATGAAATGTTGCAATTGAATTTTTTTTTTTTAATTTGTTATCAAAATAAAATAAGTTTGTTGATATTCAAAATAAAAGAAATTTAAAGGGGATTTTGTTTTCATCTTGTCTTGTACTCGACAGTGACCGCATCCGGTGATAAGAACCAGGCTAGTCCGACCCCCAAACCACTTTTCGAACACGGCCCTAGTACAATGGTGTCGGGGACCAGGATGTGGTTTTAAATAGCTGCTGAGTTGAGTTGAATAAATTCTTGGGTTTATTTTATTTATTTACGTTGTAATGTCACATAGAGGAAATGTAGATCTCGATAGCTCTGGCGAATCAGGAGAAATAATTGCTGGTAGTGTTTATTTTGTTAAAAATAGGTCTATTTTTGTGAAAGAAAGTACTCTTATGAGTGAATTCCCACAATCTTTGACAGGGACATGGAGCCAGACTGGGTCAGATATATTTGGTAGTGGACCTGTTACGTGTGTAACAAGTATCCCATTACTATCTAATGATAAAATTAGGCCTACTAACACAAGTGCATTGGCAACCAGTGCATTGGCCAATGAGCAAAATTGTCCAACTCGTACTTATTTTCCATCCATAAATGAAATGGCTGCTCAAACTTCATTAGAATATAGAGCAGGACAAAAAGTTCAGACAACTTGTACATATGATTCTGTCAGTTGTGAACCCTCCCCTCTCTGGGCTATGACTATGCTTGTTATCAAAGTGTACCTTCGTATGGGGGAGCGAAGACTACTTTCACAGTATCTTGTGTTGCTATGCCTTCCATTAGTCATGGAAATGGTTTGATATCAGGGGCACATTGGTTATCACATGGGACCCCGAGTGTAGCTCCCGGGAGGCAGTGTTTAGTATCTGGAGTCCAGGGTTTAGTACCTGGGGCATACAGTTTGGTGTCCGGGGTGTCAAGCTTAAACTCTGGAGTACCAGGGGTAACACAGGATTACCAAGTGTCGCACATGGAGTGGGTATCGACCCGAGATTACACGGTTTAGCCCATGGGATACAAAGGTTAGCTCCTAGGGTGCAAGATAGGAGAAAATTTATAGGCACAGGAAATAACCAACTGTTCAATGGAAATTCACATACATTGAATCGCCCCTCTTTTAGGAAGCAAAAATAGCCAGATACATGTGATGGTAAAACTGCAGATTGGCAAGATTATATAGTGCTTTTTGAGTTGGTGGCTGAATGGAATAAATGGGATGATATTGAAAGACCTCACCAGTTGGTTGGTTATATGTCTTCAAGGCCAGGCACAAACTATGTTAAGTAGTTTCCCATCCCATCAATTATTTGACTATGCGATGGAGAAACATGTTTTGACCCAAAGGTTTAGCCCACAAGAAAATCAAATGTCATATCGGTGCGAGTTCAAAAACAGGAAGCGTTTGCCAAATGAGTCTGTGGTGAACTTTGGTTTTGCCCTTCGAAGGCTTGAGATACATATCGTAGACCAGTACATTAATGGTTTGGGTCTCATGAGATAAAACGGCATGTTCAGTTCAGGCATCCCCCAAATATTAGAACAAGCCATAGCCTTTGCCACTGAATATGAAGCATTTGAGGGATTAGAGTATCGGGATTGCAAACCTCTTTGCAAACCCACTGATGGACAAATGTCCACATGGGATGTAAGTGCAGCCGAATTTAGGCCATACCTCCCACAGGATGTTCAGAAACTGATAGAAGAAAAGGTTGAGAAAATTATAGATGGAAATAAACAAAATAGAGTTCATCAGTATTCACATAAAACTGATGATAACTCTGCTGGGTCTGCAAACAGAGCTTCTGGTGTTGCACGCAGTGCTCAAAATAACTTTAAGGGTTGCATGGACTTGGGTATTTTCAAATGGCGTCTTGGTTGTTTAATAGAGTTCTCAAAATGGAAGTTGGGATTTTTAATTTGATGGGCTTGAAGTTATTTTTAATGGACATTTTATGCAAAATATTGTAAAAACAGGAAGAATTTTAACCAATAGACTTCATCTTACATATGAAGTTGTTAATGATGCTTGATGGAGAAATAATCTGAGTTATGCCTGGAATGTTCCACAATCAGAAGTAAAGCATCAGTGAACTAGTTTTCAAATTTATTCGCAAATTTTCATTTACATTTTGCAATACAAGATAATCAACTGCAGCCTAATAGGCTGCAGTTGATTATCTTGTATCGCAAAATGCTATACATAATTGAATATTGTGTAGCTTTTTGCAAGTTTTGTATAGCAAAAAGCGACGCGACACTGCTTATTTTGAGCCCTAGTTGCACGTGAGCTTAGTAAAGTGGTTTGTTTTGGTTGTCAGGGCATTGGGAATTTTGCAAGAGAATGTCCAAATAGAATAAACACCAAGGTTCCAATGGTGGAAAACTTCAACAGGCTGGAAATATCCAGGGCGTAGTTCCAGCCTGTTCATTTGAAAAATACTGACCTGCAGATAAGAATAAAATACTATTTGAGGAGACAGTTAATAAAACAGACTGCCAACAGTTGGATGAACAGCTAGGATTAGTTGGAAATCAAAAGAATAAAATAGAGGTGGGACCTGAATTTTTTTCAAAATGCCCCAAGCCATAGTTAATTTTGAAACTGAAAATGTAAAATTAACTTAGAAACTGAAATATTGAAACATTTAGGTTTAAAAACTACTGCCTTACCTGTAAATGTAAAGATTAATGATGTGGATAAATCTATGGTGTTAGATACCAATTCTCCAGTTTTGATTATTTCCTTGAAGGACTTAGAAAATTTTGGGTTGAGCAATCAGCCTTTAGATCAAACTAATTTAACCTTGAGAGGAGCAGAAGGGCGTGACCTGGGTGTAGTAGGTAAAATTGGTGTAGAAGCTATGGTAGGTGGACGAGAATTTTTCCAAGAATTTATTGTGGCAAAAACAGAATCTGTGTCTGGTATAATTGGCATGGATTTTCTAGATGGAAATGATGCTAAGGTTTTAGTGAGGAAACGAGTGCTTAAGACATGCAAAGGAAATGTTAAAATGTATAGATACCCATCGGCCACTGTAGGTAGAGTATTGTTGAAAGATGGTGTTGAAATATCTGCTAACTTTGAAATGTTTGTGGAAGGATGTCCAGATAAAATGTTGTTTGGAGAAACTGGATTGGTGGAACCTGTCAAAAATCTACAAAGTAGGGGGCTATATTTGGCAAAACGTTTGGTGGATCCCAACAAAAAGGTGTTAATTTCAGTGTTGCATATTGGGGATAAATGTGTAAAATTAAAAAAAAGATTTTATAGTGGGTTCAATTGAAAGTGTTTTTGAGGTTGATCAGATGAGTTATGGGAAGTGGGAACAACCAACTGTAACTCTGCCTACTAATCTACAGCCGTTGGTAGACAGTGTATGTTCGGCAGTTTCAGAACAACAAAAGGAGCAACTTAGTAATCTTTTGAAGGAGTATAGGGATATTTTTGTTGGCGATGATGGGAAGGTAGGGCAAACAACCCTAGTGGCCCATAAGATACCAACTGGTGATGCAAAGCCTATAAAAGTACCACCCTATAGAGTACCTTTGGCTAAAAGAAATACATTTGTACAGGAAACTAAACAGATGTTAAATGACAATATAACTAAGTCAAGTATTAGCTCTTGGTCCTTTCCTACTTGTCTGCTACCCAAAAATGATGGAACACCCCGATTTTATGCCAATTGCCGACAGTTAAATGCCTTAACTTTGAAGGAAGCCTATCCACTCCCAAGGATCGATGACACTCTTGATGCCTTAAGAGGGTCGAAATGGTATTGTACTTTAGATCTTTGTAGTGGGTACTGGCAAATTAAATTGAATGAAGAGGATATGGAGAAAACAGCTATTATTTCCAAATGCAACAAAATACTGCATTTTGATTGGCTGAGAGGTACGGTGTAACTTGCAACCCACAGTAGCTTTTTTTACACCGTAGTTAACCACGGTGTAAAAACAAGAATACCCTAAGAAGGTATATGGCTAAAAAAGTAGTACCCATTTTTAATTATTAATTCATACCTTCTGCTCGGTAATGTTAGAACAAAATTAAAATTCAGGAAATTTAATATTCATGTGCAATAAAATATTAAAGATATGGATGTCATCGGAACTGGCTCATTGAGCCAGTTCCAATGACATCCATATTTGTCTGGTTTTATTAAGAAACTTACAAAGTACAAATTTTCTGTCAGTTTTTCCCACAAGTTAGGTTAAAGTATTAAGTACACCAAAATTCTTGGAAATAAATCCGTTATCCTTGTGTTTTCCAGGGTATATGGGAATTTATACCGGTCTGGGAACTCATACACCCTTCGGCTTCAGGGTGTATGAGTTCCCAAACTGGTGTAAATTCACATACACCCTGGAAAACACAAGTATAACTAATATTATCACCCCTCTTGGACTCTTTCAATTTCGAATTATGGCTTTCGGTTTGACAGGAGCCACAAAAACGTTCGAGAGATTAATGGATAAAATTTTGTTTAACCTTCAGTGGGAAAAGTGTTTGTGTTATTTGGATGACATTATTAATTTTTGTAAAGATTTTGACACTACCTTGGACCGATTGGCTACAGTATTTTATCGTTTGAGACAAGGTAATCGAAATTTGAAACCTGGAAAATGTTCTTTATTTAAAACTGAATTACCATTCTTGTGGCACGTGGTGTCACAAGAAGGGGTTAAGTGTGATCCAACCAAAGTAGAGGCCCTTAAATCTTAGCCCTGTCCACGGAATAATAAAGATGTCTGTAGTTTTTTGGGACTGTTGGGCTATTATCGGCGGTTTGTTTCCGAGTTTGCTGAAATTGCGAGCCCTCTCACTAAACTTACCAGGAAAAATTTTTATTTATTTGGTCATCAGACTGTGAAACGGCTTTTAATAGTTTGAAACTGGTTCTAACATCGGCCCCTGTATTAGTCTATCCAATAGCAGAAAGAGGTTTCATTTTGGACACAGATGCAAATTTAAATGGGATCTGGTCTAGACAGTGTTGTCTCAGATTCAGGAAGGGACTGAAAAAGTCATTGCATATGCTTGTCATACACTGAATAAGGTCCAGCAAAATTATTGTACCACCAAAGAGAACTTTTGCCAGTAGTGTATTTTGTAAAGCACTTTCAGCATTATCTTACTGGAAAGAAATTCAAAATTTGAAGTGACCATGCACTATTGAAATGGTTGAGGAATTTTCAAAATCCTGAAGGAATGATAGCAATATGGATTGGTATTTTAGAACCATTTGATTTCGACATAGAACACCGACCTGGATGATGTCATCAGAATGCTGATGCCCTGTCTATGAAATAGGGCTGCATGATATTCAAAATAGAATACTGGTATCGGTATTCAAAAAAGTACCGCGGTATACCGGTATATCAAAAACTGTTCAGATATCTGAACATAAGTACCACAATCGAGACTTGAGGCATCACAGTCGGAACGAATCAGCATGCCTTGATGATGCGGTTCGAAAAACCTTTACACAACGCAGACTATATCAAAATTTATTATTTTAAATCAATTTTTTCCAAAAATTTCTACAAAACAATATCATATGACCCCTGTTACAACCAGTAGTGTATAAATTTACTAGTAATGTCGAAATCGACCAGTAATGTCGAAAAAATTAACCAGTAATGGCGAAATCAACCAGTAATGTCGAAAAAATCGACCAGTAATGTAAAAATCCGTAATGTCGAAAAATTAACCAGTAGTGTCAAAAAGTGACGACCAAAATGAGGAGCACTAACACTTGCCGACGGGGGAGGGGGTATAGCCACCCCCCCCCCCGATGACACCCCTGGTCGTGTGCTTTAATGACTGACTATTATAATGTCAGTCACTACCCGATATTTGCTACATGTCTATCATCTAGTTCTACCAATTTGCTACCTGTCATTTTACCTACATCCATCAATCAGTCAGTCTGCGTCACCCGCATGTACCCGCATGTACGTGGGGAGCACTATTAGCTCAATCGAGAAATTGCCTCGCAATTCAATTTGATGAATATACGGGTTCTATACCCGACGAGGTCAGTTAAGTTGTGTCCTTGGGAATGACACTTTATCCCAGGTGCACGTTGACTTCGTGTGCCAAGCCACATGCCGAAATGACACGTGTATGGTGCGCGTGCTTTAAACTAAGTGTCTTAAACGAAATCAATCAATCAATCAATCAACCAACCAATCAATCTTTGTATGTAGGTCTGCCTGTCTTTCCGTCATTCAGTTGTCTATCCACGTCTATGGGTTATTTTTCACACGCCACATTGCTATCTGTCTGTCTGGATTTCTGTCCGTCTGCCTGGATGCTGCTAACCTGCCTGCCTACACACTTGCCAGCCTACATGTGTGACTGTATGTCTATCTGTGCGAGCGCTAAATACTAGACTAGATATTTCAGCGTCGTATCAATTCATTATCTATCCAGAGAGAGAGAGGGGGAAGGAGGGACAGAGAGAGAGAGAGAGAGAGAGAGAGAGGGGAGACAGAGAGAGAGAGAGAGTTGGACAAAGACAGAGGGAAAAGGCGATAGGGAAAGAGCGATAGAGAGAGGAAGAAGGGGAGAGAGAGGAGAGATAGAGGTAGGGGCAGGATAGATGGATGGATGGATGGATGGATGGATGGATGGATGGATGGATGGATGGATGGATGGATGGATGGATGGATGGATAGATAGATAGATAGATAGATAGATAGATAGATAGATAGATAGATAGATAGATAGATAGATAGATAGATAGATAGATAGATAGATAGATAGATAGGGCAAAGGCAGAGTGAGAGAGAGAGAGAAAGATAGAGAGAGAGGGGGGATGAGGAAAGAGAGCTGGGCAAAGACAGACGGAGAGGGGGACAGAGAGAGAGAGAATGATGGAGAGAGAGAGAGAGAGAGAGAGAGAGAGAGAGAGAGAGAGAGAGAGAGAGAGAGAGAGAGAGGAGAGAGAGAGAGAGAGAGAGAGAGAGAGAGAGAGAGAGAGAGGGGGGGGGGGCAAAGGCAGAGGGACATGGGATAGAAAGAGAGGGGAGATAGATAGAGAGAAAGAGGAGAGAGAGAGAGAGGGAGAGAGAGAGAGAGAGAGAGAAGGAGAGCAAATAGGATGGGATATGTTGTGCATATGAAAGAGGGAAATAATTGTTAAACATAAAATTCCATATTTACTGGGGTAAATGTGTTTAAACTTGCGCGAAACTGGTTAAAAGTCGATAAATATAGGCAAAAGTACAATTTGAGCAACCCGAAAAAATATTGAAATTTTTGCGAAAAGTCGTCATTTTGGTCGTCACTTTTTGACACTACTGGTTAATTTTTCAACATTACGGATTTTTACATTACTGGTCGATTTTTTCGACATTACTGGTTGATTTCGACATTACTGGTTAATTTTTTCGACATTACTGGTCGATTTCGACATTACTGGTAAATTTATACACTACTGGTTGTAACAACCCCTCATTGGAACGAGCTCGTTGAGCTCGTTCCAATGAGGGGTCATATGATATAGTTTTGTTGAAAGTTTTGAAAATTATTTTTTCAACTGCTGAATTTGTATATGACGTGGGCACATGCAGACGATTCCTTGGGTAAAGCGATAATATTATTCATTCTGAGCTACAGTTAAAAAACTCAAGACATCTTGAAAATTAAATTGTGAGTAAATAAATAATTAAGATAAACCGATATTTTTGTAATTACATCGGTATTCAATCGATATTGGTTTGAATACCGGTATATATAGGTTTATCGAAATACCGTGCAGCCCTACTAGGAAACCTATCAGAAATTGGATGTCCCAAGTTTAAAGTCAGATGACTTTTCTGATTTCGCTGGATTTGATATTAAATATCTGTTTCCGGTTGAGAAAATTCAACCCTTAGGGTTCGGGGAACTCTATGCAGATCAACAAAGTTTGGGAGAACCCAACTGGTTATCTGTTTGGTCAAAAGGGGAGATTGCACAAATGCAAACTATTGATGAAGATTTGGGCTGTATAATAAAATTAAAGAAAGAAAATCAGGATTGCCCTCAAAATGTTGCTTTTAAAAATAAATTGGAAAAATCATTGTGGCTTAGATGGGAAGAACTTGTCCTGGATAATGATGTGTTGTATAGGAGACATGGGCGGATCGTGGAATTAAAATACAGGGAGGACTGATGTGATCCGACAAAGGTCTAGCATCAGTCGTCGAAGGCGACTGCCGCACGTGCCGAAGGGACGTGCGATGGCGTAGGGGGCGGGTCTCCCCCCAGAAAATTTTTGATTTTTAGGTGTTCTGGGGTGGCTTCTAAATGCTTTCTGGCCTCCAATTGAATATGATGAAAGGAAATTCAAAACACACATTTTTGTGGTAAAAGTTAAAATTATCACACCATACATCATCACATACACTGTCACATACTGCTTCTTACCATCGAGTTAGTCTGTCGTGGACAAAATATGACAGTCACCTATTTGCGAAAGTGACTTTCGCGAATAGGTGACTGTTATATTTTGTCCACGACAGATTAGTGATCTTTGACATCATGGGAGCATCAATCGTTGGAAACGCAGAAACAAGAAACCTCTTTTACCTTACATTTTCTGGCTGTATAGTGGCAACAAATTTGGGAAACTGTTGGCATTCTTGGTATATTGGGCCAATATTGCCACTTCCTCTTTTGGTGCTGATTTTCAGATCGGTTAAATCATTTTAAATTCTTTGACAAATTATGTCAGACTGCTGAGAAGCAGCCATGACATAATTTGAAAGGAACCCAAGGGATAATAATTTATATCGGATTTTTGGTATACTTTAAATAAATGTGTGTGCGTCTCAGAGAGAAAGCGAAAGAGAGGGAGAGAAAGAAAGAGAGAGAGAGGGAGATGTTTATATAGCTAAATTATTTTATAGGTGGGTCACATAACGATGGAACGTAAAACAAATTACAAGTGCATTGGTTTTATAGAAGAACGTAGTAACTGCTTACATGCAGCGGGAATAGCTAGGTTGACATCTTGCACCACGACCATTTTACCTTGATGACATTAATATTATAATGAGCCATGTGACTGTTACTGTCCAGTCAAATTATGGAATACTGATACTGTTAAGGCAACTATTTTGCACTGGGCCATACCCCACTTTTCAGAAAGTGGGGGAATAATAAGTTTAAAGATTGTTGTAGGCACTGCGGTGTGCCACCATGAGAACTCGATCGGTCAACTCAACGGACCATTCGCAGATTCGGGCGAATGGCCAGCTGAGTTGACCCGGCGAATGCCAGAAGCCCTCAATAAAATTAGAACTGGGAAACATACGCGACTGGAAATACTGGCCCCCCATTAACATTAACTTCAAGTTTGGGGTATGCGATGTAAAAATAATGATACCAGGAACATACCATTTCTTCGGCCTTGTGGCGACAAAATTCTTTCATACTTCGCTTCATTGCGTCCCTTTTTCGACTATCGATTTTGCAGATACTTGCATATTTTGGATACTTGCAGACGTGACTGTCATTAGTTTTTATAAATAACCGATATTCTGCGAATTCTAAAAGAGGATCATGTCCCTTATTTGGCGACGTGATGTCATTAGTTAAGGAGGGGTCGTTATAGGACAAGATTGTGTGGAGTAAGAGCATTACTTTTTTAGTGGGCTCGGGGAGGAGGGACTAGTCCCCCTAGCCCCCCCCCCCCCTCTGGATCCTCCCTTGTGAGAAAACCAATAGGTAATATCGATCACTACCAACTGGTGACTCCAAGCTCTATAAGGAAAGAAATATTTAATCAACTACATAAACAGAGAATAGCAGGGCCCTTAGGGCGTGACAGGACCTTACATTCAATTAAACGTCGGTTCTATTGGCCTGGAATGACAAAAGCTATAGGCAGGTGGCGTAAGGAATGTATGCTAGATGTAAATCTGTCCCTGGGAGGGGAAAATCCTCTCTTCATCCATTTCAAGTACATGAACCCATGCAGTGTTTAGGGTTTGATATTTTTGTTTGGCCTGCTGCCTTTTACAAAGGATAGCAATAACTATATAATTATAGTGGGGGACTATTTCACCAAATGGACTCCATATGGTGAAATAGTCCCACGCTATAATTAAGAAACAACTGAGTTACAGTGACTGTTTACTGTGTTTTTGTTCTGGAAGTGCCATGAACTATTGGTGAACTATTTAAGTTATGCAGATCGATGATGTCCGATTTGGTGAAATAGTCCCCCACTATAATTATATAGTGATTACTATCCTTTGTAAAAGGCAGCAGGCCAAACAAAAATATCAAACCCTAATCACTGCATGGGTTCCTCCTCGGAGGGTTTCCCTGTTCCCAACCACACTGCTCGTACAGTTCCCGATCATCTACAGTAGAATGGTCTAGTAGAACGATTTAACCAAACTCTTCGTCAAATGTTGGCCACATGTGTAAATGAAAAAAATACAGCTTGGGATGATCATATTCCCTACATTATGATGGCATCAGTGGCGGCGACAGAGTTACAAACGTGAGGGGGTACAGTTGGGGAATGTTTAGCGCCGAGCTGGGGTGGGTTTCGGGGAAGGGGGGTCCTCTCCCTAAGTTGTGAAAATTTTTAACTGTTTTGCAACAAAATCATGCGAATATGGATATCATTGGAACCGGCTGAACAAGCCGGTTCCAATGATATTCATATTTGCATGATTTCATTGAGTTATACCTTTGAGAATTTTTCTAAAATATTAAATTTTATTTATTTTTTAAAATTGCTGTAGGCTGAATTCCAAACGGATGCCTTGCACGCTCTCGATTCCAGCATTCGTCGAATACTCTTAAGCACTATGTTTCAGTCCGTTTAAACGCGGCATGCCTTGTTGCAATTTGGACCCTCAACTCTTTGTTGTTTGCAGCTAGCGTGTGTGGGGGGGGGGGGGGGGCGGGGGGGGGGGGTAGACATAATTTCAAAACTTCTCTGATTTAGTGCACTTGGGAATATGGGATTAAGCATACCGACCATTACACGGCAACGTTCAATACAACAAAAAATAAAATGATAGTATTGTTTTACTACGCCTGGCGAAAAAAAGTGGAGGGGTAAGTATCCCCACATACCCATCCATGGCGCCGCCACTGGATGGCATATAGGTCCACAGAACATAAAAGCTCTGGTGGTACACCAAATTTGCTTAAAGTATCCAACTGAACTATTGGTAGGTCCTCCACCTGACCGAAAATTCTTTTCTTGTCCCATTGAGTATATCGAATGGCCGGAAACTGTGATGCAAGAGGAATTCGAACTCTTCCACCAGCAGTCAAAATATTCTGCTTTGAGGCAAAAGAGCGATTATGATATGTGCCTAAAGCAAAGGAATTTTCAAATTGGGACATGGGTCGAAGGTGGTATCCACCAGCAGCTGAAAAAATAGGATTGGGGTGGACTGGACCATATTTGGTGGTAAATAAGGTCACCGATGTAACTTATTCTATTCAGAAAAATGAGAATTCTTGAGTTATTAATGCACTTGCGGATCATTTGGAGCCTTATGTGGGGATAAATGCGCCAGAGAATTGGCTGACTGAACTTGATTCTAGTGAATTAGATGATTTAGAATTTGAATTAGAGGACTCGAAAACTGACCATAACTTTGATGATAGCGCAGACTGGGAAGACGAGGAAGACGAGAATCCTTGTCAATCAAGGAGTGAAAAGTACTCGAACGGGTCAGCAAATAAATCAGCCTAAACGTTATTCGCCACTTCTGTGAATTGAAGTTTGTTTCCCATACCGATCATCTTTAAAAAAAAGAGGGTCCAATAAAAATAGAAGAAAAGAGAAAAACTAATTTGTTTTACACTTGTAATTAGTGTTCTGTTTTTATTATTTTCACTGTTGTGTAATAACGGCTGGAATAAAAATGGAGGAGGAAATGTTGATTGAAGTGGATGTCAGGGACCTGCAACAGTTCCGACATGGAGGGCAGGAACTTTGGAATTCATTAGGATTGGTGTGTCCAGTGCCAGGATGTAAGGGTTCGCCTCGCTTCACCAAACTGGGATGGTACCTTGACCATTGGGGGAAATTTCATGTCACCATGTCCACAAGGTTCCTCTGTGGTGGTTGTTGACAGACATTTGATAGACGGTGTAGGTTTCATTGAGTTCAAGAGGAAGAACTTTAAGTACAGGGATCCAGGAGATTTTCTGCCACCACACCCCAGGGGAGGCAGGAAAGGCCCCAGCAGACCAAAGAAGAAGGTCATCGGACGCTACATCAGCCTGCAGAGAGTAGTGGTTCCTCTTTTATTATTCCCAGGAATAAGGAAATCACTGTCTATATGTACATTGCAGGGAACCGAGTTGAGTGTGAGAGGGAACAAACCAAGGCATGGTTCCATGATGTTGCAACTATTCATGCACCACAGAAATACACTGCACCAAGAGACAACTGAGTTACAGTGACTGTTTACTGTGTCTTTCTTCTGGAAGTGCCATGAACTATTGGTGAACTATTTAAGTTATGCTGATCGATGATGTCCGATTTAACATGCCGGAACCAGTGAAAGAAGAGATCCTGATATTGTGCCAAATTGACTTTTTATTAAATATTTAAAATTTATTGATGGTTACAGACGTATTTTTTTTCTTCCCATTTGACAATATTTATAATTGGGGTACTTAAAAATATTTTGCGGAGGAGGAGGAATGTAATATGTCAGTCTAATTCTCAACAGTGTTTAAAAATAAAATGTATTTTAATATTTCGAGTGATATGTGTATTTCGGCTCATAAATAATTTCTCTTGAAACATTCTGTTTAAATTGTTTCTCCTGGACTTTCATTGTTGTTATTTGTAAACACTTTGGAGACAATGTCGACAATGGGGAGCAAGGCGGACCCTGATTGGTTCTTTGCTTCCAATCGGATTCGTCTTGTCATACTCAAATTTAAAAAAAAACAATTCATTTGCAACCTTTCATTATTTTCAGTTCATGACCCAAACCTAACCAAAATTTCAACTGACGGCAAACTTTTACGCTAGCTTATTTAATTCATTGTAACAAACGGGGTCGTCGAGTCACAGTTCAAACATTCAATGTCAAGGTATGGGAAACAGAAACCAAAAATAAATGGCGACAACGACAACGTGCTTCACGTTATGAACCGAACTAATGGAGAATACGACACATTTTGGGGTGGCCTACTAATGACATTTCATTGACTGTTTTTATCCAAGTTAACAGCAGATAAAGAAAACGTTTACTAACATCAAGTTTCTTCTCGTTTTTCGGAAAAGAAGCATAAATATCCGTTTGAACATTTTGAATATTTTGACGGACGTAAACTTCTCTTTGTTTCCTCATCATGAAATCCTCCTGGCGCTTTCGATCTCTGGAACGTTCTGCTGCTGATCTCGGTTTCTTGACACATAACACTGGTTTCTTCCACTTAAGCATAAGACTGGTCTCGTGTGTTTCAGCTTGAAGTTTCCACGACAGTTCTAATCTCTCCACGTTTAAGCTCCGCACTTGGTTCACAATGTTCAAGAGAATAACATTGCACATTTTTGACTCTGAAATGTTCTTCCGATATCTCAAGGTGAGCTAAGCAGTCACCGTATGCCCGAATTGCTCCACCTAATTATGACCAGAGAAACTGGTTGCGAAGATATTTCGTACCGAAGGTCTCACTCCACAAACTACTGAGACTAAAGTCTCTACACCCTGTAACAAATTTATTAACTGGACTGCAGCGTACATGTAATACAAAGTGTTGACGGGAGCGGTTACGAAACTCTCCGACCAACGTTCTTGCAATCAGTTATCAGAATTACCATATTTACAGAGTTAACGCGCTTTTATATGTACAATTTCCAAGTAACATTATTAAAATAAAATAATCAACATAGTTAGCTGTGAAAATAACATGTAGACTCTTGTATTAATCATGTGAGCATTGTAATGGATTGCATGAGTGAAAAACATCTTAATGTATTAATCCATCTATTCATTAATTTATAAATCTGTTATTCTCAAAGTATATGAATTAACCTATTGTTTCTAGACTCCAGATTTTAGTCTCGTGATAATGGTATCCAGGGACCGATCAGGACTATCTAAAATACGCTCTAGCCTCGGAGCCTATTTTTTCAATTCATGCGCCAGATTTCAATTTACGGAGTCACACTGCTGTTTGTAACACACACTGCAAGTATGTAATAGCTCTCATCATTTTCATTTAGTACACTATAGCAAACATTAATCTTCACTGTGGTTTCTGATCAAGTCTTGGCTGCCTATTTAGGCAGCCAAGACTTGATCAGAAGCCACAGTGAAGATTAATGCTTGGTAATTAAGACTTGAAGTATTAACTTAAGCACTCTACAACAATGATAAATGATAATCATATATATAATACATGTAAGAGTGTCTCTCTCGATTATCCATCGAAAGAATATCAAAATATGATCTGAGAAGTTACGCGCCAACTGAGAAGCCTATTTCTGAGATTTAAGAGCCAGGTCCTGATCTTTCAGAACCAAATACGCACTGGCGCATGCCCAGGTCGGTCCCTGGATAGCACACACGCCATAATGAAACAGGCACCAACCAAACTCTGCTACAAACTAGCAACAATCTTCAATAGATGTCTACAACTACGATACTTCCGACAGACCTGGAAAAATGCAGCCAGATATATGATACCAAAACCCAACAAAGATGAAGAAAATCAACCAAACCACAGACCAATCAGCCTACTCACCTGCATCGGCAAGCTGTTTGAAAAGACACTAAACAACAGAGTACTAAATCACCTAGAAACTACAAACTTTTTCAATAAAGGGCAAAGAGGGAATGGAACATGTCATTCGACTAGCTCAAGATATCAGACTAGGACAAGCAAAGAAATGGATTACTGCAGGTGCACTTCTAGACGTCGAAAAGGCCTTCGACTCAGTCTGGCATGATGTACTTAAATACAAAATACAAACTCAGCAACATGAATATTCCACATAAGGTCATCAGAATAGTATCATCCTTCCTCGACAACAGAGCCCTGAAAGTGAAAATAAACAGCGACACATCTAGCCTGATAGTAGAAAGGCAAGCCCACCGCAAAGATCGGTCCTCGGCCCACTATTGTTCTTAATCTATGTGAACGACCTCAAGCAACAACGTGTAAGCATTGCAGTTCGCCGGCGACCTTTGACTCTGGACATCAAATTACCATAATCCAAACAAGGGTGCAAA
This sequence comes from Pictodentalium vernedei, assembly GCA_031216915.1. Taxonomy (NCBI): domain Eukaryota; kingdom Metazoa; phylum Mollusca; class Scaphopoda; order Dentaliida; family Dentaliidae; genus Pictodentalium; species Pictodentalium vernedei. The sequence goes on from CM062297.1 coordinate 163,835,926, forward strand.
ATACCCTAAATGACATTGAAAGGTGGTGCGCCAAATGGAGAATAAAACTCAACACAACAAAGACACAAGTAATCCCCTTCCAGAACAAAAGAGCCGAGCCAAATATCAGAATTATCATATTTGGAGAAGACGCCAAACAATACAACGAGGTCAACCTACTGGGCATACCTTAAACAAAAAGCTCACCCAGCGTAACCACGGCAACAGAATCTGCAATGAAGCACGGAGAAGAATAGGCCTACTCACGAAACTTCGAGGAACAAACTGGGGTTCCGACGCGTCGAGTCTACTGCAGCTATACATATCCTACATACGCCTATTACAAGCATATGGTGCAATCAGCCTAAAAACGCCGGCAAATCAGGAGATAATACGCACACAGAACTGTGCAATCAGAACAGACCTCATGCTTCCTAGAGACGACACAGCAACAAATTACCGCCGTGAAACTTCATATATTCCAATCATCCTGGAACGCTACGACGATCTTCAACAAAAGACCAGACTAAAAGATAGCCGCCTATTTGAAGACCTAACCTTTAGAACACAACTGCTAGAAAACAGAAAAACTAAGTCGCTCTTGGGATGAACCCGACCATTTGACAGCGGTAAAACCTCTCAGGGAAGCTAAATCTTTTCACATTGGTCCACGTTAGGCGAGGGTTCACCCTAAGTTGCCTCCAACCAATAACTTAGAAGAACAACAGCAGCGAACCAGAACGACAGACATACTCTAAATAAACAACCCCCCGACAACAGCCAACGACTACTAGGTACGCCGACCCTCGACAAAAGAGTATCACCAGACTGAGAGACAGCCTACTGCAAGAAGACCCAACCATAAGAACACAGTCGCCAAGAATACAGAAATCAAAGTCCCGCTTAGGATGCAGATGCCAACTTTCAGTGGTAATACCTCTCAGGGTAGCTTCAATTGGTCCACGTCAGACCGAGGATTCATCTACACCCGCGCGGAAACTGGAAAGAATAATAACAGATATACCACAAATCAATAACCGCGAACCAGACAAACAGATATACTACCTCCAGACAGCCGCCTACAACGCCACGGACTAGACACAACAATGGGAAACACTAAAGAAATGCAAAACAACAACAAGAGACGCAGCACAAGATACACAAACACGACACGAACCTCAAACAAACAGTGGTAGTACCTCTCAGGGAGGCCTGGTTCCTCTCACATTGGTCCACGTCTTTGAGTTCACGCACATCAAGAAAGCAATAGACTGCACCTAACCAGACATCAGAGTACAGTAATTAGTGAACTACGAATAAACAAAACTCGATAAGCAGAAACTTAGAAAACACAAGGTGGGATGAAAGGATCTCCACTAGGTCCGAATCTCCCGGGCCCAAATGGGTTCTATCCGTCCTACGGCCGGATAACCACAAAACCATTTAGATGGATTAGGATAAGGAGGGAATTTTCAAGAAGGCACGGGCTATATAACAGTGAAGTACACTGCAAAACAAAAATATAGGTATTCTTTAGAACCAAAACTGGTTCTAATCTTGTCCCTGAGATGGAACCAGTTCTGTTTAAACAGTATTTATTTCAAATCAAATAAATTTATAAAGATTAACATTAAATATTAATAGAATTAAACATAAATTGAGGAGTTTTCAGTCGTAAGTTTAGAGCTTATACGAGGTTGTCTCAAATCATTATTAAGCAAAGGAGATATGAACAGTTGGCATATCGAACCAGTTTTGGTTCTATACAGAACCAAAACTGGTTCGATATGCCAACTGTTCATATATCCTTTGTTTCAAAATGTTTGGCGACTGCGTTGAATAAGCTCCAAGTTTACTGTTGAATCTACTTCAGTTCATGTAATATTCTGTTAAAATTGAATGCTAATCTTGGTAAATTTATTTGATTTGAAATAAATACTGTTTAAACAGAACTGGTTCCATCTCAGGGACAAGATTGTCATTTCGCCATTGGGCGTGGGATCTACGATCATACAGATCGAAGAAGAAAAGTTCAGTATGTAGTGTAAATTATAGAAGATATCCGACTCGGTGGAGGAGTAATTGTAAGGAATAAATTTATCAAGAAAAGATTGAAAAAGGACTTATCATGAATGCCCAAGTGGGCGCGCAAAAATAAATAGCTGAATTCTAGGTTAATCTACACGTGGTAGTGAATGTTAAGGGATAATCAAAAAAATGGGTGGAGAAATAGAATAAATAAATTACTGAATATATGAACGAATGTGTGAATAATTGAATGAATAAACAAATAGACGAGTAAATAATTTCACAAATAAGTAAATGGATGAATGAGTAATTGAATGGATAAAAATACCCTGCGAATGAATGAACGAATGAATGACGACTGGATGAATGAAAGCTAAATTATCTCAGTACACTTGGAAGCTGGGCCATTTTTCCGATGAGTGCTATCTGAGAGGAAACTTAATTTTATTATTTTATAATGCGGTGCCCATGGTATCGGTTTAATGGCCGACCACGCTTGATTTAGGTTGATTAATTGGGGAAAATATTGTTTAAATGTAAATAACTGTTGATAATATAGAATGTTTGATACTTGCTTGACCAGTCTTCATTATTATTATTTGTGCTGCCATGCTATGTGGTCATGTTTTGTTTCAGCTCCTGAATTAACCCTTTGAACACGTAAGACCGATTTTTCGGTCCAATACATAATTTCGTCCCATTTTTGTCTTTTTATAAGAGGTCTATACACGGGTCATTGATGATAAAATAATAACTGCAGTCAGCAGACAGGTGGGCTGCAGACTGCAGTTATAATTTTATCCTCCCTATATACTGATATTAGACTGACCCACCGAACTGTAAGGGTACACAAAGGTGATATCATTCGAGGAAACGAGAGTTTAAAGGGTTAATGCAATTTTTACTGGTGTTACACTAGATTATTTTCCTTGATTTTTGCTGGGCACATTCCTAACTGTGTATGGATCAATGTGCTGCATGTTAGAACTGAAATTTTCTTCTTATCATTCTTGTAGAATTTTGGAGTTATTAATAAAAAGATTATGTGGAAAGTTTCTCTCCTGTTAAAGCTAGTCACTATTTTTATTACCACCACAACTTTTGTTCTCCGTGTCTGCACAGTGCAGACAAAGGAACCTGTGTTTAACACTTCATGCTTCATGGACAGTGAGCACGCATCAACACTGTTGAGTGTGAAAGTTCCTCACTCAACTACAAATAATCACCTTGTAATAATGGTAATTAAATAGAGCACAGCTGAGCTGTATGACATTAGAAACTTGAATTCTGATATAGGCCATGTGGACAGTCGTGACTATAAAACAATGAAAAAAGTAAGGCTTCTTCGATCTGCGTTTTGTTTGAAGCACCATCATGGACATAATAACAGATACAATATACAATATCTCTAGTGTTCAATGAATTTATATAAATACTGAGAAGCAGAATTCTATCATTCCAATAACACTAACTAATTTGGCCCTTTACAATATAAGGTCAACAACTAGAAAGATTGGTGACATCAGGCATTTTATTGAGGATAATGACATCGATTTGGTGGCACTCACAGAAACCTGGTTACATGGTGATAATAGAGACCAACGATTTTTTTCTGAACTGGTACCGACAGGATACAACATCATACCAGAAGCGCATGACAGCAGGAGTGGGGGTATAGCACTTGTAACCAACGGTGGGCTAAAAGTGAAGCTCTCAAAATTCACCCAGATGAAACCTAACTCTTTTGAATTTCTGGATTGTTTGGTGTCGAGTGAAATTGTATTCCATCTATTCATAATATACAGGCCTTCGCCCTCGAAAGCAAACAAGCTTACAGTAACGCAGTTCTTATCCGTGTTTTCGGATTTACTTTCGGAATATTCATCATATGCTGGCAATGTGCTCATGGTTGGTGATTTCAATTCCCATGTGGATCGGAGTGATGATATAGACGCACAACAATTCCAAGATTTAATAAGCTCATTCGGATGCACTCAACTTGTGAATGTACCAACATATATCAAGAGTCCAACCTTGGATCAGATCTTGACCAGATCATGCTATGAAGCATTTATTCAGAGCATCAACACGTGGGGCTCGACCATTTCTGACCATTTTGCTGTTCTGGCTTCACTCAGGCTCACCAAAGCACATCTCAAACCATCCTCGTGTCAGAGGAGGAATTTTAAGAAAATCAACTTTAACAAATTGAAGAGTGATATTGTGTCTTCTCAATTGGTGATGACGATTCATCTGAAGGCTCGACCAACATCGTTCGTCAATACAACGCTGTGTTGTCTCAACGTTTAGACCACCAAGCTCCTTTGAAAGTGAAAAGTTCCAAAGTTCGTGAAAATGTCAAATGGTTTACAAGTGAAATAAAAGAAAATAAGCAAAAACGTCGAAGACTGGAGGGACTGTTCAACAAAACCAAATTAAAAACTCACCGTGAAATATTTTCAAATCAAAAAGTAATCACAAATAGACTTATCGAGGAAACGCTCATACCACAATGAGCGTATTAGTTAGTTTAAACAATATTTATTGGAAAATTTGTTACTTGTATACATTACATAGCAAATAATAAGAAAGGTACAACACAAAATGCACAATAGTACACAAGATAACAAAGATGAACAAATAGATGGGTTACAATGTAAAGAAGGGATTCGACAAAAAGCTGACAGCTTATGTAAGTCGTCTCCCTAGCTAGTTTATTAATTCACTCAGGCAGGTGGTAACAGTTAGTAGGTAAACTCGCACATCGTCGCCCGAGGACCCCCACCCACCCCTCGTAACCTCCTTCCATACATGGATAAAGGGATGACAGTTACAAAAAGGATTTCATTGGGCATAGACAAATTTAAGCCCTCAAAGAAAGCCCATCACCCCCATCGGAACGCGCTTGATGTGATCGCTCCAACGGGGGGTCATAAGACAAGTCTCCGAGACCAAAAATGAAAACAGAATAAAATATAGGTGGCGAGCTTTATTAATAGCACTGATCGTACTGACCATCACGCGCAGTAAGGGTGGGCGGGGCAGAAAAGCGGGCAACGATATGCAAGCGTGTTTGGACTACAACAGGAATGGAATAAGACAGATTTGAAAGGAAAGAGGAAGAGAAGAAAAGAAAAAAAAGAAAAGTAAAAAAAAAAAAAAAAAAAAGAACCAGATGAAAGAAAAAAAGAGAGTAGGCCAGTTAGAATACATGATGTATTAACTACACTCGAAGAGTGCTTAAGTGAGTAGGTTAAATCATTCAATTCATTTAGTAAAGAGTAATGAATAAAGTCTACGAATAAAGTCCACGAATAGAGTCAACGAATAGAGTCAAGGAGCCAAGGTGGCGTTAAGGTGGCGTTGGGCTGCAGTGAAATTTGATAGGTGTGGAGGGAAATATTAATGTCGCTGTGCTAGTTTGGTACTGTTATTATTAAGTAAAATTGAATGGGTCATTGTTCTGTTACACGTAGGTCAGTCACTTGAATCGCTTACTCGATAAGATGAAGTCATGTACCACTTCAAAGATAAGGCGGTTGTCTTCGTCATTCAGGAATTCTGAACCAAATAAAAGTGAGGATGTGGCTGCCTCAAAAGGGAGAAGATTGATGGTATAATTACGTACGTCTGAGAAGATTGGACAGTGAAGAAGAAAATGATCAGGAGTCTCGTGCTCGCCACACTGACATAGAGGGCTTGGTGATAGATGATTATCGTATAGGTGGGAATTGAGGTTACTGCAACCCAGTCGTAGCCTACAATGATATATTTGAGCTGCTCGAGATTTTGCATTACTGTAAAACCCTGGAGGTCGATGGTTTCCCTTATTTAGGAAAGTCTTGAAATTAATCAGAGACGAGTTCTCGCGGACAGGCAGGGGCAAATTATTCCATTGGTCAATAACGCTAGGGATGAAGAAAGACTTGTACAATTGAGTCCGACAAAAAGGAACTCTGTGGTTTTGATTTGATCGGAGACTGAGTGACGAAATAGTCGAAGAGGCAGGCGGGGGACCTTATTGGATAGGTAAGGAGGTAACATGCGATGATACATTTTAAAGAACTGGATTAGCTTGTGTTTGCGACGTCTTACTTGCAATGGCCCCCATTGCGTTTCACGATAAAGCAAAGTCTTACTGGCACTAACGGTTGCCCCAGTTATGATTCTAGCTGCTGTAATTTGTATTTTTTTCAATGAGCGTATTGATGTTTGTGCCGACAGTAAGGCACTCTTTTCTGTTACCAATGACCTCATAGGAAACCGTAAGATTGGTATTTTTCCAGAACATACATCACTAGTAGAATTGGCCAACCGCTTTGGAAATTATTTTATAAATAAGGTGGCGTTGATAGACAAGAACATTGAAAGTAAGGTTGTACCTACTTCTGATGATCTGTCTGTAGTTTCAGGTTGGTCCACTTTTGAAAAAAGTGAGTGAATCTAAGGTGAAGAGCTCATCTTGTCAAGTCCCAGTAAAACTAATGGGCTGGACCCCACATCTACATCTCTGGTTAACCCTTTACCCAACGTAACGACCAAAACCGGCCAGCGCTATTCTCAAAAATCGCCAATTATTTTTCAAAATATTTTCATTTTTTGTCTCAAAAACATAGGTTATGACCCCTCGTTGGAACGAGCTCGTCGAGCTCATTCCAACGAGGGGTCATAACCTATGTTTTTGAGACAAAAAATGAAAAAAATTAGTTATTCAAGAATTTTTTTTGCAAGTGTCGTCTGCTTTTCATGTTAGGTAAAGGGTTAAAGCAGCAATAGATTGTATATCTCCAGTTATTCCTAACATAATCCAGGCATCACTCCAAGAAGATCATGTACCACCAGACCTTAAATTAGCATTGGTATCTCTACTTATCAAGAAACCTTCCCTTGATCCTGATATCTTGAAAAAACTATAGGCCAGTTTCTAATTTACCTTTAGTGACAAAAGTTCTGGAAAAGGTAGTAGCTAAACAACTTCGCAATTACCTTCAAAGTAATAATCTCGTTGAACAATATCAATCGGCTTGCGTGCGCGGTGGCTCAGTGGTAGACTGTCAGTGGCGGCGCTACGGGGGGCATGGGGGGGGGGGGGCATTTGCCCCTCCCAAACATTCCCCCCGCCCCCAACCATCTCGCATGTATTTCCATCCACCCTCACACACAAACACATTCAGTCACTCTCTCTCTCACACACACACACCCCTCTCTTTTTTGTATTCCCAATAATTTCCCATACACACTTAGCCCAAAGCCTCAGGCTAGCTGATGAACACATCCAGGCAGTAGAGATTTAAAGACTCGGATGCAGATACTTATAAGTTATAATTAAGTTATGAGCCAACAAAGGCATGTCTATCCATATCCCTTGTCTAAAAAAATTCAAAATTCATGGATTTCGCATTATGACAGACGGGCATTATGAGTCTCTCTCTCTCTCTCTCTCTCTCTCTCTCTCTCTCTCTCTCTCTCTCTCTCTCTCTCTCACGCACAGACCCACCAGACGCGGATCCAGGATTTTTTGAAAGGAGCACCGCTAATTACCATTACATTTAGTCGAAACTTGGACCCAAAGTCCGTAATATAATTTTTTGGTTTGGTACGTCCACAGGACGTACCAAACCAAAAAAGTATATTACGGACTTTGGGTCCAAGTTTGGACTACCTCATAACAAAGTAATGATATGATCCTTTACGTATTTGCCCCCTTCATGGGAGTCTGCCCCCTAGTTGCCCCCCCCCCCCCCCCACAAAAAAAATTCTGGCGCCGCCACTGTAGACTGTTGGACTTCTATGCTAGAGGTCCCGAGTTCGATCCCCGTCCGAGACGACCCGCGTTGTGTCCTTGGGCAAGGCACTTTATCCCGGTTGCCTACATGGGGGCACGATGACGCCGTGTACGAAGTACCGCACGTCGATGGTGCACATGTCTTCAACCGCTGTAACCCTGCTTGAGCGGAGCTTGAACAGAGTTGGAAGGTTGAGGAGCTGACAGTTGCTCGTCGATGCTCGTTGGTTCTCTCCGGGTACTCCGGAGTTCTCCACCCGTAAAACTGTCATGATCATGATTAGCCACTGTGCATAAGTAGAATGTGACCTTAAACACCAGTAAATAAATCAATCAATCAATCAATCGGCTTATCAGCCAAACCACAGTACAGAAACTGTCCCTTGAGAGTCTGTAATGACATAATTTGTTCGTTAGGTCAGTGCAAGTCAGTTCTTTTGGTCTTGTATCTCTCCGCAGCTTTTCACGCGGTAAATCATCCCCTGCTTCTATCCATGTTACGTCAACTAGGAATAGGTTTGAATCTTATCGTTCACTGAGAAAGCAACAGGTTTCTATCTTAAAGACGAAATCAGATAGTATACCCCTTGTACACGGTGTTCCACGGGGCTCAATTCTGGGCCCTATGTTATTTACGTTATATACTGCCTCACAGGGCCAAATGCTGAGGGATGAAGCCATCACATACCACATCTAAGCTGAGAATACTCACCTGCACGTGTCCTTTAATGCACTTTGTGAGTATAATTCGCTGAAATCAGTGGAGATGATGCAAAACTCCGTTAATAATGTGCGAAACTGGATGGCTAAGTAAGTAAGTAAGTAAGTAAGTAAGTAAGTAAGTAAGTATTTCTTTATTAATGTGACATATGCATCATAATAATATAACACGTTGTTTGAACAGAAAATTCCACCCGGCCAACTTGGCCTATATGGCACAATAATGTTTATAATTCGCATACTCACTACAATCTTGCATTTTTTTCACACACACATTTGCTCACTTGCATGCACACACACATACCCCACCCCCAACACACACACACTCTCACACCCACCGACACAATCACACACACACGCACACTCATACCTGCGATACACGAACTCATGCTCTCTCTGGGGATTCCCCGATTCGGGGAGTGCAATGGAGCGGGTGGCTAGCCCGTGCCATGAGACTTTGCCCTCGAAACTGGTAAACTCGGCCTCATATCTCCTTATATCTCGATTCGATCGGATTAAAAGTTTCGTGTTTCTCGAGAATTTGGCAGCACAAATGCAGCCCCCCCCCTCCCCCTCGCGGAGTGAATCAGCTAGTGATATATAAATTCAAAGTTAAAACTTGTGTCTCTTAATGCTAAAATCGATGAGGATGTGGTAGTTAGTATTCAGTTTTATGATGGCCCACCTAAAGTCGTCAATAGATATATAAATTTCATAAATGTCGTGCCTTCTCCGCTCATATGCGTTAACCAAATACGTAGCACTCTGGGACACGTTTGAAGTAAAACGCATAGGCCAATTTCATCGGAGCGAGTAATTTCAGTCCTATGCTCACAACTAACGGATTTCAACAATGTTTCCCTTAAGTCAGAGTAGAAATGACATTTCAATAGAAAATGAATTCCATCCCCAATACTGTTTGTATCACAAAAGGTACACAATCTTTCATCCGGTTTTTCCGTTTTTGTATTTTCCGGTTTCTATCCGAATCGGAAGAACCCCACACCTGAATTGAGCCAAAAGTGACCTCTGTTGGCGTGATAAATTAATGCGGACATAATTTTCTGTTTCATAGGAACTTTTACATAATTTATAAGTTATCAATTTTGGGACAAATTGAATACTGGTAATCCATTTAAAATTATGTTGAGATTGGAGCGAATCTTGGAGTTCGCTCAGATCACACCATAATTTATTTTCATATATGTTTAATTGGTCTAGACTATTAAAGATAGACTTTACTTCTGAGCACCATCTATTTAGGCAATTCTCGTAGTCCCACTCAAAAATTTTATATGCTATTCGATCCTCATCTAATGTTATTAGCTTTTTCCATAATCGTATAATGTTAAACCACCTGCGGTCAATGGAAGGCCAGAATCCCACTTCACCATTAAAGCTAACGTGGGTGTAAATCTGTGTATACCGAGAAAGTACCTGGAGGCTCTATTTTATATGGAGTCTATACATGTGTATTTTTTAAAACCCCAAACTCCCGATGCATAGTCAAGTACAGGAGTTACGCAGTTGCCATATAACTTCTGAAAAGTGAGAATCCCACTTCCTTGTATGAATGAATTTTTGAAATCATATCTCCAAGAGCTCTACTACCTGCTTTGGATAACGCTTCTGCTGTGTACTTATAATCTTTAAATTCATACAAAACCACCCCTAAGTATTTATACCTTTCAACATATTCCAATTTGCTTCCCCCCAAACTAAACTCAAAATCACACCTCTTAGTCCTTAATTTTCGGAAATGCATTATTTTGGTTTTATCGTTATGAACAGACATGCGCCATTTACGACACCACTCATCTACGACGTCTAAGAGTTTTTGTAGGTCATCTTCAGCGAATAAAACCACATCGTCGGCATACAAAAGAAGAGAAACCGGAAAATTGCCAACACTAACCCCCTTGTTTACATCCTTAACAGATCTCGCTAAATCATCAATAAAGAGTGAAAACAAAGTCGGAGATAAATTATCCCCTTGTTTTACACCGGTGTTGCACGGGAAGGTACATGTCACGGAGCCATTGACCTTAACACAGGAGAGAGTCAAAGCATGCATGTTCTTTATTGACCTATATATATTCCCATCAATCCCCAGCTTAAGTTGTTTGTATAAAAGCATATTTCGGTCAACACAGTCGAAAGCCTTCTTGAAGTCAATGAATGCGGCAAAAATCTCGTGCTTACCTTGTACCAGACTGCAGAGAGAGCAAATATTATCTAAACACGAGCGTTTTGGTCTGACACCACACTGCTCATCAACAATTAACCCGTTATCCTCAGCATATGCTACCAATCGATTATTTAATACCGTATCATATAGTTTACAGCAAGTTGATATTAAAGATATGCCCCTATAATTTAATGGAACCTGCGGGTCTAGAGATTTATCTTTCGGTATTGGGCAAATGATAGATGTTTTCCATGGGGATGGAATGATACCAGTTTCAAAAACAAGCTGGAAAAGATTATGCACTACATTAATTACATTCGGGTTTTTAAATGCCTCATACGGAATATTATCACACCCAATTGTTTTACCGTTCTTAGCATTGCGTATAACCGTTTCAACTTCTTCTGATAATATGGATCGGTTTAAGGTAGGGTTGGGTTCGTATAAGGGGTCCAGAAACTTATCTTCCATAAAATACTTTTCTTCCATTACTTTTTTGAAAAAGTCATCATTACCATTATTTTCAACATTACCTTGGTTATACAGACCCTCAAATGCCCGTGCCCATTCATGCATAACCTCCACTTTTTCCCTTATTATATTTCCATTATCATCCAGAATATGGTCAGGTGAATTTTGGCTTTTTTCGAACCTAGGTTTTTAATCTTTTCCCAAAATAAATTTGGGTTTGTAAAACTAAGCATTTCTGTTTCTAACATTAAGTCCCTCTTATACCGACGTTCATAGAAACGTACCTTTTGGTTAAACATTTTTCGGCCCGATTTAAATTCTTGAAATAGAGTGTTATAAGTATTTGGGTTTTTCTTCATTTTAAGATATTTCTTTACTTTTTCGTTCATAACTCTCCATAATTCTGTAAGTTCCTGATTCCAAAATGGTTTAAGATATTTAAATTTTTTCATAGACTTCGGACATACTTCGATCAACTCCAAAGTTGTGTACAAATATTGTAATTTCCTCCAGCATTGTGTTTCCGAATTGCATATAAACAGCATCTACATCGGCTTGGTTTTCTTGACAACACTCAATTTGAGAAATTATGTTATTTAATAAATTTAATGATGAGACAGAAGTCATATATTTTTCAGATAGAGGGCGATTTAATTTGCTTTTACATCTTTTTGGGGCACTGTCATTTTGGGTACTGTCATTTACTGGAACGTCACATTGTACGTTCGTTTGATAATCAAACGTAAGAAAACTATGGTCAGAGACCTTACTTTTTTCACCAATTAAATGTAACAATTTAAAATTACCAATAAGTTCCGACTGAAGATGCACTTTAAAATTAAAACAATTTTTAAGAATATACTGAGATACACAGATATAGCCTACGACAGACTTACAGAGGTAAAATTATTATGAGCAGTGTCAAACCTGCCATTAAGACAGCTAGCTGGTCATAGGGTAAAAATGAATAATGATAAGACAGAAGTGTTGTTATATCTCGCAGCGAAATTCCTTCTGATTTTCAAATTAAATCTATAGAAATTGGCAACTCAAAACAAATAGTATCAGATAGTGCTTGCAACATTGGGGTCATAATTTATTCACGTCTTTCGATGGATGCAAATATTGATGCAATTTGCAAGCGCTGTTTTATGCACATTAGGAATCTTCGACGTTATCTGACTCAAAAATCTTTGGAAAGGCTTGTTCAAGCCTTTATTTCTGCACATTTGGATTTCTCAAATTCACTGCTTGTAGGTCTACCACAATCGCTCATCACAAAGCTGTGAAAAATAACGAAACACTGCCGAGTATTATTACGGGATCTGGACGCTATGATCACATAACCCCTTTGCTCCACAAATTACATTGGCTCCCTGTTCAACTACGTATGGCTTTCTAAGTTTTAGTGTTGGTCCTTAAGTGAATTAATGGATCGGCTCCAAAATATTTTCAGGATTTATTGGCTGTTCAATCATAAAAACGGAAAGTCCGCTCATCCAAACAGCTCAGGCTTTTTATTCCTTTTCCCATTCCACCTTGGTGAATACCAGGGTCTTTTCTTTGTAGGTCCACAGCTCTGGAACTCATTGCCATTGCATATCCACGCTTCCATAATCTTAGGCGACTTCAAAACAAAACTCAAGTCCCATCTCTTTCGAGAGGCCTTCGAGATTTCAGTTATCTCATTTGATCAGTTTTTGTTTACTTTTAGTAGGGAGCTCAAATAGGTATTTATTTTCCATGCAAAGCGTTTTTGAGCACATCATTGTGATTTTACGCTACATAAAAACTTTGTATTGTTATTATTATTATTTATTATTATTCCACCCTCAGATTGACCTGTGGGCTCAACCACATCAGATCCCATTATAAGGAGTATTTCCCCTACATCGAATTCTCGTAAACTGGTTCGCTTCAGATGAAAGTCATTGGTGCGTCACGAGGCATCACGAGATGTTAACCACCAGTTAATTTAGATTTTTTTATATGAAGAATGTTTAGGAATCTGAGATAAAGAATTGAGTGCATTAATAATCTGTATAGTTTTTATACGTATACTTCTTTTTATGCCCCCATACTTAAGTGGGGTGGCATATAGTGAATGAAGTGTGCGTGTGTCCATCTGTGTGTTTGTGTGTGTGTGACGGGTGTGTGTGTGTGTGGGGGGGGGGGGGGGGGTTGTCTTACCAACTTGACGAGGTAACTGGACAAAAGAGTTTGCGTGTTTTGCCTTACCGAGGTACAAAAGACAAAAGAAACCCTTTCCCCCCTTTTTTTTCCAGAACTGTACCGGCAAAACGAGGTAGAAACCGTTAGTGCACACAAAGGACAAACAATGGGGTACCTCGGTATGTGGGGTAGACAAAGATGTGTGTGTGGGGGGGGGGGGGGGGGTTGTCTTACCAACTTGACGAGGTAACTAGACAAAAGAGTTTGCGTGTTTCGCCTTACCGAGGTACAAAAGACAAAAGAAACCCTTTACCTCGGTTGTTTTCCCAGAACTGTACCGGCAAAACGAGGTAGAAACCGTTAGTCCACACAAAGGACAAACAATGGGGTACCTCGGTATGTAGGGTAGACAAGACTGTGTGTGTGTGTGTGTGTGTGGGGGGGGGGGGGGTTTGTCTTACCAACTTGACGAGGTAACTAGACAAAAGAGTTTGCGTGTTTCGCCTTACCGAGGTACAAAAGACAAAAGAAACCCTTTACCTCGGTTGTTTTCCCAGAACTGTACCGGCAAAACGAGGTAGAAACCGTTAGTCCACACACAGGACAAACAATGGGGTACCTCGGTATGTAGGGTAGACAAGACTCTGTGTGTGTGCGTGTGTTTTTGTGTGTGTGTGTGTGTGTGTGTGTGTGTGTGTGTGTGTGTGTGTGTGTGTGTGTGTGTGTGTGTGTGTGTGTGTGTGTGTGTGTGTGTGTGTGTGTGTGTGTGTGTGTGTGTGTGTGTGTGCGTTTGTCTTACCAACTTGACGAGGTAACTAGACAAAAGAGTTTGCGTGTTTCGCCTTACCGAGGTACAAAAGACAAAAGAAACCCTTTACCTCGGTTGTTTTCCCAGAACTGTACCGGCAAAACGAGGTTGAAACCGTTAGTCCACACAAAGGACAGACAATGGGGTACCTCGGTATGTAGGGAAAACAAGACTCTGTGTGTGTGTGTGTGTGTGTGTGTGTGTGTGTGTGTGTGTGTGTGTGTGTGTGTGTGTGTGTGTGTGTGTGTGTGTGTGTGTGTGGGTTTGTCTTACCAACTTGACGAGGTAACTAGACAAAAGAGTTTGCGTGTTTCGCCTTACCGAGGTACAAAAGACAAAAGAAACCCTTTACCTCGGTTGTTTTCCCAGAACTGTACCGGCAAAACGAGGTTGAAACCGTTAGTCCACACAAAAGACAAACAATGGGGTACCTCGGTATGTAGGGAAGACAAGACTGTGTGTGTGTGTGTGTGTGTGTGTGTGTTTGAGGTTAAAAAATCGCACTGGCACAGACATTTCCTACTGAAACGTTTTTTTTCTTTCAATATGCCGCCGAAAAATTGTTTTCATTTACTGAACCCTGATGGGTTTCAAACATGACAAAAAATTACATAAAATTGATTTAAACTAAGTGATGAGCTTAGGAACTGGTTAAACTGACTGGCAAAATTTGATGTTATTCATTGATGGGCTCTAATTTAGTCCTTACAAGGATGTTACGCAAGCTTTTGTTTTTCTTATAGGCGATGACAGGTCGAAGATTCAAAGGTTCATTTAATTTAGCATTGGTAAAATTGAATTCATCTTTTAACATTTTTGCTATTTCGATATTCATTCTGTTGTACGTTAAAGTGAAAGGAATGATGGACCTCCTTTCGCATTCGCCCTCTGATATGTTCATACCAAATGGCCAGAGAGTTAGAAGCGTATTGATCCAAAAAGCTTCACGTTTTTTTCTAAATTCATCCGTTTCTTCTAATGTGTCTTTAATTGGTGGTTGTTCAATAGGATGGATTTCGAAATCGTCCAAAGAATGGCCAGGAAGGTTAAAATGTTGTGCTACTGGGGCATCAGCATTATGTTTTATATCCTGTTTGTGTCTAGTAGCACGTTCTCGAAAAGGATTTTGACTTTGACCAACATACTGTTTCCGACATCGCTTACAAGTGATAAGGTAAATAATGTTTGGTGAATCACAATGGAGGGGGTTACGGATCTGATAATGATTTTTCGTTTGTTCGGAGGAAAATTCCTCTTTCTGATCAGGCATAAAAGTATGCAGTCTGCAACGAGGCTTTTTGCAATTAAATACCGCGCCACTACCATTCTGCAACGGTCTGTTGTGTTCAATCTTCAGTGGTTCGAAATCGGTAGTTTCAGCTGGACTTTCGAGCTTTTTCAGGGTTTGGGATTTCAGGCTACGCAAGAGGCGCAGCGAGTACCCTCTCGATCTGAGGGCGCCAAATAGAGTAGAACAAGCCTCATTGAAATTTACCTTATCACTTGAATTGCGGTGGAAACGAATGAGTTGTGATTTGATGATACCTTTAAATGTATGTTGAGGATGAAATGATTTTGTGTGCAACAATTGATGTGAATCAGTTGGTTTAAAATACACTTTATAATCTAAATAACCGGACGCCTGAAATTGCTTGCCTTTATACACGGTCACATCGAGAAAATCAACAGAATTTTCACTGATAGTAGCTTTCAATTTAATATTTGGATCGTGATTGTTCAAAATTTCTAAAAATTCATCAAAATCTTCTTTTGAATGTTCCCAAATAATAAAAATGTCATCTAAATACCTGAGATATACGAGAGGATGCTTTGCACATTTGCTTAAGGCATTTTCCTCCCATTCCGCTACATAAATGCTTGCAAAATTAGGACTGAATCTTTTGCCCATAGGACAACCCATTATTTGTAGAAAATATTCTCCATTGAATTGAAAGTCATTACCTTTTAAGCTCAGCTCTAAAAGATCCAAAATTTGTTCATCCGGGCGTTTCGCATCCGGATATTTTTCAAATGCATTTTTAACTGATTTAACACCTTTATCAATATCAATGTTCGTATACATACTGTCGATATCCAAAGTAGCCAGAATTGCATTTTTCGATATTTTCAATTTTGAAATTTTTGACAGGAAATCCTGTGTATTTTTTAGATAGCTCGGATGTCTATTTGCTATAGGTTTCAGATGATAATCAATTAATTCCGAGATCGCATAAGATTCCGAATTACAATCTGATACAATTGGCCTCCCGGGTGGAGTTAAGTCATCCGTCCATGAAGAACGGTCCTTGTGGATCTTTGGTAGGATATAAAATTGTCTTGTTTGAGCACTGAGCTTAGCTGTTAAATATTTCAATTGTTTTTTGGTAATGTGACCTTCGTCGAGGAGAAATTTTAAGATCTTATTGAATTTTTCGATATTACTAGGCCAAATAAGTGAATCTATTTTCTTATAATGTTTAGTATTGCTGAGTTGTCTCATGGCTTCCTTTATATAATTATCCCGAGATAGAACAACTACCGACCCACCTTTGTCGGCTGGTTTAATTACTAATTTCTTATTTTTTCGAAGTTTCGTGAGGGCTCTCCGTTCACCAGCTGTTAAATTGTCTTTATCGGAGAGTATGTTCATGCTGAACACCTTTTTGATGATTCGTTTGCTAGCCTCAATAATTTCGGGATCTACTTCACTATCTGGAGGTGACCAACCAGATGATTCTGTAAAAGGAAGTTTCCGACCGCTGGAGTTTCTAAAGCGGTCTGCTAATTTCATTTGCCTAAGAAAATTACAGTTGTATGATGGTAAATTTGTTTGGTTATCAGTTTTAGGCTTTGGTGTTGGTACAAAAGTTAAACCGCGATCTAAAAGAGATTTCTCTTGGGTTGTTAGGTCATTGGTGCCAGACAGGTTAACCACATTAGTTCCTAATCCCACATCTGTTAGGCGGCTGTTACCTTTGCCTTTACTTAGTTTAAATTTAGGTGGTTCAACCAGTGATCGTACATAATATTGGCGGTTCTCGTGGTCCAATGGATTAAATCCTGAGCAACATCAAACTTCGCGTCATCAATTTTTGGTATAACGTTAACGTCCTTCACTTTCCGAATGGTTTCGTTGATGATGCTCAGGGTTCTCCTCTCAGCCTGAGGGAGTTTTTGCGAAAAGTTTAGTTCAGCGAAATAAATTTTTGCTGATCTAAACTTGACCCTGATATCGCTAAGCATATTCCGCAACTGCTTAACTACGAGATTAGAATTATCGTTTCGAGAATTCACGCCAATATTTAATAATATTTTTTGGGGACTGGACTGGCCCCTGTGCCCTTTAAACATAGAGCGCAGATGATTGAATTTGGCGCCGGGGTAACACTCCACCTGGATGTCCGGATGGGGATTTCGATCAATGCGTCCTAAATTTGAACTTCCAATCATAAGGATGTTTTTACAAACATCGGGGAGGCGCCAATTCCTTTTGTCAAAATTAACTCCGCTTTTATGCCGAAACTGGGAGAATTTAGAATCAAATGAGCGGCCCGAGTTGCGGCTCGGTGATTTGACTTTCTCTGAGTACGATATACCTGGTTGAACCACACTAGAGGCAGGAGAAGGGGGAGAAGAAACAGAAGCAGGAGAGGCAACAGAAGCAGGAGAAGAAACAGAAGGAGGAGAAGTTCTAGTGAGAGCACTAGGAGAACCAGAGAAGAAAGGCTGAGGAGGAGTAGGAGGTAGAGGAACAAGACGAGGCGAGACAGTGTTACTCAGTTTGCGAGCATCTTCAGTCACAATATGGACCGGAGATGTTTGCAAATTGAGGCGCTTACTCTGAGAGAAAGAAGAAGTAGAAGGAAAAGAAGAGGGAGAAGTGCTTTGCCTTGATCTTTTCTTATTTTGCTTTTCGCGTTGGGGTAGAGGGACAACACGGGCCGGAGTTTGCTTGCTCCCTCCCGTATTGTTCCTTACTACAGACGCTGGGCGAAGTTCCGAAATGTAAGACTCATAGGCCGAAATCGTCTTATCTGTCAACTTATTTTTAAAGTTTTTTTGAGCCCAGATCAAGGCACGCGCCGAAGCGCTGTTGAAGTCTATCTTTTCGAGTCCAGGAGGTGGTCGCATAGCCAAAGTTATCTTAGACTTCAACTGGTTTAAATTTATCTTGTAATGCTCAACTAAAGCATTTAACGTTTGGTTGGCCCATCCCACACTAATCTGTCGAAAAACAGAAAAAATGTGTGGGGTGGGAAGAGCCGGCTTAAGAAAGCCACCTAACTCATCTACTTTCTTCTCCAACTGTTTCGGGAAATCCCGGTTGGCCAAATGCTGCTCTAGGAGCCCAATATGGTGCATACACTGAATCACCTGGAAAAGGGCCTTGACCAATCTAGAATAGGCCTGGAACGATTGTTCCTGGCCTCTTCCAGACTGGGCAACTCTCTTTCCCTGATGCTTCTGTCTTTTTTGAGCCATTTGAAGAATCGGTAGATGAATTTAAAATGAAGAAATGAAATAAATTAAAATGAAATCTAGATATTACCTATTAGAGAAGATACCTGGATTGGTTGTAGTCTTCAGCAAAGGTAGAAAATAATCCGTCTGTCTCGACGCGTTTCGCTTGTTTTGGCTTCTTCAAGGAGACTTTGAGGAAAATGATTCCAACTTGGGGAGGACATGCCTGGTATATATCCATACGTGGGCTGGGGTGTTTTTCACAGCTCAGTACATAATTAAACTTGGTGACAAGCTGACAAATGTCACTCATCAAGATAATTCTTTTCAACCTGAGTGTCCCAAGTTTGTTTTCACAAGTCAGTTTGTGTCGTCCAAACAAATAAGATGAAGCCCTATTGACTGGCTTTCACTGATTTTTAATCAGTCAGTGAGTGGTTTGCTTTACTGACCCCATGAAGCCCTATTGGTTGGCTTTGATTTAAGTATAACCAATCGGAGCGGTTTGCTTTACTGGCTTCAGAAGTGTGTGAAAATAATATAAAAAATGGTTTTATAAAATATATTGAGACTGGAGAAATAAATAAAAAATAACGCCAAAGATTATGATGCCTCACGAATGTTCTCAGTTGGAATGAATATCCCCCGACGGAGGTTTATGACGGAAAATATTTTACATAACGTAGAAATTGTGTGTTTTAGCTTCTGAACCTCTACATTGTGTGAAAGGTATGAAAAATTAAAGATAAAATACAGTGAAAATAAATAAATAATGAAAAATTAAAAATAAAATACAGTGTAAATAAATAAATAAATAAATAAATAAATAAATAAATAAATAAATAAATAAATAAACAAATAAATAAATAAATAAATAAATTAATTTTATTTAGGAAATAAATAAACATGGTTGAAATTGGAACCTATTTTGATTTTGGGCATATATGAACTCTGGCACTCGCCTGTGTGTGTTTGAGGTTAAAAAATCGCACTGGCACAGACATTTCCTACTGAAACGTTTTTTTCTTTCAATATGCCGCCGAAAAATTGTTTTCATTTACTGAACCCTGATGGGTTTCAAACATGACAAAAAATTACATAAAATTGATTTAAACTAAGTGATGAGCTTAGGAACTGGTTAAACTGACTGGCAAAATTTGATGTTATTCATTGATGGGCTCTACTTTAGTCCTTACAAGGATGTTACGCAAGCTTTTGTTTTTCTTATAGGCGATGACAGGTCGAAGATTCAAAGGTTCATTTAATTTAGCATTGGTAAAATTGAATTCATCTTTTAACATTTTTGCTATTTCGATATTCATTCTGTTGTACGTTAAAGTGAAAGGAATGATGGACCTCCTTTCGCATTCGCCCTCTGATATGTTCATACCAAATGGCCAGAGAGTTAGAAGCGTATTGATCCAAAAAGCTTCACACAAAGGACAAACAATGGGGTACCTCGGTATGTAGGGTAGACAAGACTGTGCGTGCGTGCGTGCGTGCGTGCGTGCGTGCGTGCGTGCGTGCGTGCGTGCGTGCGTGCGTGCGTGCGTGCGTGCGTGCGTGCGTGCGTGCGTGCGTGCGTGCGTGCGTGCGTGCGTGCGTGCGTGCGTGCGTGCGTGCGTGCGTGCGTGTCCGAGCCAATAACTCGAAAACTGTTAGGGCCACAGTCATCAAACTTCACACAATTATAATGGACCATGGGAGGATGTGTCACACACCATAACCGGGTTCGTACCTTCAAGGTCAAGGTCACATTAAAAATCGGTCAATATTCGTGTTTCAACCATAACTCAAAAACGAATCATAATACAATTGTTAAGCTTTTCACAAATGTTAAGAACAGTCAGAAGGTGTGTTGCGTATAATAGTTTCCGCCGCATCTGCATGGTGAAGGTCACAACTGACCTTCATATGTTCAGGGTCACATATCGTGTCTCAAGCATAACTCCAAAACTATTAGGGCTACAATCATCTAACTTCGCTCAATTATAAAGGACAATGGGTGGATGTGTCACACACCACAGCCAGGTCCGTAAGGTCAAGGTCACATTTCAAGGTCACACTGAAAATCATCAATATTCGTGTCTCAGCCATAACTCAGAAACGAACTAAAGTACAAATATTAAACTTTTTACAAATTTGTTTGTTTGATGGAGGTCAAGGTCACAGATCAAGGTCATTGCCACGTAGAAGGGCATACTCACTTCTGAGTGAATCTCTTATTTAACAGTTTTTTTTCAGTTTTTAGAGCAGAACATTGTGATTTTACGCTACATAAAAACTATCAATCAAGCTTCTATCCACTTTCGATTACATCCGCATGCTAATTAAAATAGATACGTGGTCTGTATATTTTGTTATAGAACTACTTAGATCAATTAAATTTTCATCCTCTGCTTCTGCTTTAATCTCATCATCCCCTGTTATGTATTTACTTTCAATTTTCTTGTAAGTATATCCTTACACTGTGCTTGTGTTTGTATTGCTTTAGTATTATTAAGAGTATCTGATAAATCTTCTTCAAGAAGACTACTTGTGACATTATATCTATTGTTGTAATGGGGGAAGATTATTATTTGCTGTAACACTGTGGTTAATACCCACACAGAGGCCAATTGTTGGAAGAGTGGCTGGTGGCAGTAATTAACTGTTATGTGTTAACTGGAGTAATGGGTTAACTTTACCTATCAATTTTTCTTGAGTTTTGTTTTAATAAATCAATTTGTTCTGTTTGTTCTTTATCAATAATATCTTTTGTTTCTCTTTGTGATGTTAAAATAGGTTTATCCTTTTCCTCTATTTTTGTTGGTATCCAGCTCTCTCATATCTATGATCACTTCTACTCAGTACAATCTTTGTTACTAGTTTTTAGCTTGTATTCTATCATCTAATTGCTTCTTCAATGTATTCATATCCATCTATATTATAATGTTACATAACAACATTTAAGTGTTCAGATAAGTGCCGAATAGCACTTAAATGTTAAGATAAGTGTGTATTTATTTACAAAACCTTCCCATATTTGTTCATACTCTTATAAGTGTTTTTTTCTTTTATTTTAGAATTTATGATATGTTGACATGTTTAATAATTCTGTTCATTAGAGAATCTAATTTTATTGACCTTCTACAAGCAGTACGTGGAGAGTGGATTGTAATTAAATCACCCACGGAGTGGAGTTATCACCCAAGCTATAACTTTCAAATTCTCTACATATCGACACAAAACACAAGCAATGTTTCAGCCAATGGACCTCTGGGTTTAACCCGGAGGTCCATTGGCTGAAACTTTGCTTGTGCTGGTTATGCTTGGCAACAAATTTGCAATTATTGCTTGGGTGGAATCTCCACTCTGCGAGTGATTTAGTGATAATACACTCTCCATGTACTGTATGTTCTGAATTCTCTTTAAAAAAATGTTTCTCTGTTTTTTTTATTGTAGAAATGATGATTGCTCGATCCTTTTGAGAAAATTAGATTTTAGAATCAAATAATATATTCATTATCTGTAAATTCGTTCAATGCTGTGTAACTGTGAATCATATTGATCAGATATGGGCTTCTGATTTAGTTGAAATGCAGCAATTCAGTAAATGGAACAGGGGTTATAGATATCTTCTGATGGTGATAGATGTATTCTCGAAGTATGGTTGGATTGTTCCAATAAAAGACAAGAAAGGAGAGACTGTTACTGAAGCTTTTAAATTATTATTCAAAGAGGGTAGAATGCCAAGGTTTCTATGGACTGACATGAGTACTATAATAAACATTTTTAGGATCTACTAGAAGACCATAATATATAATTGTATACTACAGAAAATGAAGACAAAAGTTGTGTGGTAGAAAGATGGAATAGGACAATAAAAAGTAAAATATGGAAACAATTTACAGCTAGAAATTCAAACAGTCTTTAAACATGTTACCAAAATTAGTAAAGCAGTTTCCATTTACTGTTCGATTGTGTGTTGGGTTTGAGAATCATAGAGCCCTTAGTTGTTCACAAGGGAGATAACTCTGTATGGTTAGGTACAGAATATGGGTAATCAAGTATTCTAACTGTTGATTATAAAACTTGGACGAGGGCAGAGTTCGGGATAGGACCAGAGATAGGTGTAAGAGTACCTAGGACTAGATGAACTGTTAGTGTTAGAGTAGATGGAATAGAATCTGTAATAGGAAGACAAATGGGATTCTCGGAAAATCTGAACCAGAACTCCAATGTAAAAGAACTTATCTGCATTAGACCTCTCGGTCCTATAGCACTACCTCCTACTATTATAAACCCTAGACGGGGCTTCTCCAAGTCAGTATTGGTATTTTAGGTGTTTTTGTGATATGGCGGGATTGTCAGGTCTAATTGGGTAATTATATTCACTCTTATAAAATTGAACTCACCCTACGTACTGCTATTATAAGCCCGAAATGGGGAATACAAGTGCCTTCGGTAGTTTGGGTTAGATTTTGGTGGTTTGGAGGGATTGTCAGATTGTTGGTGGTAATTACATTTATGCTTGTATAAAGGAACACACCTCTGGATACCCCCTCCCCCCCCACCCCCGTTCTATTCGATGGTTTTTGCTCATATAGCAACCACGTGCCATAGAAATCAAGATGGCGGCCTCCAGTATACAAAATGGACGACAGAAGCACGTGCACCCTAACAACATGCACTGCACGCACTGACACCATGTATCACTATGGTAATGACATCACAAAATGGCCACTCATGCAGGCTACCATGACAGCCCAACATGCCCCTCTGCGACACGTGACATGATGTCACTTCTGAGGTCATCCACCATGGTCATCCAAACTATGCCTGAAACGTGCGAGATAAACTAGTGGTATCCTCAAAAGGACCATGCCATAGGTATCATCCAATACCCAGCTGAGCATAAGAGTCGTAAGAGGAGTCACTCATTCGAGTAATTACTCGATGCCTTATTTTCTCGAAGGAATTCTAGTCATTCGGTCAATCTGAAACAGTTAGCAAGCCCGCAGTAGTGCTACAAGTCAGTAGTAATGGTACAAGGCTGCAAGGATGGAAGAAGACTATAGGATTGGTGAGTACAGTAGAAGCTAATCATAGGACAGATCGGACTGATGATGGCGATATTGGATAAGACAGCAGTAGTGGTCTTGGTGCTATGAAGACCATAGGAGGAGGGGGGGGGGGTCTAGATGCAAGGAACTGAGCAAACGCTAGGAGCCATAACTATATTCAGATAGATAACCTCAAGTAACTATCCTTCCAAATGTATCTTCCAAAAGATATCCTCCAAAATGTACCCTCCAATGCTGAAACATCATGTCATTAGTATCCTCCAATCAACTTGACATAATAATTATCACTTCAAGAATTGAGCAGTCAATAGCGAAAGGTCTGCGTCATTGGATACTCACTGATGAACTTGGACATTTGAAACATGCTGCTAAAACGTCATTTTGACGGCCAAAAAATAACGTGATTTTTTATATCTGAAGCAGCCAGAAGACTCCATTTAATAACTGATTTCATTTTGTATGGGAGGGGGGAGACCCGCCATCCCCTTAACAACCCTATGGTCTATGGTCTATCGCGCCTTCGGCACTCGCTGCAGATGCTTTATTATATGTGCAATATCCCAACATTTTTGAAACGTGGTGGGGGGGGGGGGGGGGGCGTCACAGAATTAACACCGAGGCCAGCATGGATCTTCCACTTTGTGGGGTTTTACATAAGACAGCTTCCACTGTGTGGCATGTAAGTTTGAGTTGAAGGAGAACATGGCCAAAAGAAGAACTTATGTATTTTCATGTCCGATTCTTGTATTATTAGTATGGGAAACATTACATCTATAGTTTATACCGGTAGTAATTATTCTTCAAATCATTTTGCCTTGTACTGTATATGGACAAAATATTATTAGACACCCGACAGTGATACTAGCTGACGATTTTCACCCTTTAGGGACCCCCTCCCCCCCCCCCCCCCCCAATCTTTTCCAGCTGGAACATCTGTGTGTTATGCTTGAAAATATTTGAACTGATTTGTTCTTTGGATAGTCAGGGTTTGAATTTTCACTCACGCAATCATATTCGTGTCGTTTGAGTGTTCTATCTGCTGTTTCGTCACTAGTCAACAACAAAAAAACATGATGCCGAGTCTGCCTTCACTTATGCCTGGGAAGGGGTTCATTGCGGTATTCATTCAACGAAAAAATCAATACTGTTTTGGTCTGTCGGTTAATTGAAGTGTTAAAACATTTTATTTTTCTATCTTTATTAGTATTAATTCGAAAACGCACATTTTCTCTTTCAAACGAAACATTTTGTTTGTTTCTATCGCATGTTCAACAGTCTTCACAGAGGCTGATCGAAATGTTTACCCAAAGCGACCTCTGACCTTGCATATCATTAACGGCCAAACATGGCTAATCGGCAATGGGCTTATTAGCCCCCATCCGCCACCACCACCAACACTGGGGGGGATCCTCCCTGCCCTGTAGAACTGCGTGCTACTCTAAACTCTAAATAAAAAAGCGTTCTAGCGGAGTCCGAACAACAGATAGAAAACGAGGATTCCGAAGGAATGCGAACTAGTAAAACATTTGTCGGGTTGTTTGTGGTAATCCTGAAAAGTAAACGAGGATTTATGGAAAATTTGAAACTGAAAACTACTCTTAAACAAAGGAACGCGCCTTTTATTGAGCAGAAAGTCATCTGTTGGAATCCTACTTGAAATAAACAGGTAGACAGCCAGGATTTAGTGAGAAATTCGAGCCAAATAAATAGTTGTCTGGTCTATTTTGGTAAATAGATTTACTCCAGATAAAACGAACACACCATCTGAACACACCCCTGTCCTATTGTGGGCCATTGGATCACATTGTAACCGCGTGATACCATAGAGACCAAGATGGCTGCCTCGGGTATAAAAAAGGTGCGACGGAAACATATGTTATGCTAACAACACTCGCTACGCATGCGCACTAAGACCACGTATCACTATGGGAATGACGTCACAAGATAGCCGCCCACGCGGGAGCTACCATGACTAGCAAACATGACGTAACTAGGTCACGTGACTATGACGTCACTTCAGAGGTCAACCGCGAGATCCATCCAACATGGGTCGTTTACCTCATTCCATACTATTGGTGTTACCTCTCATTAACGGGGGTCTGGGGACGTCCCTGGAAAATGCTTTGAAAATTCAAACCCGTGGGAGTGAATCTGTGACCGCAATGCTCTTTTTATGGAATTCAAATTGAGTGAAAATTTTTGACTGAAATAAAATTCACCCTGTTTTCTACAGTAGGAGACCATAACCAAAATCTACAACACGAGTGGACTATTTCGAAATTGCAGGAGGGTACAGATGTGGGATTAGGAACTAATGTGGTTAACCTGTCTGGCACCAATGACCTAACAACCCAAGAGAAATCTCTTTTAGATCGCGGTTTAACTTTTGTACCAACACCAAAGCCTAAAACTGATAACCAAACAAATTTACCATCATACAACTGTAATTTTCTTAGGCAAATGAAATTAGCCGACCGCTTTAGAAACTCCAGCGGTCGGAAACTTCCTTTTACAGAATCATCTGGTTGGTCACCTCCAGATAGTGAAGTAGATCCCGAAATTATTGAGGCTAGCAAACGAATCATCAAAAAGGTGTTCAGCATGAACATACTCTCCGATAAAGACAATTTAACAGCTGGTGAACGGAGAGCCCTCACGAAACTTCGAAAAAACAAGAAATTAGTAATTAAACCAGCCGACAAAGGTGGGTCGGTAGTTGTTCTATCTCGGGATAATTATATAAAGGAAGCCATGAGACAACTCAGCAATACTAAACATTATAAGAAAATAGATTCACTAATTTGGCCGAGTAATATCGAAAAATTCAATAAGATCTTAAAATTTCTCCTCGACGAAGGTCACATTACCAAAAAACAATTGAAATATTTAACAGCTAAGCTCAGTGCTCAAACAAGACAATTTTATATCCTACCAAAGATCCACAAGGACCGTTCTTCATGGACGGATGACTTAACTCCACCCGGGAGGCCAATTGTATCAGATTGTAATTCGGAATCTTATGCGATCTCGGAATTAATTGATTATCATCTGAAACCTATAGCAAATAGACATCCGAGCTATCTAAAAAATACACAGGATTTCCTGTCAAAAATTTCGAAATTGAAAATATCGAAAAATGCAATTCTGGCTACTTTGGATATCGACAGTATGTATACGAACATTGATATTGATAAAGGTGTTAAATCAGTTAAAAGTGCATTTGAAAAATATCCGGATGCGAAACGCCCGGATGAACAAATTTTGGATCTTTTAGAGCTGAGCTTAAAAGGTAATGACTTTCAATTCAATGGAGAATATTTTCTACAAATAATGGGTTGTCCTATGGGCAAAAGATTCAGTCCTAATTTTGCAAGCATTTATGTAGCGGAATGGGAGGAAAATGCCTTAAGCAAATGTGCAAAGCATCCTCTCGTATATCTCAGGTATTTAGATGACATTTTTATTATTTGGGAACATTCAAAAGTAGATTTTGATGATTTTTTAGAAATTTTGAACAATCACGATCCAAATATTAAATTGAAAGCTACTATCAATGAAAATTCTGTTGATTTTCTCGATGTGACCGTGTATAAAGGCAAGCAATTTCAGGCGTCCGGTTATTTAGATTATAAAGTGTATTTTAAACCAACTGATTCACATCAATTGTTGCACACAAAATCATTTCATCCTCAACATACATTTAAAGGTATCATCAAATCACAACTCATTCGTTTCCACCGCAATTCAAGTGATAAGGTAAATTTCAATGAGGCTTGTTCTACTCTATTTGGCGCCCTCAGATCGAGAGGGTACTCGCTGCACCTCTTGCGTAGCCTGAAATCCCAAACCCTGAAAAAGCTCGAAAGTCCAGCTGAAACTACCGATTTCGAACCACTGAAGATTGAACACAACAGACCGTTGCAGAATGGTAGTGGCGCGGTATTTAATTGCAAAAAGCCTCGTTGCAGACTGCATACTTTTATGCCTGATCAGAAAGAGGAATTTTCCTCCGAACAAACGAAAAATCATTATCAGATCCGTAACCCCCTCCATTGTGATTCACCAAACATTATTTACCTTATCACTTGTAAGCGATGTCGGAAACAGTATGTTGGTCAAAGTCAAAATCCTTTTCGAGAACGTGCTACTAGACACAAACAGGATATAAAACATAATGCTGATGTCCCAGTAGCACAACATTTTAACCTTCCTGGCCATTCTTTGGACGATTTCGAAATCCATCCTATTGAACAACCACCAATTAAAGACACATTAGAAGAAACGGATGAATTTAGAAAAAAACGTGAAGCTTTTTGGATCAATACGCTTCAAACTCTCTGGCCATTTGGTATGAACATATCAGAGGGCGAATGCGAAAGGAGGTCCATCATTCCTTTCACTTTAACGTACAACAGAATGAATATCGAAATAGCAAAAATGTTAAAAGATGAATTCAATTTTACCAATGCTAAATTAAATGAACCTTTGAATCTTCGACCTGTCATCGCCTATAAGAAAAACAAAAGCTTGCGTAACATCCTTGTAAGGACTAAATTAGAGCCCATCAATGAATAACACCAATTTCTGCCAGTCAGTTTAACCAGTTCCTAAGCTCATCACTTAGTTTAAATCAATTTTGTGTACTTTTTTGTCATGTTTGAAACCAATCAGGGTTCAGTAAATGAAAACAATTTTTCGGCGGCATATTAAAAGAAAAAAACGTTTCAGTATGAAATGTCTGTGCCAGTGCGATTTTTTAACCTCAAACACACACAGGCGAGTGCCAGAGTTCATATATGCCCAAAAACAAAATAGGTTCTAATTTCAATCATGTGTATGTATTTCCTAAATAAAATTATTATTTATATATTTATTTATTGATTATTTTAAATTTTTTATTAATTTTCATTTTATTTATTTATTTATTTATTTATTTATTTATTTATTTATTTATTTATTTATTTATTTATTTGGTTGATTCATTTATTTAAATTATTATTTTTATTTTTATTTTTAATTTTTCATACCTTTCACACAATGTAGAGGTTCAGAAGGTAAAACACACAATTTCTACGTGGTGTAAAATATTTTCCGTCATAAACCTCCGTCGGGGGATATTCATTCCAACTGATAACATTCGTGCGGCATCATGATCTTTGGCGTTATTTTTTTCATTTATTTCTTTAGTCTCAATATATTTTATCAAACCATTTTTTCATATTATTTTCACATACTTCTGAAGCCAGTAAAGCAAACCGCTCCCGATTGGTTTTACTTAAATCAAAGCCAACCAATAGGGCTTCATGGGGTCAGTAAAGCAAACTACTCACTGACTGATTAAAATTCAATGGAAGCCAATCAATAGGGCTTCATCTAATTTGTTTGGACGACACAAACTGAGTTGTGAAAAACAAACTTGGGACATCTCAGATTGAAAAGAATTAATTAGATGAGTGACATTTGTCAGCTTGTTACCGAGTTTAATTATATACTGAGCTGTGAAAAACACCCCCAGCCCACATATGGATATATACCATGCATGCCCTCCCAAAGTTGGATTCATTTTCCTCAAAGTCTCCTTGAAAAAGCCAAACCAAGCGAAACGCGTCGAGACAGACGGATTATTTTCTACCTTTGCTGAAGACTACAACCAATCCAGGTATCTTCTCTAATAGGTAATATCTAGATTTCATTTTAATTTATTTCATTTCTTCATTTTAAATTCATCTACCTATTCTTCAAATGGCTCAAAAAAGACAGAAGCATCAGGGAAAGAGAGTTGCCCAGTCTGGAAGAGGCCAGGAACAATCGTTCCAGGCCTATTCTAGATTGGTTAAGGCCCTTTTCCAGGTGATTCAGTGTATGCACCATATTGGGCTACTAGAGCAGCATTTGGCCAACCGGGATTTCCCGAAACAATTGGAGAAGAAAGTAGATGAGTTAGGTGGCTTTCTAAAGCCAGCTCTTCCCACCCCACACATTTTTTCTGTTTTTCGACAGATTAGTGTGGGATGGGCCAACCAAACGTTAAATGCTTTAGTTGAGCATTACAAGATAAATTTAAACCAGTTGAAGTCTAAGATAACTTTGGCTATGCGACCACCTCCTGGACTCGAAAAAATAGACTTCAACAGCGCTTCGGCGCGTGCCTTGATCTGGGCTCAAAAAAACTTTAAAAATAAGTTGACAGATAAGACGATTTCGGCCTATGAGTCTTACATTTCGGACCTTCGCCCAGCGTCTGGAGTAAGGAACAATACGGGAGGGAGCAAGCAAACTCCGGCCCGTGTTGTCCCTCTACCCCAACGCGAAAAGCAAAATAAGAAAAGATCAAGGCAAAGCACTTCTCCCTCTTCTTTTCCTTCTACTTCTTCTTTCTCTCAGAGTAAGCGCCTCAATTTGCAAACATCTCCGGTCCATATTGTGACTGAAGATGCTCGCAAATTGAGTAACGCCGTCTCGCCTCGTCTTGCTCCTCTACCTCCTACTCCTCCTCAGCCTTTCTTCTCTGGTTCTCCTAGTGCTCTCGCTAGAACTCCTCCTCCTTCTATTTCTTCTCCTCCTTCTGTTTCTTCTCCTGCTTCTGTTTCCTCTCCTGCTTCTGTTTCCTCTCCTGCTTCTGTTTCTTCCCCCCCTTCTCCTGCCTCTAGTGTGGTTCAACCAGGTATATCGTACTCAGAGAAAGTCAAATCACCAAGCCGCAACTCGGGCCGCTCATTTGATTCTAAATTCTCCCAGTTTCGGCATAAAAGCGGAGTTAATTTTGACAAAAGGAATTGGCGCCTCCCCGATGTTTGTAAAAACATCCTTATGATTGGAAGTTCAAATTTAGGACGCATTGATCGAAATCCCCATCCGGACATCCAGGTGGAGTGTTACCCCGGCGCCAAATTCAATCATCTGCGCTCTATGTTTAAAGGGCACAGGGGCCAGTCCAGTCCCCAAAAAATATTATTAAATATTGGCGTGAATTCTCGAAACGATAATTCTGATCTCGTAGTTAAGCAGTTGCGGAATATGCTTAGCGATATCAGGGTCAAGTTTAGATCAGCAAAAATTTATTTCGCTGAACTAAACTTTTCGCAAAAACTCCCTCAGGCTGAGAGGAGAACCTTGAGCATCATCAACGAAACCATTCGGAAAGTGAAGGACGTTAACGTGATACCAAAAATTGATGACGCGAAGTTTGATGTTGCTCAGGATTTAATCCATTGGACCACGAGAACCGCCAATATTATGTACGATCACTGGTTGAACCACCTAAATTTAAACTAAGTAAAGGCAAAGGTAACAGCCGCCTAACAGATGTGGGATTAGGAACTAATGTGGTTAACCTGTCTGGCACCAATGACCTAACAACCCAAGAGAAATCTCTTTTAGATCGCGGTTTAACTTTTGTACCAACACCAAAGCCTAAAACTGATAACCAAACAAATTTACCATCATACAACTGTAATTTTCTTAGGCAAATGAAATTAGCCGACCGCTTTAGAAACTCCAGCGGTCGGAAACTTCCTTTTACAGAATCATCTGGTTGGTCACCTCCAGATAGTGAAGTAGATCCCGAAATTATTGAGGCTAGCAAACGAATCATCAAAAAGGTGTTCAGCATGAACATACTCTCCGATAAAGACAATTTAACAGCTGGTGAACGGAGAGCCCTCACGAAACTTCGAAAAAACAAGAAATTAGTAATTAAACCAGCCGACAAAGGTGGGTCGGTAGTTGTTCTATCTCGGGATAATTATATAAAGGAAGCCATGAGACAACTCAGCAATACTAAACATTATAAGAAAATAGATTCACTAATTTGGCCGAGTAATATCGAAAAATTCAATAAGATCTTAAAATTTCTCCTCGACGAAGGTCACATTACCAAAAAACAATTGAAATATTTAACAGCTAAGCTCAGTGCTCAAACAAGACAATTTTATATCCTACCAAAGATCCACAAGGACCGTTCTTCATGGACGGATGACTTAACTCCACCCGGGAGGCCAATTGTATCAGATTGTAATTCGGAATCTTATGCGATCTCGGAATTAATTGATTATCATCTGAAACCTATAGCAAATAGACATCCGAGCTATCTAAAAAATACACAGGATTTCCTGTCAAAAATTTCGAAATTGAAAATATCGAAAAATGCAATTCTGGCTACTTTGGATATCGACAGTATGTATACGAACATTGATATTGATAAAGGTGTTAAATCAGTTAAAAGTGCATTTGCAAACGCCCGGATGAACAAATTTTGGATCTTTTAGAGCTGAGCTTAAAAGGTAATGACTTTCAATTCAATGGAGAATATTTTCTACAAATAATGGGTTGTCCTATGGGCAAAAGATTCAGTCCTAATTTTGCAAGCATTTATGTAGCGGAATGGGAGGAAAATGCCTTAAGCAAATGTGCAAAGCATCCTCTCGTATATCTCAGGTATTTAGATGACATTTTTATTATTTGGGAACATTCAAAAGTAGATTTTGATGATTTTTTAGAAATTTTGAACAATCACGATCCAAATATTAAATTGAAAGCTACTATCAATGAAAATTCTGTTGATTTTCTCGATGTGACCGTGTATAAAGGCAAGCAATTTCAGGCGTCCGGTTATTCAGATTATAAAGTGTATTTTAAACCAACTGATTCACATCAATTGTTGCACACAAAATCATTTCATCCTCAACATACATTTAAAGGTATCATCAAATCACAACTCATTCGTTTTCACCGCAATTCAAGTGATAAGGTAAATTTCAATGAGGCTTGTTCTACTCTATTTGGCGCCCTCAGATCGAGAGGGTACTCGCTGCGCCTCTTGCGTAGCCTGAAATCCCAAACCCTGAAAAAGCTCGAAAGTCCGGCTGAAACTACCGATTTCGAACCACTGAAGATTGAACACAACAGACCGTTGCAGAATGGTAGTGGCGCGGTATTTAATTGCAAAAAGCCTCGTTGCAGACTGCATACTTTTATGCCTGATCAGAAAGAGGAATTTTCCTCCGAACAAACGAAAAATCATTATCAGATCCGTAACCCCCTCCATTGTGATTCACCAAACATTATTTACCTTATCACTTGTAAGCGATGTCGGAAACAGTATGTTGGTCAAAGTCAAAATCCTTTTCGAGAACGTGCTACTAGACACAAACAGGATATAAAACATAATGCTGATGCCCCAGTAGCACAACATTTTAACCTTCCTGGCCATTCTTTGGACGATTTCGAAATCCATCCTATTGAACAACCACCAATTAAAGACACATTAGAAGAAACGGATGAATTTAGAAAAAAACGTGAAGCTTTTTGGATCAATACGCTTCAAACTCTCTGGCCATTTGGTATGAACATATCAGAGGGCGAATGCGAAAGGAGGTCCATCATTCCTTTCACTTTAACGTACAACAGAATGAATATCGAAATAGCAAAAATGTTAAAAGATGAATTCAATTTTACCAATGCTAAATTAAATGAACCTTTGAATCTTCGACCTGTCATCGCCTATAAGAAAAACAAAAGCTTGCGTAACATCCTTGTAAGGACTAAATTAGAGCCCATCAATGAATAACACCAATTTCTGCCAGTCAGTTTAACCAGTTCCTAAGCTCATCACTTAGTTTAAATCAATTTTGTGTACTTTTTTGTCATGTTTGAAACCAATCAGGGTTCAGTAAATGAAAACAATTTTTCGGCGGCATATTAAAAGAAAAAAACGTTTCAGTATGAAATGTCTGTGCCAGTGCGATTTTTTAACCTCAAACACACACACACACACACAGTCTTGTTTTCCCTACATACCGAGGTACCCCATTGTCTGTCCTTTGTGTGGACTAACGGTTTCAACCTCGTTTTGCCAGTACAGTTCTGGGAAAACAACCGAGGTAAAGGGTTTCTTTTGTCTTTTGTACCTCGGTAAGGCGAAACACGCAAACTCTTTTGTCTAGTTACCTCGTCAAGTTGGTAAGACAAACGCACACACACACACACACACACACACACACACACACACACACACACACACACACACACACACACACACACACACACACACACACACAGAGTCTTGTCTACCCTACATACCGAGGTACCCTATTGTTTGTCCTTTGTGTGAACTAACGGTTTCTACCTCGTTTTGCCGGTACAGTTCTGGGAAAACAACCAAGGTAAAGGGTTTCTTTTGTCTTTTGTACCTCGGTAAGGCGAAACACGCAAACTCTTTTGTCTAGTTACCTCGTCAAGTTGGTAAGACAAATGCGCACACACACACACACACACACACACACACACACACACACACACACACACACACACACACACACACACACACACACACATCACTTACATTGTAAAGGTGTGAATGGCAGGTGGGGCGTCTATTTATGGATTGGTGTGCCGATATCAGGAATCGTTCCCTGGGCAACTCGTACCAACAACTCGTACCCAGAATTGGACGACTCGTCCCCATTTTTTCTCTAGACAACTCGTACTCAACATTGCAGAACTAGAAGCCAACGTTGGAATAGTCGTATTTGCCCCTGGACAACAGGTGCCCTGTAATTATTGTGTCAACTTTAAAGAAAGAGAATATATTTGCTTTCCTTGTTTATTAATATACGGTATTAGAAGAGTAACAGGGTCGATTACATTGGTGATCATTTTCTAGTGTTTCTCGGCTTTTCTCGTGTGACCCCGTGATTCTGCAGAGGTATTTAGACACAGGGAATGTCATGAGATTGGTTTTATAGAAACCATTTTTTGACACATGAACTTGCGTTGGACCTTTAAGTTGTGACTATTTTAACCAAATGGGACCTGAGAGCTTTGTTTTAATTTCTCGTTAATTTAATTTTTTATTTTAACACTGGTTGGTGCAATTGTTATACGAATCATTTGTGCTACTGTTAGTTGTATCTTGATTCTTGGTGTATGTTAAAAATAATTTACATATAGTTAAAGTCTTTATTTCTTAAGAACCGCGAGGAACCTAAAAGACCTTTGATAATCTGTGATTATACGAAATGTTTAAATCTGTTTAAATACACAAATGGGATTTGCGATTATAGAACTCAAGACCATACAGACTGCTGGTTCAAACAATCATTGGCCCTGTTGGGCCAGTTTGCTCAACATAACCATCAATACAACCCCTAATAGAGCTATGATATGTGTACATTAGTCCCAATCAACTGAAAGTGTTTGGTTTGGCATAAAATGGCACCACGAAAAAGTTTGCAAGGGGTTGGAAAAAATGGGTTTTTGTGCCGTTTGACCATCCACCCCGGCATCGTGTATTGCAATATTTTCCCTAAGAGAATAGTCATTTTTTGTAGCTCATAATATGGTGTTATTGTTTTTGCATGGGGCGTAACGACCATTAACTCGATCGAAGTTGTGATTGGACAGTGTAGTGGCTTGACATAGTCACGCCTTCATGAGTGTGCCTCTGTGATTTCCCACCTGGCAAATATATCACATCACCTTGAGCGTCTCAATATGGTGGTACGAGTTGCCAGTGCGTGGGTGGGATTGGAGTGTTGGTGAATGTCCTCTTCTGGCACCTGCTCTGGACATTGGAAGAACACCCCCATCGATTGCACTCCCTTGATGCACCACGAAGAACGTCTCTTGATTAGTACTAGCTGCAGCAGCAAGATGTCTCCTTCACGGACTCTGTTGGAGATCTGGATTAAGTCACTGAAGGTAATTCATACTTTCCACCTATTTTCGATGTGGCTCTACCACATTTGGCGACGAGATGTTTCGTTTCCCACGCTTACAGATACCAAAATTTTCTCACTTTTCAGTACGACAAACACCGACAATTTTTTTTATCAATTCCCAATAAACAGGGAGGATCGACAATTGCTTCCTCATTTATGTTGATTGGGAATTGTTATTTTGACATTTTTCATTCATTTTTCTTCGTTTTTTGGACATTTATTTTGGTTTTGAACCATTTTCCCGTGTTGCCAATGCAAACAATGAAAACGGAAATCATAATTCTCGAGCAAAGTATGGCGGCCTAATGGGGACAAAAAAAAATAAATAAATTTTTAATAATTTTTTTCAATTGATTTTGATTTTGCAACTATTCTTTGCAGTATTTCAATGCATCATAATTAAATTCAATTCACTTTCAATTTAAATAAAATAGAACATTATTTTTTTATTTACTTTATTTCAAAATGACTGCCATCTATATACAAACAGCCACTGCAGAGGAATTAAAAAAATTACATGGAATTGGGCAAATGAAATCAGAAAAAATAATAAAATGTAGAGAACAAAAAAACACAAATGGATCTGCAAGATTTAATTAGAGAGACAGAAATTCATTTAGAAACATGGGCTGAGCGGCTAGCCCAAGAAAAATTTAGTTTAAAAGAGCCTGTTAGCAATCCAGAGTTAAACACAATGAAGTCAAGGTTGGACAAATTAGAACAAATGTTAACTCAAAACGATGAAAATTGGACTAGAAAATTTCAGGCCTCTGTTGCACAAAATGAATTTTTACAAACCAGACTTAAAATCAATGATCGGGAAATGGAAAGGGTAAAACAAGACGCTACTAGGGAGATACATAGTAAACTACGGGAATTTAATCAAGAATATGATAAGATTGCATCTGAACTGAAAAGGGAAAAACAAGAAAATTTAGACTTGACAAGCCGTAAATTCAGCAATTCAGCTAAAGATGCTTATGCTGACCCCCACTTGTCAATAATTATGGTTGCCATTCCAGTAGATGGCCATTATCGAAAAAATTCAAATAGCACCCCTAAAACTTCCAAATCTGAATTTGAAATACATAATCAGGGTGATTCAACAAAAACAAGTTTATTTGCAAGTACTAGTACTGACTCACCTCACAAGTCCTCCTCTCAAAGGAGCAGATCTCAACACAAACACAAATGGTCTTATTCCAGTTCATCTAGCCATTCAGACAGTGACACTGAATATGATTCATTGTCGGATGACTGTTCAGACATTTCTGATTCTGATTCTCCAGATTACAATTCTAATAGATCTCGTAGGTATAGAAAACATAGTAAAAGCCCAAATCTCCCCAAAATGTTAATTTTTACAGGGGACAGCACTTTAAAATGGGAGCCATTTATATATCAATTTGAGCGAATTGCAAAAGATAGAAAATGGAGTACTAAGATGAAAAATGAAAGACTAATTGACTGTCTCTCGGGTACTGCCCTTGAATATGCAAAAGTTTTACATTTGGGCAAGCATTACAAAAAAATTTAAAAAATAACTTAAAGAAAGATTTTGCCTTAAAGAAGAACCTGTTGCTGCCAGAAGGCAGGTACAGTTCATGCGTCAAAAAGATGACGAAAATTTGGAAGAATTTTCTCAAAGGGTTCATTTTATGGCAATTAATGGATTTAAACATGCCAACAAAAAAATCATTGATCAGATTTCCACCGAATGTTTTTTAAGGGGTTGTAGGGAGAAAGAGGCAGCAAAAATGGCTATGGAGAAAAATCCCCAAACCGTAAATGAAGCTTTAAAATATGTAAAAGCTTCGCTGGCTAACCAACAGATAATTTTCGGCTATAGGGCTTCAAATTATGCTCATAGACAAGTTTCTTTCACATCAAATGAGTCGAGTGCCGAGGAAAATAATGAAAAACCTCAACGGAATACTCTTGTCTCAAATTTGAAGGAAGAAGTCAAAGAAATTAAACATATGCTTAAGTCCTTACCAGCTGCTGTTTATGAAAAAAAAACAAAGTCCTTCATCAGCTAATTACAATTTTGACAGGAATCCTCCTTTGAATCAAGGTAGCCCAGTTAACACTAGAAATTTCAGTCAAAATGTCCGTTGGTCATCTCCAGATAATACTTTTGGCAGATCTCGTTCTCTCTCTCCACAACATAAATTATCATTCAGGCCAACACCAAGATATACTTCTCCCACTCAGTATTCTAGAAACATTCCTGGTACCCTCCCCCCCCCCCCCCCCCCAGAGAAGGTAACAACTCAACTAAGTCTCCCGAAAGAGACATACAGTTCCTGCAGAAAGAAAATTTAAATGGCACAGGGCCAAGCAATCGACCCCAAACTTGGTCCAGATAACTCAGGGTCAACAATCATGTGCAGAATCTGATAATTCATATGAGGAAACTTTTGTACAAAAAGTTGATGGTTTTAGTTTAGTGCTGAATGTAAATATTTTTAATCAGCCCACATTGGCAGTAGTAGATACTGCTGCTATGTTAACCTTGGTTAGTGAAAGTTTCTTTAAAAAACATTGTCCAAATTTACTGTCTACAAAATCTGTCAAACTGCATGGAATTTCCAAACAACCTGTTCTTGGAAAAAATATTTGAGAATGTTGAAATTTGTATTGGCTCTAATTCTTTTAAATGGGATGTTTGTGTTGCCCGAATTTCTGATCCGGTAATCTTTGGTCTTGATTTTCTTGTTGAAAATAGGTGCATTGTAAATTTGAGAAATAATGTCGTCACTGTTTCTGGAGAAGTAAATGCTTCATTCAAAAAAAATAAAAATTCTGAGATCAAGGTATTCCGAGCTACAGTACAAAAAGGTGTTACCATACCACCAAATTCAATTGGGTCTGTGGAATTAAAAATTAATGGTTCCTTGCCTAGTGATTTTATAATTGAACCAAAAATTCAGCATAAGGGAACACTTATATCTGCAACAATTGGTCGAGGCACAAAAGTTTTTGTGAATGTCCTCAATGATGGTAAACATTTTGTTCGCTTCAAGCGAGGGTTGCATGTAGGGAATGCTGAAGAAATCGATGCCATTTCTGAGCCCATTGCAGAAAAGAGTTATGAAGTTGATATCAGAATGGCTGGTGTTCAGTCTGAAAATGGTTCCTTGTTTAATGAGTTGGAAATGGTTAAACTTGAAGTTCCCAGTCACTTAAAAGAGTTATTTTTGAAAACGGTAGTCAGTTTGGAAACTAGTCAGGCAATCAAGTTAGGAAAACTTCTTATAAATTATTCTCAGGTATTTGGTAAACATGACCTTGACATTGGTTGCAGTAGTGGAATTGTGCATGATATTGATACAGGTTCAGCTCCTCCTGTGAAGCATAAAATGAGACATACCTCTCTTGGTTTTCAGGATCAGGAGAAAGAACATCTACAAAAAATGTTGGACGCTGGTGTTATTAGGCCATCGGTTTCTTGTTGGGTTTCCGCACCAGTTCTTGTTCGTAAAAAGATGGGTCTGTTCGTTGGTGCGTCGATTATAGGGCCTTGAATGAGTGTACTGTCAAAGACTGCTTCCCACTTCCAAATATTGAGGATTGTTTGGATACTTTGTATGGGACGGAATATTTTTCAACCCTTGACATGGCCTCTGGTTATTATCAGATCCCCATATCAGAGGAAGCAATTAAGAAAACAGCTTTTGTCACACACTATGGCCTCTTTGAGCATACCCAAATGGGGTTTGGTTTGTGTAATGCCCCAAGTACATTTCAAAGAGCTATGGAGCTTGTGCTCCGAGGGCTCAACTGGCAAATTCTTTTGGTTTATCTCGACAATATAATTGTTCTGGGCAAAAATTTTGACGATGCCTTTTTTAACTAAGAAAAGGTGTTGATAAGATTTGAGGAGCATGGGTTAAAGTTGAAACCCCGAAAATGTGCTTTGTTCAAAACAGAAGTAGAGTTCCTAGGAAAAACAGTTAGTGGTCAGGGAGTTTCTGTTTCTAAGGATAAAATTGAAGAGTGTCAAATTGGCCAACTCCTGAAAATCAAACTCAATTGCAGTCTTTCTTAGGTTTCATCAACTATCATCATGATCACCTGTAAGATTTTGCTCAATTATCAGCTGTCTTATTTGAACTAGCACATAGCAAAGAGTATCTTTGGAAGACAAGCAGCAAACAGCTTTTGAAAAGTTTAAGGAAATGTTAACAAATACAACTGTCTTGTCTTATCCTTCTCCCAGTGGGTTATTCATCCTTGATACTGACGCTTCAGATTGTTCGATAGCTGTCGAGTTGTCACAAGTACAGGATGGTAAATTAAGAGTCATTGCTTATGCCAGTCATATACTGTTGAAACCACAGCGCAAGTATTGCACAACTAGGAAAGAGTTATTGGCCATAGTGAAATTCTGTCATCACTTTAAACATTACCTTTTGGGCCGATCTTTCATTTTAAGAACTGAACATAATAGTCTTGTTTGGCTTATGCGTTCCAAACATATAGAAGGACAGTTAGCTAGATGGATGTAGGAATTGTCCCAGTTTGATATGCAGATTGTTCACCAGGATGATAAAAAGCATATTAATGCTGATGGGCTGTCTTGAATTCCCTCAAAAATTGTGGACTCTGATTGTTTTAATGCTGGGTCTCAATTGGAAAGTTTGCCATGCAAAGGCTGAGACTACTGTCGTCGAGCTCATTCTCAATGGTCTCATTTTCAGGATGATGTGGATGATGTAATTTGGCTATGGTGTTACATGCAACTGTTAATCACAGCACAGGGTAAACACCAAATCGTTTGATGTTCGGTCGTGAACTCATTCAGCCAGTAAATTTAATGTTTGGTGAAAATTTTCCTCACAATTCAACTCCTGCAGAATGTGTAAAGGAAATTGAGGCCGCATTAGGCCAGGCCCAAAAATGTGCCCGCAATAACCTCGGACAGTATTAGAAACGACAAAAAAGAAATT
Source organism: Pictodentalium vernedei (assembly GCA_031216915.1). Taxonomy (NCBI): domain Eukaryota; kingdom Metazoa; phylum Mollusca; class Scaphopoda; order Dentaliida; family Dentaliidae; genus Pictodentalium; species Pictodentalium vernedei. The sequence continues at coordinate 163,876,276 of CM062297.1, forward strand.
ATGATCTACGGGTTAATGAAAAACACTTCGAACCTGGTGACATTGTCTATAAACGTAATTCTGCAACAAAGATTGGTGTGAGCTCAAAATTAAGGTCACCATGGGTGGGCCCATTTTTAATACTTGAGGAAAAGGCACCCCTGTACAAAGTCCAAGGCAAGAAAGGAATATCTCTTCTTCAACATGACCGCCTGAAGTGTTGCCAAGATAGAGTTTTACCCTTGTGGTTACGTTGATTATGACACAATCTCTTTGAAAAGGATTCAAATTCTAAAAGCTGTGATCTTGCTTCTGGTCTATCAGTACCTGCATCATCTGGGTCGGAACCTTTCACCGACTCTAGTGGTGAAGTGGTATCAACTTCTGATGCCGAACAAACACATCCATTTTCGGTGTCGAAACTTTTTGATGCCTCAAATGGAGAGTCGGTAGCAGATTCTGATGATGGAGCATTAGCAAGCTCAACCAATGAGAGCCCCCATGACAAATATTCAGACATTCAAAATGCATTGGTAAACACTTCAGATAGTCTTGTTGTAGCAGCTCAGGGAAATGAATTATCAGATTCAAATTACAAAATTGACCCTGATTCTGAGCCTCATAGCTTTACTTTCTTGGATGAAAATATTCTGCCCAAACTCTTCAGAGAGATACCAGTCTCTTCATTTGGCAGGAAAATCCATAAACCTGCACGTTTCTTGGATTGATTGTAAAAAATATTAAAAAAATGAACAGTACTATTTTAGTTAATTTTGTTGTAAATACAAGTAAGCCTTATTATATTCATGTTTTAGAAATGGATCTTGATGAATTCATTTTCAATCCTGATGATGCTGTAACTTGGATGAGTTCGATGTAGCAACATATAGCCCTTCCACACATGTCAATAAATCAGACTGTATAACTGGAGAGTCAGCAAAGCCAATTCAAAATGAAAGTATTCCCTCTTTACACTCTGGTGAAGGCTTGCATGACACAGTTGCTCAAAGCGTCAATACTGTTGCACCAACACATATACAAACACCTGCAAATAAAAATAAAAGAAAAATAAAAGTTTGGTTTGTCAACTGTGCCCAGCTAAAACCACTCATTTGAAGCGACATGTTTTAAAAGACCATTTACCATGGTTTCTAGCCTTCCACACTGCTTGCTGGCACAAAACACCAATTACATGTCCCAATACAGATTGTACAGTTGAACGGTGGTTCCACCTCATGAATGGTGTATTTTATTTTTACTGTAACCTCTTACATTTGGACAACCTGTCAGAACTATTACAACATATTGTTAACAACTGTCTTTTCCCTGCTTATGATAAGTCAAATGTAGAGTTTAGTAATGAGGAAAGAAGTTTAATTAAAAAATATACAGAGTATTCCACTGAACAGTCTGTACAGGAACATCAATTCTCTCTTTCTCCACCAAACTTTATAATATGCGTAATGCATTGGAGAATTCTTTGCAACCTCATTTTAAATTTAAATCTTGAAGAACAGTTACTGACCAAGTTTAAGAATCTCGCCACTGAATTTACTTATACAGGTATAGAAATAATTCATGTAACAACTCTGGAAGATCAGAATTTAAACTTTGTAGATTCTCATGGCTATCTCGAACAACTTTTCAAGAAGAGTAATTGCACAAGTTTTTAAACAATTTGAATCTACCTTTAATGGAGAAAGATTTACACTAAAATGAGCAATATCCAACTTTGTTTTCCCACAATCCTGGCCGTACATTGATTCAGTTGTTGCTGGGGATTCCAGAATCTTCATGTCATTAGGAATTCACGCCCATTTGTTGGTTCCCGATGTAGTTGAGTCCTTTTCTGTTAAATTGGATGGAAGAGAAGCTGAAAAATGAAAAAATAATTGCTTTAGGAGAGGTTGGGTTGGACTACACCACATCTTGTCGTTGTAAGCCAACATGTAGGGACAAAGTACACTGCAGATCCATGAAAATAGCAGTTCAAAAGTCTTTTTTGAATCAAATTCCACCATTAGCTGAAAAATATCAAAAACCATTGATTCTACACTGCCGTGATCATCATACTGGAAACGCTGTGGCTGATTTGTTAAAAATATTTACAGATCTAGATCTCACTTCATTGCCAATCCATCGTCATTGTTTCATGGGGACCGTTGACGAATTAAATCACTGGCAAAGAGTTCTACGAAATGTGTACTTTGGCTTTACATGTAAAGCTTTTCAGGACACCCTCACTAAAGAGGCTTCATTGAAAGCAAAGTTGGATCGTCTCCTTTTAGAATCAGATGCCCCTAATTTACCAACTACCCCTGAAAAGTTTAGCACTCCTTGGAGTGTAATTAAAACTGCAAAATTGATGGCAGGCAGCAGAAAAATACCCTTGCCTGATTTGCTGGAAATTACTGTCAGCAATGTCAGGAAATTATACAGACTTTAAAACATGAATTGTCAGAGTTTTTGTAGATATGTACAAATGTATAAACGTGTAAAAAAGTTTTTCTCAATTGTTGGAAAGACAGGAACTTTCCCTTAGTAAACAAAATGTTGGAATTATACTGACAGGAAAGTTATCAGCTTTCTTGTGAGAATTACAGAATAACGCAAAGTTGATAGGAAGGTAATCTGCTTTCTTGTCAACACCCATTTATCCACTTTTAGTCTAGTAGGAAGGTAGTTTGCTTTCTTGCTTCCCTCAAACATTCTCAGTTTCGATTATTACCATCTCAATACAGTTTCAATCACCACATGACAAACTTTTATAGGCAAAGGAGGAGTGTGGTACGAGTTGCCAGTGCGTGGGTGGGATTGGAGTGTTGGTGAATGTCCTCTTCTGGCACCTGCTCTGGACATTGGAAGAACACCCCCATCGATTGCCCTCCCCTGATGCACCATGAAGAACGTCATTTGATTACTAATAGCTGCAGCAGCAAGACGTCTCCTTCACGGACTCTGTTGGAGATCTGGATCAAATCATCGAAGCTAATTCACACTTTCCACCTATTTTCGATGTGGCTCTACCACAATATTAATTGTTAGTGATAAAAATGAAAGGTCAGGCACAAAAAACTGTCTAATCCGAGAATGGACTTCAACGATTCAAATTTTGTTGTGACAAAGAACTTCAAAATTTGACACTGCAGTGGACTTTAATCGCGAACTATAAATTCAACCACACAAGCGCTAAAGCATTACCATAAAGAAGGCATTGAGCATGTCTACCGCTTTGTCAGTCAAATGAAAACCACGTACAACAACCAGCAAATAGGTGCGGCAATCCTACTAGACATAGAGAAAGCGTTCGATTTGGTCTGGGACAACGGAATGCGTCTTAAATTATCAAAAATGAATCTCCCCATGAAACTACTCAGAATACTCTCCTCCTTCCTGAATGATCGCGAAATAAAAATCAGAGTCAACAACGAAATGTCCGATGGTGTCCCCTAGATGCAGGCACCCCAAGTATCCATCCTCAGCCCCCTCCTATGCATCATCTACGTCAGTGGCCTTAAAATCTCCGATAATCGCATTCAGATATCACAATTTGCAGACGATAAGGGCCTCTGGGAGACAAATAACACAGCCACTGTCATGCAAAAACCCCTACAACGTTCCCTCGATGACCTGGAGCAATGGTTTGCTAAATGGAGAATAAAACTTAATGCTAACAAAACACAAAGAATCACGTTCACACGTAAGATAAACAATTGGGACTTTGAGCTAAAACTTTCGGGCAGAGCCCTCCCTGAATGCACAGAGGCGAAACTATTGACCAAAACTTATCTTTCAATAAACACACCAGCAAAGCGGCAAAAAGTATTAATTTACTAAAAATGATATGAGGTACGTCCTGGGGAGCCAAGCAGACTATTCTGCTTAAACTATACAAAGCCTCTGTGCGCCCTGTACTCGAGTATGGGGCCATCATCCTAACAGACCTAAATCAAACAAATATGGGGAAACTCCAAAAGGTCCAAAATCACGTGCTCGGGGTCGTTTTCCGTGCTCCCCGTGATACTCCTTTCAAAACACTCCACGACAGAGCCAACATCCCAACCTTGAATTAAAGACCGCCTCGTCTCCCTAGCCGCGAAAAATCACGACCAGTTTGCTGACAGCCAACTAATTTCCGAATTATAGGGCATTTGAGAAAGTCGACAAAAACCCCAAAATGCCAAAATTTAATCTAACCACGTGTAAGTAGGAACGTACCAAACCGCAGAGGTGAGGACAGGAAAGATCCTCAGGTGTAGCTCTTTGCTTAGGCCTGCCCCTCCCTCCCATTTCGACCGGAAAAAACAAAGACTGAGCTAAATCACTAAAAATCCAACGTCTTAAAATAAGCTAAAACTGGGCTAGAGAAGGTGAACAACAGGCAGTAACAACGACTCAGCTGTGACCTTCTACCAGAAAGGGCTGCCTTCGCCGACTCAACTAATCTAGTAAAAATCCAATGTCCATGAATAAACAAAATCGAGAACGAGAATGTAAATAAACAGGCAGTAAATATGGCTTAGCTGTGACCTTCTACCAGGATGACTGTCTTCGCTGACTCAGCTAAATCATTAAAAATCAAACGTCTAAAAACAAACTAAGACTGGACTAGAGAAGGCGAACAAACAGGCAGTAAAAACGGCTCAGCTGTGACCTTCTAGCAGAAAGGAAAGTGTCCATTTGCCACCCTGGTGGCAAATAACTATTCCTTTTAATGTTAGCTATTTGCCACCCGGGTGGCAAATAGCGATTTCAGTAACGGGCAAGATTTAGTTTTGGGTTGCGTTAAGACAACATTACGGGACACATTCACGTAGTTTGGTCTCTAAAAAAATTGAAGAGGTGGGGATGGGGCGATAGGGTGGTAAATAGCGATTTTAAAGAATATTGTAGAATTCGTCCATGTACGGAGCACTGAAGGTATGTGATTGGTCTACCACGAATATCAAAAAGGGATGGGAAAGAATGATCAAAATAAAAAGGGGACGGCAAATAAAAATGATACTGAAAGTGGGAGGCAACTAATTATACAAACTAATAATAAAAAAGAGTACCCAATAAAGATAATAACCAAAACTCGTTGGCAAATAAAGATTATGATCAAAAGGGGATGGCAAATCAAGATGACAATGATAAGGGGTGGTAAATACCATTAATAATCAAAACGGGTGGTAAGTGACAATGATAATCAAAACTGGATGGGAAATAATTATAATAATCAAAGGTGGTGGTATATAAAAATATTACTGAAAAGGGGGGAGGAGCAAATAACTAATAATCAAAAGGGGAGCAAAATAATCGAAAGAAGATGACCTTTAAAGATTATATTCAAAGGGGAAGGATGTCAAATAAAGATAACAATGAAATGGGGGTGGCAAATAAAGATAATATTGAAAGGGGGTGGCAATAACTACAGTAATCAGAATGGTGCCAAATGATGGTAAAAATCAAAAGGAGATGACAAATAAAGATTATAGTCCATACTGATAACAATGAAAAGGGGGTGGCAAATACAGATAATACTGAAAAAGCGGGTGGCAAATAATAATAATAAACAAAAGTGGTGCCAAATAATGGTAATAATCAAAACGAGATGACGAACAGAGATTACAGTCAAAAGGGGGAGCAAATAATGAAAACTATTAAAAGGGGGTGGCCAGTAAAGATAATACTGAAAAGGGGTAGCAAATAAAGATAATATTGAAAAGGGGGTGTAATTATAATAATCAAAAGTGGTGGCACATAATGGTAAAAATCAAAAGGAGATGACAAGTAAAGATTATAGACAAAGGGGGTGGCAAATAATGATAACAAGGAAAAAGGGGTGACAAATAAAGATACTACTGAAAAGGGGGTGGCACATTACTATAATAATCAAAAGGGGTGACAAATAATAGTACCAATCAAAAGGAGGTGACAAATATAAAGATTATATTGAAAGGGTGATCGAAAATAATCATAACAATGAAACAGGGGTGGAAAATCTATAAGAATCAGAATGGGTGCCAAATAAGGGGAATAATCAAAAGGAGATGACAAATAAAGATTATAGACAAAGGTAGTGACAAATAATGATACCAAGGAAAAGGGGGTGGCAAATAAAGACAGTGCTGAGAAGGGGGTGGCCTATTACTATAATAATCAAAAGGGTGCCAAATAATGGTTATAATCAAAAGGAGGTGACAAATAAAGATTATAGTCAAAAGGGGATGGCAAATAATGATAGCAATGAAAAGGGGGTGGCAAATAAACATAATACTGAAAAGAGGGTGACAAATAACATACTAAACAAAAGTGGTGCCAAATAATGGTAACAATCAAATTGAGATGATGAATAGAGGTTGTAATCAAAGGGGATGGTAAATAATGATAACAATTAAAAGGGGTGGCAAGTAAAGACAATACTGAAAAGGGGGTGGGAAATAACTATAATAATCAGAATGGATGCCAAATAATGGTAATAATCAGAAGATGACAAATAATAAAGATTATAGTCAAAGGGGGTGACAAATAATGATAACAATGAAAAGGGGCTGGCAAGATAAGGTAATACTGAAAAGGGGTTGGCAAATAACTATAATAATCAAAATGGGAGCCATTATAGTCAAAGGGGATGGCTAATAATAATCAGTTAAAAGGGGGTGGCAAATAAGATAATGCTGAAAAGGGGGGTGGCAAATAAGTATAATAATCAAAAGTGGTGCCAAATAATGGTTATAATCAAAAGGAGATAACAAATAAAGATTATAGTCAAACGGGGATGGCAAATAATGATAACAATTAAAAGGGGTGGCAAGTAAAGACAATACTGAAAAGGGGGTGGGAAATAACTATAATAATCAGAATGGGTACCAAATAATGGTAATAATCAGAAGATGACAAATAATAAAGATTATAGTCAAAGGGGGTGGCAAATAATGATAACAATTAAAAAGGGGTGGCAAGAAAAGGTAATACTGAAAGGGGGTTGCAAATAACTCTCATAATCAGAATGAGTGCCAAATAATGGTAATAATCAAACGATGACAAATGAAGATTATAGTCAAAGGGGATGCCAAATAATGAGAGCAATGAAACGGGAGTGACAATTAAACATAATACTGAAAAGGGGGGTGACAAATAACAATAATAAGCAAAAGTGGTGCCAAATAATGGTAATAATCAAAAGGAGATGACAAATAAATAAAAATTGTCAAAAGGGGGGGTGGCAAATAATAATAACAATGAAAGGGGCTGGCAAGATAAGGCAATACTGAAAAGGGAGTGGAAAGTAACTACAATAAACAAAACGGGAGCCATTATAATCAAAGGGGATGGCAAATAGGAATAACAATTAAAAGGGGATGGCAAATAAAATAATACCCAAAAGGGGGTAGAAAATAAGTATAATAATCAAAAGTGGTGCCAAATAATGGTAATAATCAAAAGGAGATGACAATGATTATAGTCTCAGGGGGTGACAAATAATGATCACAATTAACTGGGGTGGCAAGTAAAAACAATACTGAAAAGGGAGTGGGAAATAACTATAATAATCAGAATGGGTGCCAAATAATGTTAATAATCAAAAGATGACAAATAAAGATTATACTCAAAGGGGAATGGCAAATAATGATAAGAACGAAAAGGGGATGGCAAATAAAGATAATACTGAAAGGGGGTGGCAAATAACAATACTAAACAAAAGTGGTACCAAATAATGGTAATAATCAAAAGGAGATGATGAACAGAGATTATATTATAGTCAAAGGGGGGTGCCAAATAATGATAGCAATGAAAGGGGGATGGCAAATAAACATAATACTGAAAAGGGGGTGACAAATAACAATAATAAACAAAAGTGGTGCCAAATAATGGTAATAATCAAAAGGAGGTGTCAAATAAAGATTATAATCAATGGGATGGCAAATAATGATAGCAATGAAAAGGGGGTGGCAAATAAACAGAATACAGAAAAGGGGTTGACAAATAACAATAATAAAGAAAAGTGGTGCCAAATAATGGTAATAATCAAAAGGATATGACAATTAAAGATTATAGTCAAAGTGGGGATGGCAAATAATGATGGCAATGAAAAGGGGGTGGCAAATAACATAATACTGAAAAAGGGGTAACAAATAACAATAATAAACAAAAGTGGTGCCAAATAATGGTAACCAAAAGGAGATGACAAATAAAGATTATTGATAGCAATGGAAAGGGGGTGGAAATAAGGATAATAATGAAAAGGGGTGGCAAAAAAGATAATAATGAAAAGGGGGTGGCACATGACAATAATAATCAAAAGGGGTGCCGAATAATGGTAATAGTCAAAGGGAGGTGACAAATAAAGATTATATTCAAAAGGTGATGGCAAATAATGATAACATTGAAATCGGGGTGGCAAATAAATATTATACTGAAATGGGTGGCAAGTAACTATTAGAATCAGAATGTGCCAAATAATGGGTGGCTCTTGACTATAATAATCAAAAGGGGTGCCAAATAATGTAATAATCAAAAGAAGGGAACAAATAAATATTATAGTTTCCATATCCCTGTGGGAACACCAGGAACTTAAAATATCAATATTTTGAAATAGCAATATTTCCCAGATCAGAAATCTGTTCATTTAAGAACTTTACCAGCTGAGCGCCTCAAGCCCCATGGGGCCTCTTGTTGGTTCACCTGACTGAAATTTAGTGAGAGCTCATGCCATCACTTGGCATCTGTCGTCCATCATGGGTCGTGCATTGTCCATTATCTTTTGAAATATATTTTCTTCAAAACCACTGGGCCAAATTCAAGCATATATGACACCGACCATCTTTGGAGTATACCCTTTCTACTTATTCAAATGAAGCTGCTGCCATCTTCGGGATGTGGCTTAATGCCCAAAAGCCTAAAAATCATTAAAAACCTAGTGCAAGCTCATTCAAACAAATGCGAAGTGGGCAATTGGAATTAAGGGTCTTGCCTAAGGACACAATGCAGTTACCCCTGGCGGGAATTGAACCATGCACCTCTTGGTTTGAAGTCCAGTGCCGTAACCACTGAGCCACCGGGCTTCCAGGTCTTGTCAGCATGATCAACATATAAAAGGTTTACTAATTACCTGATTATATACAACAATAACAAGAGGAAAATGTTGAAAAACATGCAAACTTTACCTAACACACATGCATGATGCATCAGACAAATTTGAATTCTAACAGTTGTATCTGGAGCCTTGAGTGAAACAAAATCACATGATGTGTTCTGCCCAACAGACATCCCGAATCCATCGTAAGCAATCTGGCTTCTGTGATTTCTGCTGCGAGCTCGCACAAGCTTGCACCATGAGCTTGCCCGAAATTACAAGCTCGCGCAAGCTTGCAACAAGCTCGCACAAGCTCACTAGCAGAAAATATTTTTATAAGGGTTCAAGGGAAGTCTGTAGGTCAATATTTAGACTGTATGTGGGGGCATGCCTATTTTGAGCTCCACCAAACATTTTTATTTCAAGAACCGATGGGCTGGTTTGAACCAAATTCGTCATCTAATATAATTAGGTTATAAGTACTTGATTGATTTCCAAAGGTGCTAAAAATAGAAAAAATCCCAACGCCCACATTTCTAAAACAGCATGGACCAGAATATTGTTTTTAGCTCACTTGACTGAGTCAGGGGAGCTTAAGTGATCAGTTTTTGTCTGTTGTCCGTCTGGCGGGAACTTTACATTATCGACTTCACTCATAAATCACTGGGCCAAATTGAACCAAATTCGATGTGCATGTTCCCTATCATATGCCAATTACAATATGTTCAAATAACCTTGCCACTCCCACAGGGGCCACCACAAGGGGCAATATTCTGATAGCACCCATAAATTGTTTTCCAAAATTAAAAAAAATGTTCGTCAATTCTTTTGATATTTTGTATATTACATCTCTGGGGGTGGGTGGGGAGAGTGTGCAGATTCAAGTTTGTTCAAATTGAGTCCCGGGGTTAATAATTAGGGTCCCTGTAGGAGCCCGAATTTTAACTTAGTGCAATATGAGGAAATCTCTTTAAAAATCTTCAGATTCACCAGTCAGAATCCTTTCATACTTAGTATACAACATCCGTAGGTGGGTCAGACTCACGTTTGCTCAAATCGCGCATCATTGGGTTAATATTTGGGTTTCCTTTGAGAGCCCATATTCAACTTGGTGCAATATGAGAAAATCACTTTTAAAATCTTTTTGTTCAAATCCACAAGTCAGAATGCTTTCATATTTGGTATAAAACATGTCAAATTAAATTGTGTTTGAGTCGGGTCCCTTTGTTAGTGTTTGGTCTCTCTATTGGGGCCTAAAGTTTAACTTAGTGCAATATGAGGAAATTTCACTGAACATCTTCTTCAGATCCACCAGTCAGAATCCTTTCATATTTGATATACACCATCTCTAGGAGGGCCAGATTTCAGTTTTTTTTAAATCGAGTTCCTGGTTTAATGTTTGGGCTGCCTATGGGAGCCCAAATGTTAATTTAGTGCAATATGAGGGAATGTCTTTAAAAATCCTCTTCTCCAGAACGATCTATCAGAAACTTTTGGTATTGACTACTTAATAAATACCACAACACTTGGGTAACTTGCAAAATGTATTTTGCTGCTGAGAAACCGGCAATTTATTGAAGCAATCCAAAAAACACAGAAAAACAATTATTTGCCACTGCCTTTGACGATAATCTTTATTTGTCATCTCCATTTGATTATTATCATTATTTAGCACCCCTTTTGATTATTATTGTTATTTTCCATCCCTTTTCAGTATTATCTTTTTTCATTACTATCATTATTTTCCACCCCCTTTGTCTATAATCTTTATTTGTCATCTCCTTTTGATTATTACCATTATTTGGCACCCATTCTGATTGTTATAGTTATTTGCCACACCCTTTTGAGTATTATCTTATTTTCCGAACCCCTTTTGGGTATTATCTTATTTGCCACCCCCTTTTAATTGATATTCTTATTTGCCATCCCCGTTGACTATAATGGCTCCCGCTTTGATTATTATAGTTATTTGCCACCCCCTTTTCAGTATTACCTTATCTTGCCAGCCCCCTTTCATTGTTATCATTATTTGCCATCCCCTTTGACTATAGTCTTTGTTTGTCATCTCCTTTTGATTATTACCACTATTTGGCATCACTTTTGTTTATTATTATTATTAGTCATCCCTTTTTCAGTATTATGTTTATTTGCCACCCCAATTTGATTGTTTTTATTATTTGCAACCCCCTTTGTCTATAATCTTTATTTGCCACCTCATATGACTGTTGCCATAATTTGGTACCCTTATTGTTTATTAGAGTTATTTGACACCCCCTTTTCAGTATTATCTTTATTTTGCACTCCCTTTCTGTTGCTTTCATTATTTGCCCCCCCCCCCCCTCCCCCCCCCTCTTTGACTATAATGTTTATTCGTCGTCTCCATTTGAATATTGCCATTATTTGGCACCATTTTTGTTTATAACTGTTATTTGCCACTCCTTTTCAGTATTACCTTTATTTGTCATCCCCATTTCATTGTTATCATTTTTTGCTATCACCCTTTGAATATAATCTTTATTTCTCATCTCCTTTTTATTATTACCGTTAATTGGCACCCTTTTTGATTATTATAGTTATTTTGTGCCCCCTTTTCAGTAGTATCTTTATTTTCCATCCTCTTTCCACTGCTGTCATTATTTGCCATCCCCTCTGAATATAATCTTTGTTTGTCATCTCCTTTTGATTATTACCATTATTTGACACTGCTTTTGATTATTATTATTTGCCACCCCCTTTTCAGTAGTATGTTTATTTGCCACCCCTCCCCCTTTCATTGTTATCATTATTTGCAATCTGCCTTTGATTGATTTGTCATCTCCTTTTGATTGTTACCATTATTTGACACCCATTTTGATTATTATAGTGATTTGCCACCCCCTTTTCATTATTAATTGCATTTGTTATCCCCTTTTGACTTATATTGTAATTTGCCACCCCTTTGATTACTACAATTATTATTTGCCATCTGTTTTGACTATTATCACTTTGCCACCCCCTTTTCATTTTTAGGTACATTTGCTAAGTAACCCTTTTTGATTTTTATCATTGTTTACCACCCCTTTCTATTACTATTGTTATTGTGTTCATTATTGTTATTTGCTACCCCCTTTGATCGAAGTCACTATTTGCCATTGTGGTGGTAAATAGCTTAAGTGATGAGAAATAGTTATTTGCCACCCAGGTGGCAAATAGGTTAATTAATGAGAAATAGGTATTTGTCACCGAGGTGGTAAATAGTTTAAATAATGAGAAATAGTTATTTGACACCCAGGTGGCAAATAGATTAAATAATGAGAAATAGTTATTTGCACAGAGGTGGTACATGCAAATAACTTAAATTATGAGAAATAGTTATTTGCCACCCTGACGGTAAATAGCTTAAATTATGAGAAATAGCTATTTGCCACCCAGGTGGTAAATAGCTTAAATAATGAAAAATAGTGATTTGCCACCCGGGTGGTAAATAGCTCCTGCCGACTCAACTAATCCAGTAAAAATCCAACGTCTATGAATAAACAAAATCGGAAACGAGAATGTGAATAAACAACAGACAGTAATAACGGCTCAGCGGTGACCATCTAGCAGAAAAGGGCTGTCTTCACCGACTCAGCTAAATCACTAATAGTGCATCGCCCTAAAACAATTAAAAACTGGGAATCGGAAACTAGTAGTTTACAAACTGCCTTCCACAATGTAACCACAAACTTTTGTCTATTATATTAATTCTGCCTTCTTCTTTTAGCAGGTACACAGAGATGCCTTCTTTTTGATCGCCAGCACCGCAATAACCGCTTTGGAAACTATAATCGATATGGAAAACAGTAACTGCCACGGACTCTGAACATCCTCCGCTCCATCCCTAGACGTGGTCACCCACCTCAAGGGATGCGGGCGTTGGTCCTGTGCCCCGTTTCTATCCTTTTTTTACGTGTCAGAAGCGCGCATTTTTGACCCACCCAAATAGCTTCCAATGCAGGCCTGCCCAGAATTGGGAAGTTCGGGTCTTCCTATGGGTGGTCCATGAAAGGGGCCGCTGTTGTTTTTTTATTCAAATATACATCCAACTATAAGCCGGAAAAATGTACAAACTCCAGTTTTCCTCAACCGCCCGAGGCAGACTTTACTTGCCAATGATGGCACATCATCGCATCTTGATTAAACTTCAAAATGGCAGACTTTACTTGCCCGAAAATTACACCACAATACGATCGAGGAGAGGTAGCACCTTTGTGAGGGGACACCCTCTTGCTCTGATCCTCGCCCGAGAGTTCAGTCAACGATCAACGACCAACACTAAAGACAACCCAACACGAATCCTGACCATCTAGCCCGGCACATCTGCCGAGTACTCGATCCTTTTCTTCCTTCAGTACGCCTAGACATGTGGCCACGAGATTTCTAAGAGTCACAGAGGGTCGAAAGGGGCTCCCCTCCCCCCCCCCCCCCCCCAGCGTCCCTGCGCGCCTTTGGCGCGCGAAACCATTTCTTTCTTCTAAAGCGTTACCGACCAATAGTTAATAGTTGGGATTTTCCGTCTTTTTTCTAAACAGTAGTTGTGAACCAATACTAATTGGTGAAATGACGAGTTCGGAAGTAGGGTAGTGGAAATGAGATGTGCGCGTAATGGTTTGGGGCGAAATCCTCGAAGAACCGTTAATTTCACGCCGTGGTAAACCCCCAAAACAGCTTCGAGGTTGACCTCAAAAGGATTTATTTGCGTTCGAAGCGCTATTCGGTAAATAGTAGCCTTGGTATCGACATTTTCAAAAAATGAAGCGTCGACAATCGCTTCGATGTCGCCCATGTTTTTTGCACAACCCGGAGTTGCTGCCGAACGAATATCAATGCGGAAACGGTAACTCCTAATAAAATGCCCCCACGCAATGATCGTAATCGACCTCCTTTGCGCGTATTTCCGTTTCCGCGTCGATATTTGTTAGGCGCAACTCCGGGTTATTATTTTATAGCCGATACAAGCGAAAAGTAACATGGACGACATCGAAGCGATTATATACTGACGCTTCAAACTTTTAAAATGTCGATAAATAAAGGATAACATATAGTTTGGATCAATTTACTCTGCACAAATGTAAGGTAATATGTGTACAATAGAATGCAGCCGGTGATAAGGTCGAAAGCTTGATATATAGAGGATATGGAATGAGTGCTGATCTCATATGATATTTATGAAACGAGTCTAAGAATTTTCCGTTTGGGCGAGCCCAAACGGAAAATTCGGACGAGTTTCATAAATATTATATGAGAAAAACACTCATTTCATATTCTATTTATCATATGACACATACACGCACAAATTGGCCACTTAGTATGACTTTTTAACCCGTCACCTAGCTTGAGTTGCAGACGGCACTTGGAAAAAACATCCTCGTATATCTAAAAATTTTCATTTTTTGCTTCCAAAACATAGGTTATGTCCTCTCATTGGAACGAGCGCGACACGCTAGTTCCAATGAGGGGTCATAACCTATATTTTGGAAGCAAAAAGTGAAAATATAAAAAAAAATGAATGGCGTTTTTCTTGTATTGCGCGAGACGGTTTTTGCCGTTATGGCAGGTAAAAGATTAATACAATATAACCCACCCTAAATATGACAGAAAACGTAAATTTTCCCCACTGAAATTATGCAAATATGACCCAGTTGTATATTGTTTAGCCAATCAAATTGTCCAGTTTTGAAATTGACCAATGAAAGCTCCCAACACTAATTATGCAAATTATGAAAATGTGGCCCAGTTGTATTTTGTTCAGCCAATCAAATTGTCTAGTTTGGAAATTGACCAATGAAATTGACGGAAAGCTTTATTTATCACTGATTAATATGAAAACAAAATATCAAATGTTTTAAAGTGAACAAAATGGACGAGTCATGTGATAAATATTCCTATTTTCGAGTTTTGAGTTCCCATAAAAACTTGATGGGGAATTTTTCTACAGATTTGAATGGGAGGAATCTGAACGTACCTCTAGGGGTAGCCAGTACGTTCAGATCGCTGAACTAGCCCTGGGCAAGCATGGAAATGAATACCTTGGGAAGGTGGGTCAGTATGCCTAATAATTTAATCTTACAACCCCATTGACCATCGATAGGGCCCCGATAAGAAGAACATTTGAGCAGCGAGGGTGGTGGTGGTGGGCAACGCCACAGATCTTCACCGACTCACACAAACGCGACCCGAAACAACATTTATATATAAGTTCTTCGGCATTATGAATGTCGCACGGAATAACAAGCATTTTAGTGTATAATCATATTAGCAATGACACTCATGTTATTTCTTGTATGATTTGAAAACATTTAAGCGTTCTTTACTGATGTCACTAAATACCGAATCTGACTTGAAATGCCGAACCTGACCCCCAAAAGATTAATTAAAGATACTTTCTACTTACTTTCTTACTATTCTGTGATCTAGTGAATATAAAAATCGGGAACAGGACGATTCGCCCCCGTGGACGATTCGCTCCGATGGATGATTCGCCCCCGTTGTTTTGGACGATCCCCCCCCCCCCCCCCCCCAAATTTATTTTTAATAAAAATAACAAAAACATCTGCTGTGTTTTTATTTTATTTCATCACCGAAAACAAACAAATACATTTCTAAGACAAACAATATCTACATACAAACGCATACAAAGTTCGACGTTGTAAATGTGATCGAAATCGAACTGAAAAATTATTGTGAATTAATACTAAAACAATAACATAATAGGCCGAATGGCCTTAGTCAGTTCCTGAGGGCTGTTAATGGACCAGACATACCAGAGAAAGTCATGTTATTACTATTATTGTTTGACTTTAAATATTCAAGGACAGCACTGTAATCCTGAGCAGATTTACTAGACATTAACACAAACACAACTGGTACTTGCTTAACTGCATCGCCATTCTTTAAAAAAACATGAATGGACCACAACTGAGTAAAGGGGCCACCTACTGATTTAAATGTACCATCTACATACCACTCTTGAGCAGAATTTAAATGTTGTCGCAAAGTATTAGTATAGAACACAATATGTCCTTTTTGTTGAACTTTTATGTCACAGCGGAGAAAGCCATTAGGTATGGCTGACTCTTGAATTTCAAAGTTTAGTGATTCGGGTTCTGGGGGTCGATCGCCTTGTCGCCGACGGTTACACTGATAAGCGATGAAGGCTGCGGAAGCGATTCCAAGGGAGTATTACCATTCATATTCTGGTGAAGTGCCTCTTCAACAATAGTAGAATCAGATGTCACCGTGTCAGGCTTAGATATAATGTTTATATTAGCACGTACTTTAGCACCTACCAAGGCAGATACTTTGGGGACACAAGAGTGTGGAGTAGGCCCTTCAACAAACTCAGGATTTCGTCCTTTAACGGTAGCAGTACAATACGCATTTTTGTTTCGGACACAATATTGCCAAACAGTGTGCCCAGATTTCAGCTTTTTCTTGAAATTGTATGAATAATTGTCTGAGGACACCAAACGTGGCTTAGATCTTTTTGAGGCACCTGGGACTACAGTGAAAGTTAAAGAAGTGTGTGTGTGTGTGGGGGGGGGGGGGGGGGTCTCACCCGCTTCTACAACAGAAAGTACATTCTCAAAAATGTCATTTTCGACCACAGCCTCAGGTAGGACAAAACTTCGGCGAGCTGCTTCTGCTAGCAAACTTATATCAGGAACAGATGGTGAAAAAGTCCGTACGGGCGGTGAAGGAGATCTAGGAGATCTTGCAGGTGAAGTTGGTCTCACAGGAGCAAGATTTGAACCAGGTCTTGGATGTGGCGATGGAGACCTGGGAGGTTGTGATGGAGAAACAGGCCTTATACGTCTTTGTCGCTTATTAGAGTTGGTTGCAACCGCTTCGGCTGCTGCTGCTGTTGGCTGATCATTCGGTGTATCAATGTTTCTGCATGGATTGCAGGTCCATGGAAAGACGGAGTCGTCAGAGTTATAGGCGTCATATTCTTCCCTAGATATACCTGTCCCACATCGTATGTGGCACCATTTACTACAACTGTCGCATTCAACAGCTAAATTATTTCCCCGAACTGCCCTGTAACAAACGATACGGGGATGTTACAGGGATGTTTCGGAGGCATTTTGATAACTGACTCAGTTGTCAATAATTCAATAATCCATCCCTCAACGCCATTAAGACTATTAGAGATGATTAATGAAAGGTTTTAGCGCGCCGACGGCGCGCAGGGACGATGTGGGATTTACGAATCCCTTACGACCCGGTTAACCTTATTTTATTTTACTTGGATCACACAGGGCTAGCTTTCCTATTGCCTCAACTGGGGTCTGAGGGGGTATGCACGCAGTTAGAATTCCAGGCAGTTTACGTTCGAGAGAAAGATTGTCAACAATCAATCCCTCAACGCCATTAAGACTATTAGAGAGTGGGCTCTATTCGGTTCCAGCTTGGCGATGGTAGAGGTTTGAGTCCCACCATGGTGGCGAGCCAGAATATAATGTTGTGCGATGGCACATTCAAGGGAAGAAGAGAAAAGAAAACCAAACAGCAACGCCGGTTTGGTAGCGGCCCCGGTATATGACCCTAGCGGTTACAAAAAAGGAGTGGAGAAAGCTCCAACAGTTAAGTTTTGAAAAACCGGGAGTCATCCATCAAGTCTTCTGGGAGATAGGATGCCTTATGTGATTATGAGGTATCTGGTTATCCTTCGGGAATTCCAAATGACCACCCCCACCCCCACCCCCACCCCCACCCCCAAAAGCCCTTAAAAGGGCAGATTGCTGGCAAGATTGTTTCAATCCTTGCCTTTGGTCTTGTTAGGTTTTCTGCACATCTTTGCATGAGGATTGTTTCAATCCCTCATAGTTTGTCATTCAGTTTGGTCGTGTGTCTGAACAACTGTCCCGTCCGTGACGACCAGTGACATGTGAATGGGGAAGCCAACACTTTTTTCTCCGAAATTTATATCACGGGGAGGGGAGAGCCGGCAGCAGGTGGAGATTTTCCTCACTGTTTGCAACTCCCACTGTTAACAGAGGCAAGCTTTCGTGCGTATCGTGTCAACCGCAGCCAGCTCTGAGTTTATGTCACAGAATGCCTGGCTCACCCCATCGCAGTGATGTAATCTTTAACCCTTTCGATGGACACACCCCAGATTATTTAGTTTTCCTATTGGGGACGCGATGCGCATTGAGTTCTATTATTAATTCGCTGTCTTGAAGTCTATTTAGAGTTTTGGTTTGAATATCTTTTGAGCGCATTGCTATAGTGTCTATTTTTGCTATCTCGTGAAGTTGTTTTATCTATGACCACGTGGGCTTGCGCAGAGCCACGCGCAAGGCATGGTTTTGGACCCGTTGTAGTTTTTCAATGTTGGTTTTATTCAGGTCACTTGTTATTATGGCCCCATACTCTAGTACTGGGCGTATATATGATTCGTAAAGCTTGAGGAGAACTTCTTTATTGGCTCCCCAATGTTTACCTCTAATCATTTTCAGGAAATTGATGCGTTTAGTGGCTTTGACAGTGACTGAGTTTACGTGATTGTTTAGATTGAGACTACTATCAAGGGTGAATCCCAGAAACTTTGCCTCATTACTAGCTTCAAGTTTATGGTCGTAAAGCTTAAGCTCAATATTAGGGACAAGGTTTTTCCTTTGCTTTTTATAAAATTGATTCTTTGTGTTTTCGCGGCATTTAGCTTCATGCGCCACAGATCGAGCGCACCAGCCTTGAAGGTCGCGGATGGTATCCTGCGGGCGGTTTTGTATTGTGTTTCGAGACTTACTGGCCGTCCACATTCCTTTGTCGTCTGAGAAATGAGATAGTTCAACATGGTTCTTCCCTACTTTGTCAATGTCATTCACATATATTATAAATATAAGCGGGCTAAGGACCGAACCCTGTGGAGTGCCCGCTTCGAGTTTTACCTCGTCTGACACCTCGCGGTTGACCCTCACTTTGATTTTTCGATCAGATAAAAATGATGATATGATCCTTAGAATTTTGGTAGGTAGCCCCATTTTAGCTAGTTTGTATCTCATGCCACTGTGCCAGACAGAATCAAACGCTTTTTCTACGTCGAGTAATAGCGCTGTTCCTATTCATTTTGACTGAACGCCGTTTTCATATAATCTACCAGTCTATAAACATGCTCGATTCCCTCTCTTTGGCTTCTGTAGGCTCTTTGCCATTTATTGAAAAAGCTGATTGATTCGAGGTAGCTGCGGAGTCTAGTCGTGAGAATCCGTTCGAAAATTTTTCCAATACAGCTGAGTAGGCTGATTGGGCGGTAATATGCTGGGTTGCTCAGGTCCTTGTCGGGTTTGGGTATCATGACTCCTGTAGCTACTTTCCAACATTTTGGGAAGTATCCACTAGAGAGACAGCACTTTAGGAGGTTAGTGAGTCTACCGAAAAAAGTATTGGGACATTGTTTCAGAATTTTATATGAGACCTCGCCTCCCCCTGTGGAAGAAGAAGACTTACATTTTTTAATTGTGTTAGCCACTTCTTCTTGGCTTATAGGTTCCGTAGTTCATGGCCGTCTCCGTCCATGGGAGTTTGGCTGAAGCTGGCATCGTTAAACGTTGTCTTATTGTCTTCAAGTTGAACAAATTTTGTTTACTTTTTCTTTGAATTCATCACCTATCGCCCTCTAACTGACTCATACACTAAAAATAATTCAGTGGAACGCTCGAAGCGTTAACTGCAAAAGCTCACAGATGTCCGATTACTTCACAAACGTAGATGTAATTGGTATCAGCGAAACATGGTTAAAGCCAAGTAAGACATTTTTGCTAAGTGGATTCAACATCATTAGACGAGACCGTCCCACACATCGTGGAGGCGGAGTCGCTCTCCTCATAAGGCAGGACTTAAAATATAAAACGATATCAAGCGATCATCTCAACGCAGAGGTGACTGCCGCTGAGATTGAACTAGATCATAAAAAAGTTGCCGTAATCTCATATTATAATGAACCGAAAAAAACAGTTGACAGCAAAGTCTTTGAATTCTTTGTGAAAAATCACAAACACTGTATTTTCTTAGGTGATTTCAATGCCAAACATCAGGTTTTCGGATGCAATAAAACGGAGCCCAATGGCGACGCTCTCTTCAATATCATCGAACAATTTGATCTTTTTGTATTAAATAACGACCACGACATTACTCACGTCAGTAACAACACCCTCCACCAATCCGACATCCTTGACCTAATTATAACCAGTAAATCACTAAATAATCAAATGCAAGACATATATGTGGGGGACGATGATTTAGGTAGCGACCACCTGCCTGCTCATGCTACATTACACGGTTGCAGGGGACCCGCAAGATACCCCACAATGAGGAGGAGGAATCTATCCAAAATTGGCTGGGACCTCTTCAGAAAAATAGTTCAGGTTAAAATAAACAAAAACGAGCCAATGAATACCTGCGAGCTCGAGCAAGCATGTACCAATCTCAGTGAAGTCATTAACAGCACTCTTGATGAAATTTGTCCCAAACAGACAGTTAAACCGCGGGCCAACAGAATAACTGAAACCACTCTCCAAATAATAAAACAAAAAAGAAAGGCCTTCCGTGCATACAAATCAGAAAAAAACTTCCAACTAAAAAGGTCGAACTTAAAGCCGTGTACAATCGCCTCCACGGCGAAGTTAAAAAAGCAATAGCAAACGACAATCGCGTGAGATGGGAAAAAGCAACGGAAAATCTAAATGGACTCAGGGAGACTAAAAAGTTTTGGGATACTTTTAAAACCCTTACTGGACAAAAACATAAAGACGCCAACAGTAAGGCACTAAAGATCAACGATGGAACTATGGCCCTGGATGACAAGGCGAAGGCTAGCGCCTTTGCTGAGCTCCTTAAGAAATATCATCGTCCACATGAGGGCGATAGGTTTGATGACGAGTTCAAAGAAAAAGTAAACAAATTTGTTCAAGACAACAAGACATCGTTTAACGATGCCAACTTCAGCCAAACGCCCGAGGACGGGGATGGCCATGAACTCACGAAACCGATAAGCAAAGAAGAAGTGGCTAACACAATTAAAAAATGTAAGTCTTCTTCTTCCCCAGGAGGGGACGAAGTCTCATACAAAATCCTGAAACAATGTCCCAACACTTTTTTCGGTAGACTCACTAACCTCCTAAACTGCTGTCTCTCTAGTGGATACTTCCCAAAATGTTGGAAAGTAGCTACAGGAGTCATGATACCCAAACCCGACAAGGATTTGAGCAACCCAGCTAATTACCGCCCAATCAGCCTACTTAGCTGTATTAGAAAAATTTTCGAACGGATTCTCAGGACTAGACTCCGCAGCCATCTCGAATCAATCAGCTTTTTCAATAAGTGGCAAAGGGCATACAGGAGCCAAAGAGAGGGAATCGAGCATGTTTATAGACTGGTAGATTATATGAAAACGGCGTTCAGTCAAAATGAAATAGGAACCGCGCTATTACTCGACGTAGAAAAAGCGTTTGACTCTGTCTGGCACAATGGCAACTAGCTAAAATGGGGCTACCTACCAAAATTCTAAGGATCATATCATCATTTTTATCTGATCGAAAAATCAAAGTGAGGGTCAACCGCGAAGTGTCAGCCGAGGTAAAACTCGAAGCGGGCACTCCACAGGGTTCGGTCCTCAGCTCGCTTCTATTTATAATATATGTGAATGACAATGACAAACTAGGGAAGAACCATGTTGAACTATCTCAATTCTCGGACGACAAAGGAATGTGGACGGCCAGTAAGTCTGGAAACATAAAACAAAACCGCCTGCAGGATACCATCCGCGACCTGCAAGACTGGTGCGCTCTGTGGCGCATGAAGCTAAATGCCACGAAAACACAAAGAATCACATTCTATAAAAAACAAAGGAAAAAGCCTGTCCCCAATGTTGAGCTTAAGCTTTACGATCATAAACTTGAAGCTAGTAATGAGGCAAAGTTTCTGGGATTCAACCTGGATAGCAGTCTCAATCTAAACAATCAGATAAACACAGTCACCGTCAAAGCCACTAAACGCATCAATTTCCTGAAAATGATTAGAGGTAAAAATTGGGGAGCCAATAAAGAAATTCTTCTCAATCTTTACAAATCATATATATGCCCAGTACTAGAGTATGGGGCCATAATAACAAGTGACCTGAATAAAACCAACATTGAAAAACTATAACGGGTCCAAAATCATGCCTTGCGCGTGGCTCTGCGCAAGCCCACGTAGACATCGATAAAACAACTTCACGAGATAGCAAAAATAGACACTATAGCAATGCGCTTAAAAGATCTTCAAAGCAAAACTCTAAATAGACTTCAAGACAGCGAATTAATAATAGAACTCAATCCGCATCGCGTCCTCAATAGGAAAACTAAATAATCTGGGGCATGTCTATCGAAAGGGTTAAAGATTACATCATTGTGATGGGGTGAGCCAGGCATTCTGTGACCTAAATTTAGAACTGGCTGCGGGTGACACGATACGCACGAAAGCTTGCCTCTGTTACCAGTGGGAGTTGCAAACAGCGAGGAAAATCTCCACCTGCTGCCGGGTCTCCCCTCCCTGAGATATTAATCTCGGGGAAAAAATGCTGGCTTCCCCATCCAAAAGGACGGAAAAGTTGTAAATTAAAAACCGAATTGCTCTAATTTCCAGCTCTCTATCTTTTCTACCTCCTCTATCTCATCAGACACACGACCAAACTGAATGACAAACTATGAGGGATTGAAACAATCCTCAAGCAAAGATGTGCAGAAAACCTAACAAGACCAAGGCAAGGATTGAAACAATCTTGCCAACAAACAGCCCTTTTTGTGGGTGCGAGGGGGGGGGGGTGTTGGAGGTCATTTGGAATTCCCGAAGGATAACCAGATACCTCAAAATCACATACGGCATCCTATCTCCCAGAAGGCTTGATGGATGACTCCCGGTTTTTTCAAACTAAACTGTTGGAGCTTTCTCCATTCATTTTTTGTAACCGCTATGGTCATATACCGGGGCCGCTACCAAACCGGCGTTGCTGTTTGGTTTTCTTTTTTCTTTTTCCCTTAAAATTGCCATCGCACAACATTATATTCTGGCTCGCCACCATGGTGGGACTCAAACCTCTACCATCGCCAAGCTGGAGCCGAATAGAGCCCACTCTCTAATAGTCTTAATGGCGTTGAGGGTTTGGTCTTTGACAATCTATCACTCCAATGCAAACTGCCGGGAATTCTAACCGCGTGCATACCCCTTCAGACCCCATTTGAGGCAATAGGAAAGCTAGGCCTGTGTGATCCAAGATCCAAGTGAAATAAAATGAGCCTAACCGGGTCGCAAGGGATTTGTAAATCCCACATCGTCCCTGCGCGCCTTCGGCGCGCTAAAACCTTTCATTCATTCATGACTCAGTTACAAATTCTGTTCTTATTTATAATAACTCTTTGGCCAGCCGCTGATTTGTCGCGGTCCTCATAAGAGAAGGCCATCATTCCCCCTGCACCCCACCCCCTCTTCCCCTCCTCTCCTCCCAGCATTCAGATATAAACTGCTTAATAGTGTTCCTCACTTCCTCTTTTTCAATTTCTTCAATAAGCATTCCTACCCTCTCCCTCGTGTCCCCCTTCAGCCATCTATCCTTTGTTTCTTCACCCCACTTCTGCATTATTCTTCCAGTAAATTTTATTCTATGAGGTATATACTGTGGGCATTCCAAGAGAAAATGTTCCAGGGTCTCCACTACTCCAGAGTGGCACATTAGGCATCCCTTTTCCCCATCTCTCCCAATTTTTCCCCGAAGCTCCAGTGATCTTGATCTCAGTTTGAACAGCAGTGACCCTCCAAAGGTGCCATCTAGGTACTTCTCAAAAGCTGGCTTTTCTTTATATTGTAACCCCTGCAGTGATCTTTTCACGCTAACCCCTGCTCGCCAGTTTCGATTGCAATCTTCCATGACTCTCTCTTTGACAAACCTTTTGCCTTCTTTCATTCCTACTTCTATGTTTGTGACCTCTATAGAGTAATTGTCCATTAGTTCCCTCACATGTTTTGACCACCCCGTTTCTATATTAGAATTCCAAATGGTATCGAGCATCAATTTGCACCACCGGTTGTCAGGCAGGTTTCTCAAGTAGTTAAAGTAACACAGTTTTCCCAAATCTACCCTGTCCTTGATTTTCATCCACCCAAGCTCCCCCCTTACTGCTTCCAAAGCTGCAGCATTACTCGACCCTGTTATCCATCTGCCGGCATCATTTTGAGTATTTTCCAACTTCTTAATAACGGTTTGGTTTAATGGAATCACGTCCGTGCCATACGTTATACTTGGTAAACCCACCCTCTCCCACAGTGTTTTCCCCACAAAGACCTTGTTGAAACTATTTTTCCCTAAAAGTTTTAGTTGGTTCAGAATTCTTTTCCCCTTCAGAATCAGTTTGGCTGAGTAATTTCTGTACACCCCTCTTCCCGTTATATTTATGCTTACCCCTAGATACTCATACTCTCCCGTTTCTCCTACAGTGATTTGTTTGCTTTCCCCTTCGGGGATTGAGAACTCCCCCACTCTCCATCTCTTCGTCATATCTACCTTGCGTCCAACGGGTATTACCTTGCTTTTATTTTCATTTAGTTCTAGCCGCCAAGTGTTCCCATATCTACCAACAATTTCCAACAGTTTCTCTAGCCCCTGTTCAGTTCTAGACATTAACACCATGTCGTCCGCAAAGAATAAGCCTGGTATCTTTATGTCTCCAACATTTACCCCCTCCGCACTCTGAATTAGTTCGTCCCCTAAATCTTTAACATACAATGCAAACAAAATCGGTGAAAAGATACACCCCTGCTTCAGGCCTATATCCATAGGGACTCGTTTTGTAGTGATACTCCCTAGACTGAGTTGGCTTTGCACATCTGTATACAGTGCTTTCATGATTCCCACAAAGTCACCCCCCAGTCCGATGCCCTCGAGCTTTCGCCACATACCTTCCCTCCACACTCGGTCGTACGCTTTTTTCACATCTAGAAATGCCAGAAACATCTTTTTCTTTTCAGCCTTTGTTGATTCTATCAGTTGGGTGAGTGTAAATAGGTGATCAGTGACTCTTCGTCCTTTCCTGAAACCATTTTGAATTTCTCCTAAAAAACCTTTCTCTTCAATAACTTCCTCTAGTCTACCGTATATGACCTTACAGAATACTTTTCCGATGTTACTACTAACTGATATCCCCCTATAGTTATCTAGAACTTCCTTATCCCCCTTTTTGTGTATGAACGACACCTTACTTTCCCTCCACTCTCTGGGGACCTCTTGCTTTCGCAGAGCCAGGTTGAAAAGGTTTGTCAGGACTTCAATAAGTGCCTCCCCTCCATTTTTGAGGAATTCGTTCGGAATTTCATCAGTCCCTCCCGCTTTACCATTTTTTAATTTCGAGACCACGTTCCGCACTTCTTCTGCCGTTATTTCGCTACATACACGATTGGATAGGTTCTCCTCCACCAGTGTATTTCTTTTTGGTGGGGACCCACTGCCCCATCGCCTATCGTTTATCTTTTCCCAGTGCTTGACTAACTCTGAAGCGATACGGCCTTTATCTTCTGTACTTTCCCCATCCACTTTGATACTCTGCACACTACTTTTCCCCCGTTTATTTACCCAGTTCCAAAATACGTTTGAGCTCGAACCCCCCGTTTTCTTTATTGTTCTGGCAAGACTGCAATTGTGCTCCTTCCTATTATTATTCTTTATCTCATTCACCTTTTTCCGTGCCAGTTCATATTCTCCTTTCATTAGTCTCGTGTCATTGTTATCCACCCCTTTAAGCTTCCTACTTCTTCTGTAAGCAGCGCATTTTACCTTCCTTTCTTTTATAGCCTTTTTCAGTCCCTCGTTAACCCTGTATCCAAGCTCTTTCATTGGGACCCTCACCCTTCCTATACACTCCTTCCCTGCCTCTGTTAGGCTATTTACTATGCCATCTGAAATACTCTGGACATTTGCATCCCTAGGTATACATTCAAGATTTGGTTTTAGTTTTTCCCGAAACTGCTTCCAGTCGGCTCCTTGTTTTAGTCCCCAAACTTCCTTGAAGGTATTTCTGTCTCTATTCGTCTTTTTGCCCATAATCTTAACTGTTATCAGGTTGTGATCACTACCCAAGTCATTTTTTCCCTCGTCATCTATTTCTACATCTATAACCTCCCTCCATACGCTAATGTCAGTGAGTATATAATCAATTATTGTTTTCTTATCGTTCCTCTCCCAGGTCCATTTACCCTTACATTTCGCATCCCTGTTCAGGATCTTTAAACCAAGCTCTTTTGATAGGTCCAACATCTTCCTCCCATTCGTGTTAATTTTCCTATCACCTCCCTGTATGCCCTCCTCCTTATCCCCGATGTGCCCATTGAAGTCCCCCATTAGGACAATACTGAACCCTCTGCTCCCAAGCTCTGTGATATTCGATCTAAGAGTTGTATATATTGAATCATTCCACTCGGGCTTACTTCCCTCCACTGCTAAGTATACAACACCAACGGCAACACTCCTGTTTCCTAACTTGATTTTTGCCCAGACTATTTCGTTGGATACTGGAATCTGAGTCCTTGCTTCTGTGAGATCTGTAATCAATGAGGGCTGTAATTCCTCTTTAGCGTAGATGCCAACACCCCCACCCCGTTTCTGACCCTCAGTTCGCCCAGCTCCTATCCACACGCAACCCTTCATCTGATCAACCCGCTCATCCCGTCGTATCCACGTCTCACTTAGACCCATTATATCGAAGTCTCCTTCGTCCATCATTGTTGATATTTCGCTTACTTTCTTGTGCAGCCCCTGGATGTTACAGTACCCAAACTTAATGAATCTTTGTTTTTTTGTCATCACTGGCACATTATTATAACCCTGGTATGTCCCTGTATTGTGCATGTTTGTTGTTCTTCCCATGTTCCCAGCATTTGTGCCACTCTGGGTTACCGGCTGTGGTCCCCTACCCCCCTTTTCTCCAAAAAAGGCCCAGCCACCTGTAAGATTTTTTGGCCCAACAGGTCTGTACCCATCCTACTTAAATGCAATCCGTCTCGCCCATACAACTCTCCTTGTCCCCAGAATGAATCCCAGTGGTCAATGAAATGTACTCCCAAGTCTTTGCAGTGCTCTTCCAGCTCCTCGTTTAGTGCCATAATCCGCGAGTTCCTCTCATTTCCACCACCCATAACGGGGAGCACCCCTGAAACGATGATCCGAGCATTCCTGCTAAGTAGCTTACTAATTAGGTCCTTGTATGTGTCCACCAAACGAACTGATTTCCTCTCCCTGATGTTATTGGACCCCACATGTAATACCACTACCGGATCAGGCCCCGACCCAGCTACAATACCGTCCACTCTATCCCTCAGGTCCTCCACTTTAGCCCCCGGAAAGCACAGAACTGTTCTATTTTTACTGTCCGGACCACAGACAACCTTGTCGATCCCCCGAACTATGCTACTTCCCGCAACCACCAACTTACTTTTGGACCTCGCCCTATTTATCTCCTCTAGTCTCCTATTGTTTACAGCGTCCTCTTCCTCTCCAACAGCCCCACTCGGACTCAATATCGGTATCGGTATCTTTGACCTAGGATTACTCCTATCCTTGTCCCTCCGTCTCTTTCCAGGCCCTGAGCTACCTGGACTACTCCCCTGGTCTTCCCCCGGATCCCTCCTCCTTTTTCCTGGCCTAGACCCCAAGCTACTATCTGTTGCAACTACCTCCATCTCCTCCTCTGTCTCTTCCGAATCGAGCACATCAAATCTGTTTCTGGTGCTGCACTCCCCACTGCCTTTGGACTTTACACCCCTATCTACCTGCTTCTCTGGCCCCCCTTTCCTACCACTTTTGGTAGTCCACGCCAAACGCTTTACAGCATTGCTCCGGCCTGGGCCCCCCTCATCTGTCCTACGTACTTTTCTAGCAGCCCCCACCTCATCACCTACCTCATTCACATCAAAGGTTCTACCCCCATGTTTCCTCTTGGAACCACCGACAACCTTCCATCCTTCTCGGAAAGCCACTTTCACAGGCGTAACTCCAGACAGCCCCGCCCTACCAAGTCTTCCCTTCAGCTCAGCAATCTCCCCCTCAAACTTAACAATTGTCTCAAGTAGGCGGAGGATTTCCTGACAGTTTGCACATACCTCTCCATATCCCATCGAGCGACAGTCCCCATACATCATAGAACACTGTTTACACACTTCAAGCCCAATATCGCCATCGGTGGCCCCACCAACCCGGCTCTGACCGACACCCCCAGTGACCTCTGTCTGCACACCAATACTTACTCCGTTGGCACCGTTGACCTGGACCGCGATATTACACGTATTTACCTCCATACTTACCTCCGTCTGAACAGACCTGCTCGCCATCATCAAGATAAAATTACGCGATCGGACAGGGAAAATTGTAAACACGCGACACGCGACAAAAGGCAACACGACGAACCGTTCGACAACTTAGCGCTCACAGTTTTATTTAAGGCCTCCTAACTTTGTCCCAGTTACTATACTAAACTAACTCCCCACAAAGTTGAATAAAATAACCTGAAAATGAAATATATATGATTAGTAAACAATAAAAATACTTAATTTCGATTCGTAACCAAGGAGACTTCTTCTGTATACTTGCCTCTGTTACCAGTGGGAGTTGCAAACAGCGAGGAAAATCTCCACCTGCTGCCGGGTCTCCCCTCCCTGAGATATTAATCTCGGGGAAAAAATGCTGGCTTCCCCATCCAAAAGGACGGAAAAGTTGTAAATTAAAAACCGAATTGCTCTAATTTCCAGCTCTCTATCTTTTCTACCTCCTCTATCTCATCAGACACACGACCAAACTGAATGACAAACTATGAGGGATTGAAACAATCCTCAAGCAAAGATGTGCAGAAAACCTAACAAGACCAAGGCAAGGATTGAAACAATCTTGCCAACAAACAGCCCTTTTTGTGGGTGCGAGGGGGGGGGGTGTTGGAGGTCATTTGGAATTCCCGAAGGATAACCAGATACCTCAAAATCACATACGGCATCCTATCTCCCAGAAGGCTTGATGGATGACTCCCGGTTTTTTCAAACTAAACTGTTGGAGCTTTCTCCATTCATTTTTTGTAACCGCTATGGTCATATACCGGGGCCGCTACCAAACCGGCGTTGCTGTTTGGTTTTCTTTTTTCTTTTTCCCTTAAAATTGCCATCGCACAACATTATATTCTGGCTCGCCACCATGGTGGGACTCAAACCTCTACCATCGCCAAGCTGGAGCCGAATAGAGCCCACTCTCTAATAGTCTTAATGGCGTTGAGGGTTTGGTCTTTGACAATCTATCACTCCAATGCAAACTGCCGGGAATTCTAACCGCGTGCATACCCCTTCAGACCCCATTTGAGGCAATAGGAAAGCTAGGCCTGTGTGATCCAAGATCCAAGTGAAATAAAATGAGCCTAACCGGGTCGCAAGGGATTTGTAAATCCCACATCGTCCCTGCGCGCCTTCGGCGCGCTAAAACCTTTCATTCATTCATGACTCAGTTACAAATTCTGTTCTTATTTATACAAATGAGGAGATGGGGTGTTGTGTTCGGTAAAAAAAAGTTCAAACAAATAAAAGAAGCTTGTCGAATTATTTAGTGTTTTTGAACTAACCTTTTGACCAAGCTAACACAAAAATGTTGTTTTGGAATAGTGTTGTAAGCCATAAAACAAGATTTCAAAGGAATGAGATATCAATCAACTAACCTTGATTGTTGCGTAAACAATTAGACTGGCTTAAAAGATACATCACACAGACTGTTGTAAAAACAAGGCCACCTGTCTCCTATCTGGTAATTTCAATCCAAAATGCAAAGTGCTGTGTAAACATTTCCTCATAATTCTGAGGTTTCTTTACACCACCGTTCATTCAACCAGTGTGAATTATTATCCACTGCACACATGTCCAATATTATTTGTATCGAAAACAATTTGCTCTGTAATTGACTTAGTCGAAGTAAGTAAGTACCTTTCCATTTGACATTTTGACAATTCATTTTTAATTTTATTTATTCTCTTCCAAAAAAATTCAAAACATATATTTAAACATGTTTATATAGGTCCGTGAAGTTAGCTCAGTGTCCAGCGTTCAACTTTCGTTCAACATTCGTGTGAAGTTAGCTCACGTTCAGCGTTCAACATTCGTCAAAGTTCAGTGTGCCAGCTCCGAATCTGTGCCTTCACCCGGGGTATAGCCTTCATATGGGACCGACTGCCCATCGTCTACTTCTACCCTTATAAAAAAGTACCATGGTAAACCATGGTAAATCCCAAAATACCCTGGTAATACCATGGTATTACTAGGGTATTTTGGGATTTACCATGGTTTACCGTGGTACTTTTTTATAAGGGTAAGAACACACATATCTGGGGCGGGTCGTCTCTTTATTAGTGCGCTCTATTGCATAAGTGCATCGATTGCATTAGTATCCACACTTCCATGACCCAACGCCAGATGAGAGTAGTCGTTGACGGAAACTATTCTGAAAATGTCGTAGTTGAATCAGGAGCCCCACAGGGTACTGTCCTAGGACCTTTACTGTATACTTATGTTACATCAACGACCCGCCTGACATCTTTAAATCAAAGGATCGCATCTTCGCTGACGACTGTCTCATATACAGAGAGATCAAAGCATCCGGTGGGGGGGGGGGGGTCCTTGGTTTGAGTGTTGTTATAATTATGTAGACTATACGGACACGGGCAGTCGTTTGCATGAGAGCTAGCCCTCCCAGCGACGATTGCACCGATCCCACTTATGATCTACGGCTGCGTTCTCTTCAAACTCCAGATACTACCGAATGTTGAACGCTGAATGCTACGCTCATGCTACACGGAGGTTATTCGAATGTTGAACGCTGAGCTCGGATGCACAACACCCCCAATTAATGCTGCCATAGGCGGGAGGGGGTCGCCTACTTATTAGTTCATCGATTGCATAAGTGCAACGATCACATTAATGCATCCACCACTGGCTAAAAACGTTTCTGACCCAACGCAAGATGGGGGTAATGGTTGACGAAACTATTCGGAACATGTTCCGATTGAATCAGGGGTCCCACGGGCACGGGATACAGACCTAGGGCCGAACTTGTTCTAATGCCACATTAAGGACCTGCCTGACAGCGTTAAATCAAAGGTTTGGCTCTTCGCTGGGGACTGCCTACTAATTAGAGAGGCCAAAGCATTAAGGGGGCTCCAAGGTTTGAGTGTTGTTATAATTATTTTGGATACTCGGACAGTCGTTTGCATGAGGGCTACATCTCTCGGTGATGATTGCAGCGATCCCACTTACTATCTATGGTTGTGTTCTCTTCAAACTCCAGATATTGCCGAATGCCAAACGCTGAATGCTGCTCACACTCCACGCGAAAGTTAATCGAATGTTGAACTCTGAACTAGAATACTAAAAGTCACCAATATCGCTTCAGGCGAGAGGGGGTCGCCCAGATATATGTGTTCTTAGAAGTAGACGATGGGCAGTCGGTCCCATGAAGGCTATACCTCGGGTGAAGGCACAGATTCGGAGCTGGCATGGTCCCGGGTCGTTTCGCGCCAATATCCGTTCGCCCCTGATCGTTTCGCCCCTGGTTCCCCCCCCCCCCCCCCCTCAAGATTAGGGCGAAACGGCCAGGGTCAGAGGTGGGTTTTTTATTATTATTTGAATAGTTTTTAACTATTTTTCCACTAAGTCTTTACACCATTAAGTTTGACCCTAAAAATTATAACTAAAACTTACCTTTTTTGGAAACGCCTGTTGAAGTTTTTTTTTAAATCCACTTAGCACAAAATTATATTACACTGATTACAATGAATGATGAAGGAAAGGTTTTAGCGCGCCGAAGGCGCGCAGGGACGATGTGGGATTTACAAATCCCTTGCGACCCGGTTAACCTTATTTTATTTCACTTGGATTACACAGGCTTAGCTTTCCTATTGCCCATAATGGAGTCTGAGGGGGTTATGCACGCGGTTAGAAAATACAATGAAAGGTTTTAGCGTGCTGTTTTGTCAGATGTATTTGTTGTTAAGGAAAATGGAAATGTAAAAAAAATCTCTCGTTGGTACTGACATGAATGTCTCAAACATTAATCAAGTGATAACAATTAATCAGCAATGTTATTGCAATGTAAACAACATCCGTAAACTGTCTTTTTCAACTGTCCCTTTATGTGATCACTGCAATCGTCTGTGATTTTGCTGTTGATTAAACCGCTATATCGGCTTTCACTTTGATGCTATGATTATCGCTAACACCTCTTGATACAGTTTTTTTTATCAACGCCGATATTGTGTTTGAGCTCCTGAGCTTGGAAATTAAACAATGTTGTTTGCTTGTTTCAAAGCGTTTATTGTTTTTTTTCAAGTTTGAAAACCACTTTACACCCCGACTTTTTGGTCTATATAAACCCCCCGCCAGTAACAGTAAATTCATCGTCATTCATCGCACCTTGGACTCCGAGGTGTAAACATCTAGAGAACAATGGAGCTACCATTAGTCATCCAAAAAACACTGATCAATGTGAAGGCCGCCCTTGCTACCACCTGGAGTATCCAGGTGCGCAAGGGAACAATTCACTTGACAGTGGATTTTGATACTAATACAGAACCGACGCCCTTGGAGAGGTTAGTACCCTTCGTGGGGGGATTTCCTCCCACACTGGTCACCCTCCTTGCGGCTCGGACAAGCTGGACAAAGACCAACGGAGCAGTACAGCCACCACCAAGAAGAAGAGGAAGAGAAAGAAGGGACCCTCCGCCAGACGACGAGATGCCCGCCGAGTTTCTGGAGAAGAAGAAGGAGAAGGAACAGAAGGAGGCAAGTGAGGGCGTCATAGGGTCAACACCTGTCACCCCTGACCAACCCGTGTCCAGCTCGGCACCCCCCTCCCAGGAGGAGGGTCCGGAGGACTATGGGTCGTCAGGTGACAGATCGATCTCCAACCCATCTGACTCTTCATCTGAAGAGGAGATGGAGGAAGATGATCTGTCTATGGTACAGGAAGTTGTCCCAGACGACGCACCTTCCACCCCTCCAGCTCTTGCTTCTCCGGCTTCTTCGGACCAGGAGTCTGACCAGGAGGAGAGCATCCCGGACTCCGTGGAGGCATTCCTCGGGGAGGAGATCCAGTGCGACTATTTCCGTGCCACACTCCAGGATACGTACAACATCCAACTAGAAGCAGGTACCTCATCCCAAATGATCAGGAAAATACTCAAAATGATTATCGGACATTCCAACAGTTCTCAAGAAAGTTCTCAAGAAACAGCAGGAAGGATCAGGCCGTACACCGCCAAAGAAGAGCCTACTCTTCCCCCTGATCCGAAAACACCACCTACAACTATCTCACCGACGCATCCTCCTCCACCCAAGAAAAACCGCCGGAGACACAGATGCCGCTGACTACCTTAACTCCTTTCCTCCCTTTCCACATCCAGACAAGCCAAAATCTTATACAGTTAAAGAGGGTCGAAAGGGGCTTGTCCCCCATACCGTCCCTGCGCGCCTTCGGCGCGTCAAACCTTTTCGTTCGGCAGTAAATTCATTCTCATTTCTTATCGCATTCGCAAACATGTCAGAACTACGCATAGAGTGCAATAGGGAGGTGAGACGAAGACAGCATGCTATCACTTGTGATGTATGTTGGAGTTGGCAGCACAGATTATGTGGAACCGGTATTTCCTTAGCAACTTACAGGATTGCCATCAGAGACAACACAGACTTGCACTTTGTGCGTGTGCCTTGTGACCAGGCAAGAACAGCATCATCGGAAATCGAAGAGCAAATTCCAATCACAGATGAAGAAATTGCAGTGCTAGAGGAATTTGCTGCAAATCAACCTATGGAGACAGACAGTGACGCCCCTGAGACATGACTTGTGGATTTTGAAAGCAGAGAACCAGAGATTTCTACCGAGGCAGCAAGTCATGACGCAACAATGGACACACCTACGTTTGAATCTTCATTTGATGTCTCCCACATAAACATTGTTGATGAAGCACCATTGCCCATCGATGCAACATATGAACCAGAATTGCCAGAGGAAATACTCGAGAACGAACAAGTTACGTGCAAAATACTCGAATCGGGAAGTAAACAAGGAGGCCGATTGTTGGTATCAAGCAATGGATTCTCCTAGGGAGTAAAGGTAGTGACATTTTTTTTATTATTCATTTTTGTCTCCATCCTTGCCCTCGACGAAGAGAATTGTTCAGCAGCAGAGATAAATACAATATAAAGTGGCAGATTATACTTGCCTGAAGATTCCCTTATAAAAAAGTACCATGGTAAACCATGGTAAATCCCAAAATACCCTGGTAATACCATGGTATTACCAGGGTATCTTGGAATTTACCATGGTTTACCATGGTACTTTTTTTTATAAGGGTTAGCTTGCAGCACACCAGACAAGGATTGAAACAAGCTTGTCACGGCTGGGATAAAAAAAAAGGAACGACCCGACACCTATGCCACACTGAACTTTGACGAATGTTGAACGCTGAGCTAATTTCATAGGAACATTGGTCGAATGTTGAACGCTGAACTGGAGTAGTAAAAGTCACTAACATCACTTCAGGTGAGAATGGTTGCCCAGATCTGAGTGTTGTGAGGTGTAAACGATGGTCGCATGAAGGATGCACCTCGGGTGAAAGCCCAGATTCGACATATGGCACACTGAATTTTGACGAATGTTGAACGCTAAACGCAGAGCTAATTTCATAGGAACATTGGTCGAATGTTGAACGCTGAACTGGAGTAGTAAAAGTCACTAACATCACTTCAGGTGAGAATGGTTGCCCAGATCTGAGTGTTGTGAGGTGTAAACGATGGTCGCATGATTCGACATATGGCACACTGAATTTTGACGAATGTTGAACGCTGAACGCTGAGCTAACTTTACACGAATGTTGGTCGAATGTTGAACGCTGAGCTAACTTCACACGAATGTTGGACGAATGTTGAACGCTGAACGCTGAGCTAACTTCACACGAATGTTGAACGCTGAACACAGAGCTAATTTTACGTTAGAACTACGATGGACACTGAATTGAGGACTCGGACTCAAAACACATACTGAATCGAGGACTCGGACTCGGACTCAAATTTAGTGTTTAGATTTTTTGTTGAATTAACAGTGATTAACCACACGCAACAGCGATCATGTCGTTGTGATGATTAGCAAAACTCGTTTAACTGTTAAGCTGCCGTAACATATTCCCAATAGCCATCGTACTTTGTGGAATGTCCCTATATTCTTATATAAAGATTATCATTCATTTATTTAGTTAGGATAAGCTGACTTTTTGTGAACTATCGATCGACTCCCTTCCATCTCCATGGCTTCAATTAACCATTTTTCGGCGACTAACTGCCAAACTCGACCACGTCAATACTCAAATATCCGTTCAATGCTTTTCCAAACTTGGAACCAAGGGCCTAATATTATTTGGGTGTGGAATATCCTGTAGGCCCAGTACATGTCACATGGATTTAGTGTTGAAAATGTGTTTCCAATTTAAAACGTGTATATCCTGGTGTATTCGGTACGGCGGTACGGTATTCCGTGATCCACGGGTGGCAAATTTTCATCTTCGATGACAGTTAATGTTTTACATCTACCAAACTGTGAGAGTTGAGAACTAGAAGTATACCTCTTTTTATCATCGAGATATGATGTATTGTTCTGGGGAGGCAACGTATGAATTGTCAACACATTTTCAACATAAAATGGTGTATGTTAGAAGCAGTGGGGTTTGTCACGCAGAAAGAGAAGATATTACGATCTTTGGGTCCAAATTGGCGGCGCTTCGTGGGCGGGGATGGGGGAGGGGGGGAGGGTGATGACATTTTACCCCATAAGCGTAGACTTTGCCTCCTCCCTGTCGCAAACGCGCCCATCCATTCAGCCAGGTACACCCGAAACGTGAACCAATTTCCTCCTCAATTACAAGGTTGGAAAGGCAGGTGGCGTGTGGGACTCTATATAGATTGGTCATAAAAAATTTTTTTCAAACTTTTCCCACCAGTGCGGGGGGGGGGGGGCGTCAAATTCTCCCACACCCACCGCGACATTACGTGCCTCGATGATGCCCGCGGAATCACTTTTCGAGCAAAATCTTTCAGCTCCCCCCCCCCCCCCCCCCCGCCCCAGACCACTGGACGCAAACAGGCAGCAAGTGATTTTTATCAAAAATGTATGAACATTTAGACCATAGTACTCACACAATTAATAGTTTAAAAGACTAGCAAATGGTATGTCGTCCATCTGAAACACTTGCGAATTCACTTAAGGCTACACCCAGCTGCTATATCCAGTATATTTTTGGCAAAATGTCTTGTCATAAAAAATCGACTGGTATCTGAACATAGGCATACCATACATCAAAATTAAGGTTGTGTTGCATAGAACATGAATAAATGTATATCACGACTACACTGGCAGAAACGGGTTCCAGTGGTTCCTGAAAATCGGCTACTGTGCTTCCATCATAAGTTCATTACTGAACATGTTGAGAAGTTATATAAAAACTATCTGCGGCTAAAGATGTGTTGGATGTCCCAAAACAAAGCCAGTACATCAGACAAATTAAATTTGCAACATCTTTCATGTTTTAATAAAATATTCAAAATACCCAAAATCAAAGAATTAGAATAATTAGAATACTTTGTACAAACACGAAGTGTTGCGAGGTTAATTTGTCTGATGTCCTTAATAATTGATTTGATACATATTAAAGGGTGTATTTTATTAATTTCGCTCTAAATAAATTATCAGTTGAGTTTTTCTTGCTAAATGGTTCAAGCTTTTTGCGTATAACCAATGAAATAATTGCATGGAATAGGCCACTCCCACTTTACTGATATGTTTCGGCAACCGATTTTCTTGCGTTTCGGCATTCATACGGGATTCAATATCCAAAATTCAGTCTAAAAACAATTTATTTTCTCCTTGCATAAAATATAAACGTACTACATGTTCATAAATGTTGATTTGAAACTAAACGGCACATATACACAGATGGTATGTGGCAGTGAAAAAAATAATAGAAATTCTAAAACAAAAAAAAAAACATTTTAAAATAGAAAAAACCCGCTCGGTTTATCTCTATAGAATACAGGAAAAAATTTTTTTGAATACTCTTGTTAATTGATTTTTTTTTTTTGGGGGGGGGGGGGGGGTTCTATTCAATTAACAGGGTTCCACTGTATCCCAATTGCGTTTTTGGGATCAGCACCAAAGGGGGGGGGGGGGGGGGCACTAAAAGTTTGCAAGACGTGACGTCCTATTTTTTATTCAGCTCCTTTTTACACCCACCCACCCCTACGTGCAAATTTTCTACTACCGTTCTTAGACACCCACCCCCCACTCTCACATCAAAATCCAAAATAAACTTATAAACTTAGTAGGCACAGCTGTCTTTAGGGGGGTTTCATAATGTTCTTAAACTGGTACCACCAATTTAAACTCTGTGGGCTGCTGTGGGCCCCAATCTACAAATAACAAGCTGTTCATTATCAGGCTTGGCCAGATCAGGTGTACATATACTGGAACAAATTTTCATTTGAATTGTACTGTCAGTATTCTCAGGTGTTTGCTACTTTCCTCTTCTATCCATACAAATTCTATTAATAAATAAATAACTTGGGTTGAATTGACTGCATCAGAGAGAATTTTCCCAAAATACTGTCTGCACATTTTCTACATTTCGAACAAGACACCCACCCCTACTAACGTGTGACATTTTCCCAGATTAAGCCCAATATTCTCACATATAAAGCTTCCTGATGTTATATTTATGTTAAGAGTGTGATGTACAACATCATCTTTACGGTTTGAAACACAAATGATGGTATATATTAGCTGATATATTGATATATTTTTAAAAAATTAAAAAAATTGCACAAGTTGAAAATGCACATTTTTGGTGCACTCAAGAGACCCACCCACCCCCACGTCACGTCTTGCAAATTTTTGGTCCCCCCCCCCCCACCCCCTTGTCAGCACACACTATTTATGGACTAACTAAACTAAGATACCTTAACCTGCTACAAAAATAGAAAGGGGAGGCCCCATGTGCTAGGCAATTTAACCGCAAATGGTTAAATGAAACAACGTGGATAAAGGCGTCGATAGATAGTTCTTATGAAATCTTTTAATTCTAACTTTATAATTACTTAACAAACTCTAGGGCACTCCCCCAAGTACGACAACCACCGGCAAAATGTCATGGCAGTTTGACGTGTTAACACTCTGGACTGACATCACAGGGGTGGTTAATTTTTATTTTCGGCACAATGATTAATAAAGATCGCTTTAACGTGGTAAATCACTGGTAATTCAACAAACAACTAATAATAATAACTCTTTGGCCAGCCGCTGATTTGTCGCGGTCCTCATAAGAGAAGGCCATCATTCCCCCTACACCCCACCCCCTCTTCCCCTCCTCTCCTCCCAGCATTCAGATATAAACTGCTTAATAGTGTCCCTCACTTCCTCTTTTTCAATTTCTTCAATAAGCATTCATACCCTCTCCCTCGTGTCCCCCTTCAGCCATCTATCCTTTGTTTCTTCACCCCACTTCTGCATTATTCTTCCAGTAAATTTTATTCTATGAGGTATATACTGCGGGCATTCCAAGAGAAAATGTTCCAGGGTCTCCATTACTCCAGAGTGGCACATTTGGCATCCCTTTTCCCCATCTCTCCCAATTTTTCCCCGAAGCTCCAGGGATCTTGATCATCTCAGTTTGAACAGCAGTGACCCTCCAAAGGTGCCATCTAGGTACTTCTCAAAAGCTGGCTTTTCTTTATATTGTAACCCCTGCAGTGATCTTTTCACGCTAACCCCTGCTCGCCAATTTCGATTGCAATCTTCCATGACTCTCTCTTTGACAAACCTTTTGCCTTCTTTCATTCCTACGTCTATGTTTGTGACCTCTATAGAGTAATTGTCCATTAGTTCCCTCACATGTTTTGACCACCCCGTATCTAAATTAGAATTCCAAATAGTATCGAGCATCAATTTGCAGCACCGGTTGTCAGGCAGGTTTCTCAAGTAGTTAAAGTAACACAGTTTTCCCAAATCTACCCTGTCCTTGATTTTCATCCACCCAAGCTCCCCCCTTACTGCTTCCAAAGCTGCAGCATTACTTGACCCTGTTATCCATCTGCCGGCATCATTCTGAGTACTTTCCAACTTCTTAATAACGGTTTGGTTTAACGGAATCACGTCCGTGCCATACGTTATACTTGGTAAACCCACCCTCTCCCACAGTGTTTTCCCCACAAAGACCTTGTTGAAACTATTTTTCCCTAAAAGTTTTAGTTGGTTCAGAATTCTTTTCCCCTTCAGAATCAGTTTGGCTGAGTAATTTCTGTACACCCCTCTTCCCGTTATATTTATGCTTACCCCTAGATACTCATACTCTCCCGTTTCTCCTACAGTGATTTGTTTGCTTTCCCCTTCGGGGATTGAGAACTCCCCCACTCTCCATCTCTTCGTCATATCTACCTTGCGTCCAACGGGTATTATCTTGCTTTTATTTGCATTTAGTTCGAGCCGCCAAGTGTTCCCATATCTACCAACAATTTCCAGCAATTTCTCTAGCCCCTGTTCAGTTCTAGACATTAACACCATGTCGTCCGCAAAGAATAAGACTGGTATCTTTATGTCTCCAACATTTACCCCCTCCGCACTCTGAATTAGTTCGTCCCCTAAATCTTTAACATACAATGCAAACAAAATCGGTGAAAAGATACACCCCTGCTTGAGGCCTATATCCATAGGGACTCGTTTTGCAGTGATACTCCCTAGACTGAGTTGGCTTTGTACATCTGTATACAGTGCTTTTATGATTCCCACAAAGTCACCCCCCAGTCCGATGCCCTCGAGCTTTCACCAAATACCTTCCCTCCACACTCGGTCGTACGCTTTTTTCACATCTAGAAATGCCAGAAACATCTTTTTCTTTTCAGCCTTTGTTGATTCTATCAGTTGGGTGAGTGTAAATAGGTGATCAGTGACTCTACGTCCTTTCCTGAAACCATTTTGAATTTCTCCTAAAAAACCTTTCTCTTCAATAACTTCCTCTAGTCTACCGTATATGACCTTACAGAATACTTTTCCGATGTTACTACTAACTGATATCCCCCTATAGTTATCTAGAACTTCCTTATCCCCCTTTTTGTGTATGAACGACACCTTACTTTCCCTCCACTCTCTGGGGACCTCTTGCTTTCGCAGAGCCAGGTTGAAAAGGTTTGTCAGGACTTCAATAAGTGCCTCCCCTCCATTTTTGAGGAATTCGTTCGGAATTTCATCAGTCCCTCCCGCTTTACCATTTTTTAATTTCGAGACCACGTTCCGCACTTCTTCTGCCGTTATTTCGCTACATACACGATTGGATAGGTTCTCCTCCACCAGTGTATTTCTTTTTGGTGGGGACCCACTGCCCCATCGCCTATCGTTTATCTTTTCCCAGTGCTTGACTAACTCTGAAGCGATACGGCCTTTATCTTCTGTACTTTCCCCATCCACTTTGATACTCTGCACACTACTTTTCCCCCGTTTATTTACCCACTTCCAAAATACGTTTGAGCTCGAACCCCCCGTTTTCTTTATTGTTCTGGCAAGACTGCAATTGCGCTCCTTCCTATTATTATTCTTTATCTCATTCACCTTTTTCCGTGCCAGTTCATATTCTCCTTTCATTAGTCTCGTGTCATTGTTATCCACCCCTTTAAGCTTCCTACTTCTTCTGTAAGCAGCGCATTTTACCTTCCTTTCTTTTATAGCCTTTTTCAGTCCCTCGTTAACCCTGTATCTAAGCTCTCTCGTTGGGACCCTCACCCTTCCTATACAATCCTTCCCTGCCTCTGTTAGGCTATTTACTATGCCATCTGAAATACTCTGGACATTTGCATCCCTAGGTATACACTCAAGACTTGGTTTTAGTTTTTCCCGAAACTGCTTCCAGTCGGCTCCTTGTTTTAGTCCCCAAACTTCCTTGAAGGTATTTCTGTCTCTATTCGTCTTTTTGCCCATAATCTTAACTGTTATCAGGTTGTGATCACTACCCAAGTCATTTTTTCCCTCGTCATCTATTTCTACATCTATGACCTCCCTCCATACGCTAACGTCAGTGAGTATATAATCAATTATTGTTTTCTTATCGTTCCTCTCCCAGGTCCATTTACCCTTACATTTCGTATCCCTGTTCAGGATCTTTAAACCAAGCTCTTTTGATAGGTCCAACATCTTCCTCCCATTCGTGTTAATTTTCCTATCACCTCCCTGTATGCCCTCCTCCTTATCCCCGATGTGCCCATTGAAGTCCCCCATTAGGACAATACTGAACCCTCTGCTTTCAAGCTCTGTGATATTCGATCTAAGAGTTGTATATATTGAGTCATTCCACTCGGGCTTACTTCCCTCCACTGCTAAGTATACAACACCAACGGCAACACTCCTGCTTCCTAACTTGATTTTTGCCCAGACTATTTCGTTGGATACTGGAATCTGAGTCCTTGCTTCTGTGAGATCTGTAATCAATGAGGGCTGTAATTCCTCTTTAGCGTAGATGCCAACACCCCCACCCCGCTTCTGACCCCCAGTTCGCCCAGCTCCTATCCACACGCAACCCTTCACCTGATCAACCCGCTCATCCCGTCGTATCCACGTCTCACTTAGACCCGTTATATCGAAGTCTCCTTCGTCCATCATTGTTGATATTTCGCTTACTTTCTTGTGCAGACCCTGAATGTTGCAGTACCCAAACTTAATGAATCTTTGTTTTTTTGTCCTCACTGGCACATTATTATAACCCTGGTATGTCCCTGTGTTGTGCATGTTTGTTGTTCTTCCTATGTTCCCAGCATTTGTGTCCCTCTGGGTTATCGGCTGTGGTCCCCTACCCCCCTTTTCTCCAAAAAAGGCCCAGCCACCTGTAAAATGTTTTGGCCCAACAGGTCTGTACCCATCCTACTTAAATGCAATCCGTCTCGCCCATACAACTCTCCTTGTCCCCAGAATGAATCCCAGTGGTCAATGAAATGTATTCCCAAGTCTTTGCAGTGCTCTTCCAGCTCCTTGTTTAGTGCCATAATCCGCGAGTTCCTCTCATTCCCACCACCCATAACGGGGAGCACGCCTGAAACGATGATCCGAGCATTCCTGGTAAGTAGCTTACTAATTAGGTCCTTGTATGTGTCCACCAAACGAACTGATTTCCTCTCCCTGATGTTATTGGACCCCACATGTAATACCACTACCGGATCATGCCCCGACCCAGCTACAATACCGTCCACTCTATCCCTCAGGTCCGCCACATTAGCCCCCGGAAAGCACAGAACTGTTCTATTTTTACTGTCCGGACCACAGACAACCTTGTCGATCCCCCGAACTATGCTACTTCCCGCAACCACCAACTTACTTTTGGCCCTCGCCCTATTTATCTCCTCTAGTCTCCTATTGTTTACAGCGTCCTCTTCCTCTCCAACAGCCCCACTCGGAATCAATATCGGTATCGGTATCTTTGACCTAGGATTACTCCTATCCTTGCCCCTCCGTCTCTAAACAACTAAGCACTTAACTTGAGTCCGAGTCCGAGTCCTTGATTCAGTATGTGTTTTGAGTCCGAGTCCGAGTCCTCAATTCATATTTAAACTAGAACTACTACCCCAATTTATGGAACTTATTGCCTAAAAACATTTATTTACCGGGATTTTTTCATTTTTGTTTTCATTTAAAAAATATTTTTTATCATTACGGAACATCCATAATAGAAAGAAATTAAGTGAGAAATACATTTTGGAGAGTCAGATTCGGTATTTCATGTCAGATTCGGTCACAAATTAACAGAATATCGGCGGAAATTTTAGTGCATGAGCAATCGAGATCGTTCACGAAAAACGGGAACTCTTTTTCAGTGGGTGCATTGCTTTTGTTTCGATTTTGAACGCGCAGTTAATTCCCTTTCATTGTTTTGGCGGGTTTCGTGTGTTTTGATTCTGTCATTTGGAAA
Organism: Pictodentalium vernedei; assembly: GCA_031216915.1. Classification (NCBI taxonomy): domain Eukaryota; kingdom Metazoa; phylum Mollusca; class Scaphopoda; order Dentaliida; family Dentaliidae; genus Pictodentalium; species Pictodentalium vernedei. Next base: position 163,919,362 of record CM062297.1, read on the forward strand.
GACAGCTGCATTTGTGATTGATGCGATTGAATTTGAACGCATGAACAAATTACAGTGGTTGAGCCCAATGGGGGACCTGACTGTAAGTTGAACGGAGAGAAAACAAGACTCAAATTGATAAACCAGATAGTAAATAATTTAAAAGGAACCTGTTTTTCCAGGGTAAAAAGCCAATTTCGAAACTGCCATCTTGGCTTTTAATCTATGCAAGGTCACAGGTCGCGAGGTATACTATAAACATTCCAAGAAAACGCTTTGCTGGCAATGAAATCGCACTGTTTACACCTCGCGACCTGTGACCTTGCATAGATTAAAGTCCAAAGATGGCAGTTTCGAAATTGGCTTATTGGCAAAGCCAGCACGGAGGGTTTACTGACGTTTCGACCTTGGGACGTTTCGGCCTGGACGTTTCGGCCTCCAATCGGGCCGAAACGTCCTGCCTGTCGGGCCGAAACGTCCCGGGTTTTAGTGAATTTTTATAAATTTTTTTACATATTTTGGAACTTAAGGGGACGTCCAACCTAACTTTGGTAAAATTTCATGTAATTTTCTTTCAAGTCTAAAAAAGTCCCATAATGAATAACCCCAATAAATTATATACCAAAATGCTTGGAATGAAACATAGAACATGTGGAAACTGAAATTTGCCATGGAACTGCTGCCATGTGTAAACAGCACCACCTGAAAGTCTGCTGTGGCATAAGTAAGAGAACAAAATTTTCACAATTCTATAAACATTTAAGTACATACTCGAAGAAATCTTTTCCTAATTCATGAAAGTAATAAAGATTGAGACCAAATGTTATAAGTGGAGTGCTCACTGACTGAAGGCAGACATTTTCTTTTGTTTATGTTTTGATTTGGGGAGTTCAACAAGGTCAACTTGAAGGAGTCCAGCAGAAGAAGTATGGAAGGACAAAAGAGTGTCTCCCAATATAAAAATGTATGTGTTACTGTAATGGGTTGGAAAGAAAATATGACATTCTCCTATGTAGAATGCACTGCAAAGTCATACATTGTAGTTGAATAAATATATTTACAAACCCCTTGCACTGTAACCCCTTTTATCCCATGCACCAATTTGATAATGATTAAATTGTTAAATTTGTCTGGTTTATCAATAAGTATAATAGCTTTGTTTAACTCTTGAACACCAATACACTCATGATATCTGTTGGAGAAGAAATAAGGGTAACTGTAACCTGTCACTGCAATAAACCATCTAATGTACTTAAAAGTGCACTGTTATTCAAAACACATCAAATCAACCTTACATAACCATTATTGCATGTACTTTCCCCAAGGAGGCTTATTGACATATTGAGATCAGAAGGGCACATCCAGAGGGTCTAACATATTTTTTTCAAGAACGCAGTACACAAAGCAATCCCAAAAAGGTGACAAGTGAGCTCCATTTGACACAAAAAATTCCTCGGGGTGGGGGGGGGGGGGGGCTCGCTTCCTTGTATGACTCTACCTCCGGCACTCAAGGCATATGCCTTTTTTCTCAAAGTTTAACTCTTTTTAGCTCCGCTGAGAAAGTCAGCAGAGCTTTTCTTATACTGATTCGTCCGTCGTCCGTCTGTCCGTCCGTCGTCAACAATTTATTTGTCCGAGCCATAATTTCTAAACCACTGAATATTTTTCCACCAAACTTCATAACAATATGCATTATCAATAGACGGTGTGTCATCAATTATTCTGCGGTCTGTAAATCCACAGGGTCAAGGTCACAGGTCACAGGATCAAGAAAATCTTAAGATATTTTTGATACTTGTTTGTCCAAGCCATAATTTCTGAACCGCTGAATATTTTTACACCAAACTTCATAACAATATGTATTATCAATAGACGGTGTGTCATCAATTATTCTATGGTCTGTAAACCCACAGGGTCAAGGTCACAGGATCAAGAAAATCTTAGATATTTTATTATATTTGTTTGTCCGAGCCATAATTTCTGAACCGCTGAATATTTTTACACCAAACTTCATAACAATATTTATTATCAAAAGACGGTGTGTCATCAATTATTTTACGGTCTGTAAACCCACAGGGTCAAGGTCACAGGATCAAGAAAATCTTAGATATTTTATGATATTTGTTTGTCCGAGCCATAATTTCTAAACTACTGAATATTTTTGGACCAAACTTTATAACGTCATGTAATGTCAATAGGCGGTGTGTAATCGATCCAAGCCATAATTTTCGTGACAACTGAAAATTTTTCGGCTAAAGTTTGTAACAATATTAGTATTAGAAAACATGCCCATGCGATCAGTGGCCCTCAGCGGAGCTCTCTAGGCGTGACAGGCCTCTTGTTTTCTTTTTAAAGATCCTGGCCACACATGTTCCAAACACTATAAGACAGGTAACCCTCCAAATAAGTGTATCTGCAAAAATCATGTTACATTGCAAAACATTCTTTTTAGACTTTTAGTTCTGGACCTTTCATGCTTCTTACTTCCAACTATAACACTTAATTTATCGATTAATGGGTGAATAGAAAAGTCCTGCCATAATCAGCATTTTAAGTTCCATAAGCCTTCAAAACGAATGTAGGAAAAAAAGTAACAGGAAAAAAAGTAACAGGAAAAAAAGAAACGGAAAAAAAGAAACAGGAAAAAAAGTAACAATTATAATACAACAGGAAAAAAAGTAACAGTGTTTTTTCATTATTTCATTTTTCATTATAATAATTATAATAATAATTTTATTTTTTATTTTTTTAATTATTTTGTAATTGGAGATCATGTGTGCTATGACAATGTTGTTACAAGGATATCCATCATGCTTTCTTTGATGTACAACAATGTTCTTGAAACAAATGAACACACATTGTAATAAACACACAACAAGTGTGGTTATTTTCAAGTATTCTCTTTGATGTACAACAATGTACGTGAAAAAATAAACACAAGCAAGTGTGGCTACTTTCATGAATTCTCTTCTTTGATGTACAACAATGTTCTTGAAAAAATAAACACACAGCAAACTATATATTGGACAGCAGTTTGAATTAGTCATTAAATGTTCTGGAGTCATCATGGAAGTCATTGAGAGTAATAAGAGAGGCAAATAACTTTGTCATGAAGGTTTCATGTACACTGTATCTGTAAGATGGAAGAACAAGGTCTGGTGGAAATGCACTAAACGTGCTAAATCAGACTGCCGTGCAAGTCTCTGTACTACTACAGATTTCAACAACCCAGAAATAGTTAGACAACACAGCCATCCTCCAGAAAATGTCAGTATCGCATATACCAAATTGAGAAATGAAATGCGAAAACAAGCAGCTTCTTCCTTAGATAAGCCATCACAGATCCTCGCAACAGCTGTTTCAAATGCTGAAAGTGAAGTCAAGTTGATGCTGCCAGACTTAGATAATGCCAAACAGAGTCTGAGATACCACAGAAGAAGTCCTCCTGTCCCCAAAAGTCTGTCTGAGCTGACCATTCCAGAAGAGTTTCAGAAAATATCAGACTCTGAACAATTCCTTTTCTTTGATAATGGACCTGATGCAAGTGAGCGTGTGGTTGCATTTGCAACAAATAGTGGACTCAATTATCTTGGCAGTGCAAGTACTTTATTTATGGACGGTAATTTTGCAATGGCTCCTCCACTATTTCAGCAAATTTATGTTGTTAGGGTTAAGTTTCATGACAGTTTTTTATACTGATATGTAATATCTAACTAGTTTCAATATCACTTTTATGAAATAAAAATAAGAAAGTGTGACTCTTTTTCCTGTTTTTTTTTTTCCTACCCAAATCTGTTACTTTTTTTCCTGTTACTTTTTTACCTTATAAAAATAAGAAAGTGTTACTTTTTTTCCTATTTCTTTTTTTCCTACCCAAATCTGTTACTTTTTTTCCTGTTACTTTTTTTCCTGTTACTTTTTTTCCGATTACCTTCAAAACAGCTCCGATAAAAGTGTCAAACATCAGATCTGTGGCTTTATACAGAATATTTATTAGGTAACTTAGGTTATTGCCTGATAAGTAATAGGAACAAAATCTTCACCAGAAAATTCTGTAGCAATACAATTGAGGGTATTTGCAGGCACTTTGCAACAAATTGTAACAAATCAACTAGTTGTAAACAAAATTTTAAAAGAGTGAAAAAGTACCACAACTCTGAAAAAATGTGGGAAGAAACACATGCTACAGCAGCTACACAGGCATTGTTTCCCCATGATGCTCGATCACAACACCAAATATCCTTCAAATTGGAGTAGCAATGGTTGAGATACAAGGGAGAATGTTGGTACATGTAATCATTGTAATGATGAACATCAACACATAATAATAACTCTTTGGCCAGCCGCTGATTTGTCGCGGTCCTCATAAGAGAAGGCCATCATTCCCCCTGCACCCCACCCCCTCTTCCCCTCCTCTCCTCCCAGCATTCAGATATAAACTGCTTAATAGTGTCCCTCACTTCCTCTTTTTCAATTTCTTCAATAAGCATTCCTACCCTCTCCCTCGTGTCCCCCTTCAGCCATCTATCCTTTGTTTCTTCACCCCACTTCTGCATTATTCTTCCAGTAAATTTTATTCTATGAGGTATATACTGTGGGCATTCCAAGAGAAAATGTTCCAGGGTCTCCACTACTCCAGAGTGGCGCATTTGGCATCCCTTTTCTCCATCTCTCCCAATTTTCCCCCGAAGCTCCAGTGATCTTGATCTCAGTTTGAACAGCAGTGACCCTCCAAAGGTGCCATCTAGGTACTTCTCAAAAGCTTGCTTTTCTTTATATTGTAACCCCTGCAGTGATCTTTTCACGCTAACCCCTGCTCGCCAGTTTCGATTGCAATCTTCCATGACTCTCTCTTTGACAAACCTTTTGCCTTCTTTCATTCCTTCTTCTATGTTTGTGACCTCTATAGAGTAATTGTCCATTAGTTCTCTCACATGTTTTGACCACCCGGTATCTATATTAGAATTCCAAATGGTATCGAGCATCAGTTTGCACCACCGGTTGTCAGGCAGGTTTCTCAAGTAGTTAAAGTAACACAATTTTCCCAAATCTACCCTGTCCTTGGTTTTCATCCACCCAAGCTCCCCCCTTACTGCTTCCAAAGCTGCAGCATTACTCGACCCTGTTATCCATCTGCCGGCATCATTCTGAGTACTTTCCAACTTCTTAATAACGGTTTGGTTTAATGGAATCACGTCCGTGCCATACGTTATACTTGGTAAACCCACCCTCTCCCACAGTGTTTTCCCCACAAAGACCTTGTTGAAACTATTTTTCCCTAAAAGTTTTAGTTGGTTCAGAATTCTTTTCCCCTTCAGAATCAGTTTGGCTGAGTAATTTCTGTACACCCCTCTTCCCGTTATATTTATGCTTACCCCTAGATACTCATACTCTCCCGTTTCTCCTACAGTGATTTGTTTGCTTTCCCCTTCAGGGATTGAGAACTCCCCCACTCTCCATCTCTTCGTCATATCTACCTTGCGTCCAACGGGTATTACCTTGCTTTTATTTTCATTTAGTTTGAGCCGCCAAGTGTTCCCATATCTACCAACAATTTCCAGCAATTTCTCTAGCCCCTGTTCAGTTCTAGACATTAACACCATGTCGTCCGCAAAGAATAAGCCTGGTACCTTTATGTCTCCAACATTTACCCCCTCCGCACTCTGAATTAGTTCGTCCCCTAAATCTTTAACATACAATGCAAACAAAATCGGTGAAAATATACACCCCTGCTTGAGGTCTATATCCATAGGGACTCGTTTTGTAGTGATACTCCCTAGACTGAGTTGGCTTTGCACATCTGTATACAGTGCTTTCATGATTCCCACAAAGTCACCCCCCAGTCCGATGCCCTCGAGCTTTCGCCACATACCTTCCCTCCACACTCGGTCGTACGCTTTTTTCACATCTAGAAATGCCAGAAACATCTTTTTCTTTTCAGCCTTTGTTGATTCTATCAGTTGGTTGAGTGTAAATAGGTGATCAGTGACTCTTCGACCTTTCCTGAAACCATTTTGAATTTCTCCTAAAAAACCTTTCTCTTCAATAACTTCCTCAAGTCTACCGTATATGACCTTACAGAATACTTTTCCGATGTTACTACTAACTGATATCCCCCTATAGTTATCTAGAACTTCCTTATCCCCCTTTTTGTGTATGAACGACACCTTACTTTCCCTCCACTCTCTGGGGACCTTTTGCTTTCGCAGAGCCAGGTTGAAAAGGTTTGTCAGGACTTCAATAAGTGCCTCCCCTCCATTTTTGAGGAATTCGTTCGGAATTTCATCAGTCCCTCCCGCTTTACCATTTTTTAATTTCGAGACCACGTTCCGCACTTCTTCTGCCGTTATTTCGCTACATACACGATTGGATAGGTTCTCCTCCACCAGTGTATTTCTTTTTGGTGGGGACCCACTGCCCCATCGCCTATCGTTTATCTTTTCCCAGTGCTTGACAAACTCTGAAGCGATACGGCCTTTATCTTCTGTACTTTCCCCATCCACTTTGATACTCTGCACACTACTTTTCCCCCGTTTATTTACCCAGTTCCAAAATACGTTTGAGCTCGAACCCCCCGTTTTCTTTATTGTTCTGGCAAGACTGCAATTGCGCTCCTTCCTATTATTATTCTTTATCTCATTCACTTTTTTCCGTGCCAGTTCATATTCTCCTTTCATTAGTCTCGTGTCATTGTTATCCACCCCTTTAAGCTTCCTACTTCTTCTGTAAGCAGCGCATTTTACCTTCCTTTCTTTTATAGCCTTTTTCAGTCCCTCGTTAACCCTGTATCCGAGCTCTCTCGTTGGGACCCTCACCCTTCCTATACAATCCTTCCCTGCCTCTGTTAGGCTATTTACTATGCCATCTGAAATACTCTGGACATTTGCATCCCTAGGTATACATTCAAGACTTGGTTTTAGTTTTTCCCGAAACTGCTTCCAGTCGGCTCCTTGTTTTAGTCCCCAAACTTCCTTGAAGGTATTTCTATCTCTATTCGTCTTTTTGCCCATAATCTTAACTGTTATCAGGTTGTGATCACTACCCAAGTCATTTTTTCCCTCGTCATCTATTTCTACATCTATAACCTCCCTCCATACGCTAACGTCAGTGAGTATATAATCAATTATTGTTTTCTTATCGTTCCTCTCCCAGGTCCATTTACCCTTACATTTCGCATCCCTGTTCAGGATCTTTAAACCAAGCTCTTTTGATAGGTCCAACATCTTCCTCCCATTCGTGTTAATTTTCCTATCACCTCCCTGTATGCCCTCCTCCTTATCCCCGATGTGCCCCTTGAAGTCCCCCATTAGGACAATACTGAACCCTCTGCTTTCAAGCTCTGTGATATTCGATCTAAGAGTTGTATATATTGAATCATTCCACTCTTCCCTCCACTGCTAAGTATACAACACCAACGGCAACACTCCTGCTTCCTAACTTGATTTTTGCCTAGACTATTTCGTTGGATACTGGAATCTGAGTCCTTGCTTCTGTGAGATCTGTAATCAATGAGGGCTGTAATTCCTCTTTAGCGTAGATGCCAACACCCCCACCCCGTTTCTGACCCTCAGTTCGCCCAGCTCCTATCCACACGCAACCCTTCATCTGATCAACCCGCTCATCCCGTCGTATCCACGTCTCACTTAGACCCATTATATCGAAGTCTCCTTCGTCCATCATTGTTGATATTTCGCTTACTTTCTTGTGCAGACCCTGGATGTTGCAGTACCCAAACTTAATGAATCTTTGTTTTTTTGTTCTCACTGGCACATTATTATACCCCTGGTATGTCCCTGTGTTGTGCATGTTTGTTGTTCTTCCTATGTTCCCAGCATTTGTGCCCCTCTGGGTTATCGGCTGTGGTCCCCTACCCCCCTTTTCTCCAAAAAAGGCCCAGCCACCTGTAAAATTTTTTGGCCCAACAGGTCTGTACCCATCCTACTTAAATGCAATCCGTCTCGCCCATACAACTCTCCTTGTCCCCAGAATGAATCCCAGTGGTCAATGAAATGTATTCCCAAGTCTTTGCAGTGCTCTTCCAGCTCCTCGTTTAGTGCCATAATCCGCGAGTTCCTCTCATTCCCACCACCCATAACGGGGAGCACCCCTGAAACGATGATCCGTGGTAACTTACAACATCACAACATCGGGGGAAATCAACACGCTCAATATGGTTCCAGGTCACTTGGAATATACTTCGTGAAAAAGTGATTTCTGAAGCATTCTGCTTACTTTGTTATGAATATTGCCTTATTTTATGTGTATCGTCCCGATTTTATACACTCGGTTATTTTTTTACAAGAGGTTCACGTTGTCTTTGTAATGCGCAATAATTCAGATTTTTTGTCAACAAAAAAGTTCAGACGGCCTGTAAACATGAGAGGGAATTTCGAACCATATTTTGCAGTTATGACATTAATAACTCAAGTATTTGCTGTCACCTGTTTGCAAATCCGTTCATACATTGTCTCGAACAAATAAAGGGCGTGATCACGTCCTTGCATTCTTACGATTGCCCAAATTGTGTATTTCTGCAAGAACCACATCGTAATCACATGACCGGAAAAACATCATTGAAACATGGCCACATCCGGAACATCCAAAATTTGTGTTGGTGTTATTACATTCAAACGTCAAAACCCACCAGAGTGTGTGTCAAAAAAATGCTCCGAGTCTGTAGTATGTTATCATTATATTGAGGACAAGGCTTTCGAATTACCGATTATTTTGTGGTTTTACCGGTTCGTTACTTACGCCATTTGCAAATTAATCTTCTTCAAAATCCTAAAATTCACTTTTTTTTCTGAAAAAAATTATATGTACCTTTTCTATGCACTTTACTCATTATTTTGATATATAATTTGCCTTTCCTTACTTCTCTTATCTGTTTCTGAGGCATTGGGAAAAATGTCAAAAAATTGACCAAAGTTAGGTTGGATGGGTCGACCCCTTAATTTATCCGTAAAAATCCACGAAATAAAGCAGGAATTAATTATATTTTTTTTATATTATTTGTAAGCACAAATAACGTATGTTCACTATGTTGAAGACGCATCGAAATAAATAAAATATAAGATTTTCCCAGCACGTGTTGTTTTGACAAAACAAAAAGCCACAGCTGTCTGTCGCTGTTTCTACTACCGGTAGTCTTTTGATACTTTGTTTGACGCTTCTGATTAAAAGTTAATGATGAACTTTTTCGAGTTTGTTTATACAAGCTTTTGGGAATAAAAGTGACTGATGAACTGTTTTGTATGTGTTGATACAGCACTCTACAGATCAGAAGTCACCAAAGATACCACATCGAGAGTGACTGTTGGTGTGGTATCTTTGGTGACTTCTGATCTGCCGACGACAGTGGGCTCAGATTTTTTTGTGTATAAATAATGTATTCAATGTTTGTAAATAATGTAGCCATGAGAGCTACCAAACGAATAAACTTACTCAAAATGCTAAGGGGCACAACCTGGGGGCAAATGAAACTGTATTACTGCAGTTGTACAAGGCCTTCATATGACCAGTAATTGAATACAGGGCCCTACCTCTCCACCAAAGGGCCAAAATTCCAACCGTCAAAGACCGCCCCGCCATGCTAGAAACCAGAAACCTGGAACGGTTCAAAGATAGCACTCTGATACCTAAACTCAAGGAAATATGCAACAGTCGACCAAAAACCCCAAATTTGCCAAAAATAAAATGGCCTAACCACTAAACGGAGAGAAAAACAGGAAAGTAACACCCTCAGGTGTGGTATTGTGTGTTAACCTGTCCTCTGCTCCGAACAAAGAAAAATGAAATAACGACAACCCCGGAAGATCCCAAGTGCGCTGGTAGCCGTTACCAATCCCACTGGTGCTAGCAGTCCGAGCACATTTGTGCGCGATTTAAGCGACAGACTACACTTGCCTGAAAAACACACTCAACAGAAATACATCCAGAAAAGACTTAATAATTCCTTACTCCACTCTATCTTTTGCCACTTTAATTCTAAGTTTTTTTACTATCTTTCAGGCTCTACCTTTCTCCCCAATAACCGCTATGGATATCAGTAACCACTATGGCAATTCAATAAGCATTATGGCTTCAGCACATCCTTCACTCCATCCCTGGAGGTGGGTGTCCACCCCAGGGAGGTGAGCGTTGGTCCTGCTCCCCGATTTCTTGGCCTGTTTTTGTAAAGCGCTTCTTTAGCGCACAGCATGTCCCGACCCAATGAAAATTGCAGGCCTTTTACCTGAACCAGGAATGTTCAGGTTGGGTGGCACCTTGTTAAGGTCTGTTGGTTTCTTTCGCTTGTCAAGTTGCCTCAATTGTTCACGCCAACAAAGAGCCTAAGGCAGACTATACTTGCCGATGAAGGCCTACATTGTCTATAAAACCACAAGTGGCAGACTATACTTGCCTGAAGAATAACAACAAGAAACATCAACTTCCATGTTCTTCTGCCCATACACCGCTCAAACATGATGCAGATGACCCTGTCTCAAATTAATGGAATTGTACCATACTGCAAACGAGGGTTGAAAGGGGCTTGCCCCAAAATGTCCCAGCGCCTCTTCGGCATGCTAAAATCATTCTTTTAGTTTTTAGTTAGTAAATAATGTATTTCTTGTCAATAAAATGAAGGTAAACTGCATTTTCGTTCCGTTATTACTGTATACAGAGATAAGTTCTACAAAACCTAGCTATGTCGAAAGATGCTTTGGATATCCTTAATTTGTCTGATATCCTAGCCTTGTACTTGGATATCCCCAGCATCTAAAGCCATAGCTAGTTTTTATATAACTTATCTGTGCATGCAGTTATAACAGAATTGCGGTCATTTTGGTGCAAAATGTAAATATTTCCATTTGTTGTAAATAATGTCATTTTGGGTGCGAGATGTAAATATTTCCATTTTTTATTAAAAATTTTGCTGCTTAAATTGTATTAATTATACTTAGAGACAGTAATAAAGAAGTCTTTCTATTCTATTCGAACTGTGTGTTGTCCATCAATTAATTCCCTAATCCATAATTCCATATTAACAGTCAATAGTTATGGAAATTATCTCATTCGGCAGGTTAGATAATAGAGATTATTAGGTTGTTAAACTGAAATCCTGATCAATTAACACCTCTTAATATCCTCTATTATCTATCCTGGTGGATGAGATAATTCCCTTCACTACTGACGGTTAATATAGGAGGCCGAAACGTCCAGGGCCGAATCGCCTCGAGGCCGAAGCGTCCTGAGGCTGAAATGTCCCATTACCGCACAGAGGCTCGTTACAATTTACACGCAATCATTCGGGAATAAAATAATATAAAATAAGCATAACACTATAACAGGATACCACCCTTATACTAATACATAATAAATAACACTTATCAACTAGTATATAGTATGTGGAGAGTGTATTATCACTAAATCACCTACAGGGCAGCGATTCCACCCAAGTAATAATTGCAAATTTGTTGCAAAGCATAACAAGTACAACTACAAGTACAAGTAAAATTCCAGCCAATGGACCTCTGGGTATTGGTTGAAACATTGCTTCTGTTCTTTGTCCACATGTACAGAATTTGAAAGTGATGCTATGGGTGGTGATAACTCCACTCGCTGGGTGATTTCGCCACAACCCACTCCACATACTGTATCACTATCAGTGTATGGGTGGTAACCAGTTATAACTTATGCTTATTTTGTTCCTGAATCATTGTAGTGAACCCCTGTGAAGCCAGCGAGAACTGAACTGGGTTACAACTTACAAGGACCTAAAACTTTTCAAATTTAAAAGTTTGAACAATAGTCTCAATTATCTTGATTTTTTGTTGTAACCCTTTGGCAATTTTGCTACCTTAAGGTGCTATATAAGTAATGACATTTTGTTTATTTTGAAATTCCCACCTCTGAGAATCCTTGAATTCAGATTAAATGTACACAAATTATACATCAAAGATTCAAAGTGAAGGTTGGGAGGTATAGAACACGAAAAATATATGAAATCAACTCATAGAGTTGACAGCAGGCACCACTGGTTCCTGAAAGTCTGCTACCGTATTCGTACCAGAACTGATAATACAATAACCATTCCTGAGAACAACTTGGGGCCCAAATGTGCTTCACATATCCAAGAGCAAAGCTTGGGCATCAAAATCGTTCAAAACACATCAACAGAGCTGCATGGGAGTATTTCCAAAAGTGACTGTTTTGTTTACATATTACTTTCGATTTCTGGTTGACAACATCATCGAACAGAAAGAGCATCGAAAAACAATGCTGTCTAAAATCAGATAATGAGAAAGATCGTCTTAATACAGCATAATTTTATTTTTTTAGAGACAACAGTTGCCATATTCTATGCAAGATATCATGACACCTGGTGAAATGTCTTAGAAGTACGATTTTGTTTTTTGATGGAAATTTGTGGTATCAAGTGATTTGTGCATGTCTGTTGAACATGAAATCCATCTTCAATAAAAGAAATGCAGACACTGTTGTCCTTTTACCAAATGCAGTTCTATCGCTGCATCCCAAAGTGTTTTGAAGGCCTAGCTTTGTTCTTGGATATGTGTTGCATATTTGGCCACAAGTTGTTCTCTGAAAATAATATTGTATTATCAGTTCTGGTACACATACGGTAGACTTTCAGGAACCAGTGGTTCCTGTGTCAACTCAATGAGTTGATTTCATATATTTTTCGTGTCCTGTAACTCCCAACCTTCATTTTGATGTATAACTTGTGTATATTTAATTTGAATATAAGGAATATCAGAGGTGGGAATTTCAAAATAAACAAAATTTCCTTATTTATATAGCACGATAAGGTGCAAAAAAAGTAAGAGAAATTTGTTTACCTTGCAATTCCTAACTCTGATATTCCTTAAATTGAAATTAAATATACACAAATCATACATCAAAATGAAGGTTGGGAGATATTTTACATGAAAACTATATGTAATAAACTCATAGAGTTGACAGGAGCTGCTGGTCCCTGGAAGTCTGCCTCCGTATTTGTTCCAGAACCTGCAGTGTGATTGCCGTGGGCTGGGCAATATTTTTTGGAAGATGCAATAATGTTAGATTCCAAAGTTCGAAACACTAATTATAGGAATAATCATCAAAGTTACTGAAAGTAATGAAGCACTGGGTACAACCCCGTGCTTCATTAATTGAAATTCTGCAGATGATGATTTTTATTACTTTATAAATGCATGCGTGAAGGTTACTGCCCACGTGTAGATTACAGCCAGTCCATGGTGACTGTACTGTAGAGTATGATGTGGATTGCATTTAATGAGAGGGCAAATACATGTTGTGAAATAATAAAGTGAAATAAATTATCTGCATTTTCATTGCGACAGATGAGCTGAGGCAGTGATGATTCAGATGAGTGTGTACTGCATTACCTGCAAATGAAAAAAAAAATCGTAAGGCCACTCAAAGTAGATCTTTTGTTTCTCTGGCCATTATTTGTAAAATTGCATGTGGGCGAGCGTTTTTAGTCCCCAACCGGCATCACCGGAGGGGACTATAGCTTTGCACTCTGTCCATCTGTCGGTCACACTTTAGTTTTCTGGACTTTTTTTGGAAATGCTTCAACTGAATGATTTAATTTTTGGTGGTAATCTACTATAGAACAATGACTTACAGATCAAGTTTGAGTTTCATGCTGATTGCCTTATTCTTGAGTGAGTTATGGCCCTTGCAAATATGGAAAATGTCTGTCACACTTTTGTTTTCCAGACTTTTTTTGGAAATGCTTCAACCGAATGATTTCATTTTCATTAACTTACTATAGAACGATGACTTACAGATCAAGTTTGAGTTTCATGCTGATTGCATTATTCTTGTGTGAGTTATGGCCCTTGGAAATATGGAAAAGTGCCAAAATATCAGTTTTCCAGACTTTTTTATGTGTACCCATTCTATGTATGGTACACATACTGCCGGCACGTGGGGTGGCCATCCGTCGTTCGTCCATCCTTTGTCTGTCTCTCCGTCCGTCCGTCCGTCCGTCGTCCGTATCCATTTCTTTGGCATTCGATAACTTGAAAACTAGTGCTTGGATTGTCAGGTTACTTTATATTTGTGTTCAGGTTACTGATGTGCCAAGCTGTATAGTTTTTGGTGTAAATCTGATAATTTGATCCTGAGATATTAACTCTTTATCCTTCAAGTTGAGAATTTTTCCATCCCTTTGGCATGAGATAACTCAAAAAAATATCAATCCAATTGTCATGTTACTTTATATATATCTTCAGGTTACTGATGTTCCAAGCTGTATAGTTTTTGGTGTAAATCTGTTATTTTGATCCGGAGATATTAACCCATTATCCTTCAAATTGAAAATTCCTCCAATCCCTTTGGCATTCGATAACTTGAAAAATATTGCTTGGATTGTCAAGTTACTTTATATTTGTGTTCAGGTTACTGATGTGCCGAGCTGTATAGTTTTTGGTGTAAATCTGATAATTTGATCTTGAGATATTAACCCTTTATCCTTCAAATTGAAAATTCTTCCAATCCCTTTGGCATGAGATAACTCAAAAAATATCAATCCAATTGTCATGTTACTTCATATATGTGTTCAGGTTACTGATGTGCCAAGCTGTATAGTTTTTGGTGTAAATCTGATAATTTGATCCTGAGATATTAACTCTTTATCCTTCAAGTTGAGAATTTTTCCATCCCTTTGGCATGAGATAACTCAAAAAAATATCAATCCAATTGTCATGTTACTTTATATATATCTTCAGGTTACTGATGTTCCAAGCTGTATAGTTTTTGGTGTAAATCTGTTATTTTGATTCGGAGATATTAACCCATTATCCTTCAAATTGAAAATTTCTCCAATCCCTTTGGCATTCGATAACTTGAAAAATATTGCTTGGATTGTCAAGTTACTTTATATTTGTGTTCAGGTTACTGATGTGCCGAGCTGTATAGTTTTGGTGTAAATCTGATAATTTGATCTTGAGATATTAACCCTTTATCCTTCAAATTGAAAATTCTTCCAATACCTTTGGCATGAGATAACTCAAAAAATATCAATCCAATTGTCATGTTACTTCATATATGTGTTCAGGTTACTGATGTGCCAAGCTGTATAGTTTTTGGTGTAAATCTGATAATTTGATCCTGTGATATTAACCCTTTATCCTTCAAATTGAGAACTCCTTCATTCCATTTCTTTGGCATGTGATAACTCAAAAAATATTAATCCGATTATCAGGTTACTTTATATATGAATTCAGGTTACTGATGTACTGTGCTGTATAGTTTTTTATGTAAATCTAATAATTTGATCCGGAGATATTAACCGTTTATCCATCAAATTTGGCACTCTTTCAATCCATTTCTGTATGTACGCATACCATGTATGGTGTACATAATGTCGGCATCCGGGGGTGGTCCTCTGTCATACAGCTTTCTACAGTTGCGCATATGGGTACACATCTGACGATTTCATCAGCCTATTTTTTTGGAAATGCTTCAACGGAATGATTTCATTTTTGGTAAACTACTATAGAACGATGTCTTACAGATCAAGTTTGAGTTTCATGATTGCATTATTCTTGTGTGAGTTATGGCCCTTGGAAATATGGAAAAGTGCCAAAATATCAATTTTCCGGAATTTTTTTGGAAATGCTTCAACCGAATGATTTCATTCTTGGTAACCTACCATAGAACGATGACTTTCAGATCAAGATTGGGTTTCATGCTGATTGCATTATTCTTGTGTGCGTTATGGCCCTTGGAAAAATGGAAAAGCGCCAAAATATTAGTTTTCCAGACTTTTTTTGGAAACGCTTCAACGGAATTCATGCTGCTCACATCTAGGTTATAACATTTCTATAATTATTAATGCTCATTAGTCCGGTAGGGGACATTGTATTGCTTCAGCGATACGTGAGCTCTTGTTTTATTTTATTTTTTATTCTCTAATTATTTCTTTGCCATCAAAAGTTCATGTTCTATGAAGAGATTTTACTGTAACTTCGTAGGATGACTCTGCATAATGTTATGGTCATGATTAGCCATTGTGCAGAAATATGTGACCTTAAACACCAATAAATAATAAATTTTGGTCGGGTTCTGTCAACTGTTGTGGCTGCAGGGGCACATTTCCTATTTCCTAAATTCCTTTAGTACAGTCTGCAGCTTGCATTTACGAAGGGATTTCATTTCAAATTTGTAGGATGGCTCAGTAAAAAATGTCTAGATGGGACCGTCCTATTTTGTCTGTGAGCGGTCAACCATGATGACCACACAGTCACATGATCAAGATTTGTTAAGCATCGTCTACTGTCCATATTTATGAAGCGATTTCATTGTAACGTGGAAGGATAACTCTGTATGATGTCTAGATGACACTGTCCTTTTTGGTCATGATCGGACGGCCGTTACTGCCACCTGGTCACATGATCTAGATTTCTTTAACAGTGTTTACAGTTTTTTTATTAGTATAATATGTTTAGGTGAGAACGTGTTATTTTGGCCATGAGCGGTCAATTGTGATGGCAACACAGGCACATGACCTAGAGAATGTTCTATTTTGGCTGTGATCGGTCAACTATGATAGCTGCACAGGCACATGTCCTAGATTTGTTTAGCACAGTCTGCAGTTCTTATTTATGAAGTTCTTTCATTGTAACTTGGAAGGATAACTGGGTATGATGTCCAGATGAGACTCCTATTTTGGTTACGATCACACAAGGGCTGCCTGGTCACGTGACCTAGATTCCTTTAGCACTGTCTACAGGTTGTTTTTATCAAGGGGGTTCATTGTAACTTGGTAGGATAACTTAGTCTGACCAAATTAGGCCAGTCTCATCTAGATATCATACCGTCACATGACCTACATGCTACATTCCTTTAGCAAAGTCTCCAAGCTATATTTTGGAAAGGATTTCATTGTAACTTATTGGGATCTCATTTTGGAATAATTTTACAGTGACTTGGTAACTCTGGTTGACATACATTAACTGTGAGGGCCACATTAATCGAGGCCTTAGTTCTTTAGTAGTTCTACACCTCAAATTATTCTTATTGAAAACAAAGCATATGGGGAAGTTAGGGGATCATAAATTAACATATTCTCTATTATCACAAGTCTTATCTTTGTTGGTAACACAATACAGTAATGTTGTTTACTTCATTATACCCTCAGCTTTTTTAAAAAAGTGGGATATACTTGATTGTGCCTGTCCGTGCATCCACGCATACATGTATGTACGTCCGCACATCTGTCCATCCGCACTTAGATGTCTGTTCGCATTATATACCTTCAACATTACTGCTCAGATTTCGATAAAATTTCATACATATGTTCACTATCATGAGGTCTTTAAGTACCCTCAGCCATTTTGCTGTTGGAATATTTTTTCTGCGAGCTGTGGCCCTTTGAATACACAATAATAGGCTATTTTCTTTCTGTTCGCATCGTAGCTCGGGTTTGGCTTATTGGATCTCATTGAAACTTGAAATGAAGATTGTTTATGGGAAAGGCTTTCAAATGAATCTCTAATAATATTTCTTGCTTTTCACTTTTTAGACTTACATGTATCCCCCCTTTTAACTTTGGAAATTTGCCGTTTGCCTTGTAAAATGGCCAATTTTTGTCTGTCCGCCTCATATTTCAGGTTTGGGTTATCAGATTTCAGTGGAATTTGAAATGTTGATTTTCTATGGGAAAGGCTTTCAAATGAGTCATGTCCCTGCAGTAAAACAAAGAAAATACATGTAAATCACCTCCGCACATGTGGCATTATGTCTTTGTTCTATAAGGTTTGGGCTATCAGATTTCACTGAAATTTGGAATGAAGATTGTTTTGGGGAAAGACTTTCAAATGAGTCATGTCCCTGCAGTAAAACAAAGAAAATACTTGCAAATCGCCTCCCCACATGTGGCATTATGTCTTTGTTCAACATCTCATCTGTGGATGATCCAATTGTTACTAGACTTCAGTAACAGGTGTTTTTTGCCTTCACATTTACATTGCTATAAAACAAGACAATAATCTTACTGTTTGCCTCATAAAATAGCCATTTTTTTGTCTGTTCGCCTCATATCTCTGATTTGGGGTTAGTGGCTGTCAATGAAATTTGGTATGAAGATTGTTTATGGGAATAGCTTTCACAGTAACATGGTTCATTTCTTCACTTGTCATTGTTTGGCGGTTTGCACCTTGGGAGTATGCCCCAGGGCATCCTCCCCCCCCTCTTGGTTTAACCCGTGTTGTGGGAGATAACCAGGCCTGGTTATCCTTCCCCCACGCCGCCATGTCACCTTGTCAAAGTCCTGTAAACATTCATCTGACCTTTACAACCATTGGTTGGACTTTGTTATGGTTGGGTGAGAGTGTAAAAAAAACTTTTTTTTTTTCTAATAAAATGCTATAGTCTTTGAATGTGTGAGCATGGAAGGATTTGTCCGGTTTCGCGTCGCAGTTTGCAATGCAATTCTCCCCTAATGCGAATCACTTCCATAAAATTAGATCACAAAGTGCAGAATAGGATTATCGGTCTTTGTACTCCTGACATTCAGAGGCATTCACACATCGCGTACATGTATGGCACAATTTACAATTACATTTTGCAAGTATTTTTTAGGCAAAGTCATGGACCTGATATTTGGCCCACTCATAGGTCCGATATTCGGCCCCATTCTAGTGCAAAATGGTACTTATATTTCACAATTTTCAGCTCCAAAATTTTCAATCCCAGCTGGATATGCAACATCATCAGGTTCAAGAAGAATTCACCATTAAATTATTCTTACTTTTTGTCCTCCCCAACGAACAATATGCGCTTGATAAATATGACAAATCGTTGAAATCGAAATCAGAACCCTAGCATTGTAGAGGCATGTCATAACTACGAGGGATGCTCTTTAAAATACATGTAGTTACTCACAAATGTAAACAGCATACAGTAACGCATGGTCGCTAACCGACTATTCAGCAATGCTTTACTTGGAGGTCATCAACCTTTTCTAGGCAAGATGTCCATCTAGAGTTTCAAATTTTACTGCATAAAATAAAGCTCCTTAATAATTTGTAACCTGAGTAGGCAACCTTCTCACGCAAGTGTTCAGGTCTTGATTATCTATCTATATTGTACCCAGTGGTTATAAAATACCCACTTGGTGTGAAACAAAACTTAAAATATAAAAAAAATGGTTGATAAGGCATTTTTGTCTTTTAAAATTACTGAGTGGAGTTGCCTACCCTTCTCACACATTTTCACTGAGGGTATAAAATTTCGGGTGTCATTTGAATGTTGTTGATACTTTTAAGTGTGGGATTTGAACGGGTCTGACTATTTGGGTATTATTTCTGAACCTATTAAAGCCAGTATGATTTACAAAACCAAATAACATAAATATATTCTTTAATTCACAACATTTCAGCAATGAAAAAATATAATTTTGTATGCCTGGTCACCCAGCATAAGCTACTTTCGGCTTCAGATTCAGTCGATGTTTAGATGGAAACTTGACAGTAATACGTGAATTCAGAAACGACAACACTGCCTATGATTACTGTTGGCAAAATTATTAAAAGAAGCAACCAATACCACACTGAATGTAGACGTTTAGGCCTGTAACAAAAGGCAAAAGGCACCGGACAGATTAGTGGTGATGTTGTGTAATGCATGCTGTGTCTGGTGAGGTGTGTGTGTGGTTGGGGGGGGGGGGGGGGGGGGGGGAAAGGGGCTCCAACCAGGATGTTGCAGAGAATTGGTAAGTCCTGGGCTAAACAGTTTGATCCAAATGACCCCTGGCAACAGCCAGGTGGTGCCTCCGCTGGGTGCCAAATTGTTTTTAGTACTTTTGAGGGTGGAACCATCATGGATGAAAACTGCTAAACAAATACACCCACTTGCTAATCAATTTTAAGAGTTGGGAAAAAAACTGTTAAACAAACATTTTAAAACAAATCCTACCCTGGTGAGGGAGAAGATAGATAATTAAAAAAAAATTGCTGCAAAGGGTCTAAGACTGTCCATTTCTAATTCACTGCTCTCGTTATTTTACAGAAACTTCTTGTGTACCTTAGTTATCACCTTGGGACAAGAACAAGTGTTTTTGAGTGCGGTCCGAAATTCAAGATGGCTGCCGCTGCCATTTTGAGCTGAAATTAGGTACAATCAGTTTTTTGTACAGAACTTCTCTTTGAAGGTTCTGATTTGAATAAATTTTCATTTTTATTGAAATTGAAAAAGAAACAGAAAAAACCCAACCCACACAAACACTAACTTTACAACAACACAAATAGTGCTGTTTTTTTTTTTTTTTGTATACTGATTTGTATATATAATCTGTACCATGTTCAAAACCATCACCGGCAAATTATGATTGGTAATGGGAAACTGAAGTCGTTTGTATTCCGGTATGCAGATTTCAGCTTGCTTATTACATGTACGCTTTACAATAAGTGAATTTATTTCACTGGTGCGGAATACTGTTGATTTAAATTTGGGTCTTTCTATTTTTTACCACCCAGCCTATCCTCGCAGACCATGGGACCTTTCTTTATTACTTATCATTTCAAACTGTTCAAGTGGTTTGTCCCAACAGTCACCATCACCATTATTACGAAAACGACATGACATTGTTACCTCAAATTTGTCAGAAACAAGTTGAGGTGAAAAGCCACAACCACATACAGTACGTGGAGAGTGTATTATCACTAAATCACCCGCAGAGTTGAGATTCCACCCATGCAATAATTACAAATTTGTTGTAAAGCATAACCAGCACCAGCAAAGTTTCAGCCAATGGATCTCCGGGTTAAACCTGGAGGTCCATTGGCTGAAACATTGCTTGTGTTTTTTGTTGATATGTATAAAATTTGAAAGTTATAGCTTGGGTGATAACTCCACTCCACGGGTGATTTAGTTACAATCCACTCTCCACGTACTGTATATTGAGTGAAAAGCCACGACCATGTATATTCACTATATTGATCACACAAGGCATGTGTAGTCCCTCACATTGAACATTTGACCAATCACATTCATGCTATTTAAAACAAGGAAATGTTTCTTGGGAAGCACCAAGTGATTCCCTATAGGTTTACACGTGTACATATACTTCAAAGTGGTTGGCCATTTGCACACGGTGATGTCATGATAGCAGCTTGCCTTCAGAATTGTGTGCACGCAAGAGTTTGATACAAGATCGATGCACGGTACATTATTGTTTTCAAATAAACATAAGCAGGTCATTTGTGTTTCTTCTGCCAACGATTGCGTGTACGGGGGTGTCCGAAAAATGTACCTTGAAGAGTGTAACATCACTTCACATCCTATTATAATAGCTTAGGACACTAATTCCTGTCTGTGTTGCCACAAATGATCAGGGTTTTGAATATTAAACTGAGTAATAATTAGATCTAAAGGCCTTACTTGCTTGTGTCTGACTGTTAGTAGAGATGGGTGGTTTTCAAATTTCATGCCTGTACCGGTTTCGGTTTTATTCAAACAGTCGGGTTTCGGTTTTCATGGTTCCTAACTTATTGCTATAACATAGCAATAGGTTATGAACCACCAAATAAATCCCATTGACCATAGTGTTAATCTTTTACTCTGTAAAACACACCAAGTTGTTTTGAAAATAATACCTATACATCTACATGTACAAAGTACATCATCTCTTGAAAAAAGAGACTGGAAAAAAATATATGTTGCCACATGAAATTTCAGTTTAAATTTTGAATTTTCACAACTGCCGTATAGTCTTGCATTGAATGACCTTCACACTTTTTTCCCATGCCTCATGTTTTTGAGAGATTCTCACACATTCCGGCACCAAATTACAAACAAACTTATTAATCCTTTCTAAAGTGGACGAATGAAAATTTTAATTAATGGTTTCAAAGTCAAAATATATTTAACCAATCAGCTGATCAGCCCAATTTAATCCTACTCATAACATTGGGTGTCAAATGCTCCAAGTCACATGTTCACTTATTTGAATGCTCCAAGTCACATGTTCACTTATTTAGTTGTTCATAACCTAAAGAGATACCAAAGTTAATTACAATATCTGTAATTTGTGATTTAAATTCAAAATAAAATACTACCAAATTGATTCCAAACTTTTTTTTTAAATTCGCTGTTTTTTTTCGCTGACCTCACAGCATTTCATTTAACCCATCCTGTTTTTTGAGTAAAAAAAAATCCTGACACATTTTCACCATTTCACTCATTATAATTAAACATAGTAAAAAAATCATTGAAAAAATATTCTTCAAACTGCCATCATTTTGTATCAGTACATTAATAGATCAGCTTCATGTGTACCTCAAAACCCAATTATTCTCAGAATACACTGAGTGCAAGAAAATTTTAACCCCTTCATTCTTCTCAAAATAAAGATGAAAAAATGTACTTTTCCTTCCTCAAATGATTGTACATAGCACATATTTACAGGGCAATACACCATATGAGAGAAGCACAGGAATTTTGAGGGAAGTCAACCACATGACTCCTTGTATTATACTCATGGATGTCAGGAACTGAATTCAAAATTAGCAGAAGCAAATTAGGGTGGGGGGAGGGGGGGGGGGGGTGTGAGCAGAATAATAAAATCTTACAGATGACTCCAGATATGTTGTAGAGGTCACACAAATACATACAGTGGCATAGCACTTTTCCCCCCACTGGAAATGAGAACTATTGACCCAGTCTAATTACTGTTAACCCTTTCCCCACCCCAGCCTATCTCCACTTGTTTCACCTTTTCAAAAAAAAAATAGTTATTGAACCCTCTTAGAATCAACAAGGTGCTGATTCCAGAAAGATTCAACAACATATTTTTACTGGAATATACCTGAAACATTAATCTAAGGAGTGGTTAGGTATCTCTATTTACCCTATTTATGATATAATATGTCATATTGACTGCTACAGCATAACATTAACAGAAAGCAAATCTTAGTGAGACTATTTGGCAAAAAAAATAATGGTTGAGAAACCAATCACAAGGACAAGAAGCAAAATTCAATTTTCAAGCATATGTTTTTATATTTTGGGGAATTCTCTCTTTGTAAGGAACAGGGCTGCACTTACGGAAGACCCAGCGAGGATTGACTAAAACATTGCTACTGAATCTTGGGATGAAAAGAGGAAAGAATTTTATACAATGTGAATGCTGCCATTGCAAAAACTGTCAAAACCTCAGGTTTCCTACGGTGTCATGCTTTTCAAATCACAAAAACCCTTCTAGAATAGCAATTGGAATCTGATATTCAAAACACTTCAAGGAGGAATGTGTTTGCTCAGAAATAATTGGAATAAGCTTCCAATTATCCATCAATCAAAGGGAGGTAATCCACTTTCAGTTCCTATCAAATAGACAGGAAAGTCAGCTGTTACTGTGTTACATCATGAAAAATTCAAGTTACTCCATACATAAACTGCTCAAATGGAGTGAAAACCTTCTGTACACCCCATAAACACAACATTTAATTAATGTCACAGAATGAAACAGGTTATTTCACATTTGATTCACTAACTGAGGACCCCAAAACAAGAATAGTCTCCATTCTGTGCTGTTTCTGAGGCCTTGGCAGGTTAAAAATCACATATTTAGCACATTTATATGGATAGAGGGGGGATAAAATGTCGGAATGAAAGAAAAGAGACTTGCAGTAATTAGATGTGGGATGGGGGCTTAGGTGGCATGTGGAAAAACATGACAAATTTTATTAATTGTGTTTCAATGTAGCAATACAGTGTATTTAAACTCCAACCGGTATAGGGTTAAACAGATTCATTCTGCAGAAATTGTGTTTGTCACCATTATTTCACCTGTTCTACCTTGCAGTTGTCCGAACAACTGAAAATTCAACAACTAACCAGCCAAACAATCTTTTCTCTATCTCAGATCATCTGTTTGTTCAGCAAGCATTTTATGCATGCCAGGAAAGCAAAACAGGGCACTGTGTCGTGAAAATTGGGCATCCCACACCTCCAAAATAGCATTTTCCTAAAACTTTCAACCATATTACAAACCCAAAGTGCTTGAATTGAAAAATTAACAAGACCGGGATATCCGTAAACAAAGAAATATCTTGAAATAACCTTCAACAACAGTTACAAGGAAATACTCCTTTAGGTTATGAACCACTAAATATATCCCATTGACCATAGTGTTAACCTTTTACTCTCTGTACAACACACCAAGTTGTTTTGAAAAAAAAAATACCTGTACATCTACAAAGTACATCTCTTGAAAAAATTAAACTGGAAAAAAATATATGTTGCCACATGAAATTTCAGTTTAAATTTTGAATTTTCACAACTACCGTATGGTCTTGCATTGAATGACCCTCACACTTTTTTTCAGATGCCTCTTGTTTTTGAGAGATTCTCACACATTCGGGCACCAGATTACAAACAAACTTATTAATCCTTTCTAAAGTGGACGAATCAAAATTTTAATTAATGGTTTCAAAGTCAAAATATATTTAACCAATCGGCTGATCAGCCTTATTTAATCCTACTCACAACATTGGGTGTCAAATGCTCCACGTCACATGTTCACTTATTTAGTTGTTCAAAACCTATACATTACATTTGCATATAATAAGATGTATTTGTCGTCAGTGAGTTTCACAGGAGGTGCTGTGGCTCAGGAATGCTGGACAAAATCACCCATTGAAATGGCCCAGATTGATTTTGGTCAGAATGGTCCCGATTTTGAGACAGAACGACCCATGTTTCTGGACTGAATGTCCCTTATTAAAAAAAATATTTCTTATGCCCCCATTATCAAGTGCAGCTCCTCGACCAGTCGACTCAGCATATCTATCTGTCCTTTGAAATTGGTACTGTAATCTAGTTTGTTGTGGATAATGTCAAAGAAAGAAGGGATTTTAAAAAAAGGTACGTGTTGTATTTAATTACTCTGCAATCAAGTGTACAAAAAAAGGTCAACAATTATCATTTTTCGACTTGCGTTTTTATTACAATCATATTAAGTCAATTACAGTTGTCGAGGGTACTTGTTCTTCACCAATAATAATAATTAGAATGTCAGGTTATGTTATTTCAGCTGTAATACCGACTTTAATATTATGTAGGATAACAACCACAAGAAAACGTTAATGTCGATTATGACATTAACATTTTCTTGTGGTCATCCCAAACTTATTT
This sequence comes from Pictodentalium vernedei, assembly GCA_031216915.1. Classification (NCBI taxonomy): domain Eukaryota; kingdom Metazoa; phylum Mollusca; class Scaphopoda; order Dentaliida; family Dentaliidae; genus Pictodentalium; species Pictodentalium vernedei. The sequence continues at coordinate 163,944,490 of CM062297.1, forward strand.
TGACTGATACTGTGATCTTGTGTTTTACTCTGTAATCAGGTTTACAACACAATGGCCAACAATTATCATTTTTCCACGTCTGTTTTTATTACAATCATTCTGAGTCAATTACAATTATCAAAGAAGGAATTGGTCCTGTTTCCATATATTACGGAAAATGAACACGTATAAACTTTTGAGAAAAGTTTTTTGCTTTGCCCAAGTTACCTGCACTACCAGTTACCGCTTAGTACCTCCTCGTGGTGTGAACCGGTAACACAAATTATTCAAGTTAGGAAAAATTTGTGGCTAAATTTAAGAGGGCACAACTCCTATCCCATTGTGATGATAAGTTCTTTTCACTGCTGATAAATGTTTTGACTAAAAAGTTTTTTACACAGGTTCTAAGAATGGCTGTTTTTAATTCATTAGACCGTAAATATTAGTGCAGCATTCCAAAATTTTCATTTTTAGCTTAACTTGACAAAGTCAAGATAAGCTATTGCCATCACGTGCGTGGAAGTCTGTGAATCTGTCAGTTTCTTCCTATTTTCTTTAGCACTGGCTACACCCCACAGTTCTTGTTCAATCATCACAAAATTTCATATGCAGGTCGAGGTCATGTCTTGATGAGAACTTTCCCGTTTGGTCGTGATCGGTCAACCATGATGGATGCTTGGGCCTGAAACTAGTGATGAACCGTTATGGGCAAACTACCATCGGCCGATACCCAGTTATTAAAATTTGATAATCGGCTGAGGCCGATTCCGATTGTTCTTTGCAGACCTGTATACAGTTTTACTATAGTCTCGTTTTTCCTTCGAGGTGACAGCCGAGTGAGCCGACCACCAGCTCACATGGACCTCGTGTTCGCCTAGATCACGTTTATGGCAGACTCGTCGTTGCTCGCTTTCAAAACATTTAGGAATACAAAGGAATGGCAAAATTTAGGTACCATTCGTGAGCTGTTATGCTTGACAGGGAGGCATTTTGTCACTTTGACTCGAGCACTGCAAGTCGTTCAGTTATCATTGTATGCACATCAAGGGAGCTAATTTAAATGGCTGACATCCAGGAAGACACTGTCAGGGACGCTCATTGACACTGTCGATTGGTTTCAAAAGAACACAATACCCTTTGTACTGAAACAATTCACACTGTGAAGCCCACTGCCAAATATTATTCGGTCCTTGTCACTTAAAAATAATCAACTGGTCACACAGAAATGAATTCTCAACTATAGTGAATTGGGAATTTTTGGGAGCAAATTGGGGAAAAAAGTGTCTATTTTCGATTGGGAATGCATTGGTAAAAAAACCCTGTTCTGTTCAAGTGTTACTTACTTACAGTTTTATACCACAATGTAAGGCTCTAACATCAACTTCAAAGAACATTTTTTTATTTGACGGTTTAAACGTTTATTTATTCTCCTGAACGAAAACTGGATATAATCGGTATGATAAAATAATGGCAACATTTTGTTGCCAATGCCGATGGTAAACCGATAGAGCCAATATCGGCCGATGCCGCTTTCTGTTCCAGTTAATCTGTTCATCACTCCCTGAAACCTGAAAACCTTTAGCATAGTCTACAGTTTGTATTTATCAAGGGGTTTCATTGTAAGTTGGTAGGATGACTCCATATAATGTCTAAATGAAAATGATCCCCTTTGGATCACAATCAGTCAACCATGACGGCTGTGCTTGCCCAAAATTCGAAAACCTTTAGCGCAGGCAACAGGTCATATTTATGAAGGGATTTCATTGAAACTTGGTGTGATGACTCCGTGTAATGTCTACATGTAGATGAGAATGTCCTATTTTGGTTGGGTTCAGTCTTCTGCAGACATGTTAACTCTCCCAGAATGCCCGGGAAAATCCCGGAATTTCAGTGTAGTTCCCGGCCTCCCGGACGGGAATCAGTTTTGGACCAAAAATCCCGGAAAACAACAGTCAAATATTTCGTTCCCGTTGTAACTTATGAAAAACGTTCAGAGTCAAATCACATGCATTTCAAACTCTGGTAAAAACTCACAAAGTAGTAAAATATGGATTTAAGTTAAATTTATTTAAAAAAGGGGTATTTTATGATGTATATTTCAACTGTGTTTATGTTTATTTCTGGGTTTTTTCTTCGGAGATTCGTGATCAATGTGCGAGTGTCGAAGTGAAAATAGGTGACTTACTTTCAAAAAATTGAAAACTCCACCTTCATTTAAATGCAGTTTTTGGAAATTAAAATATATGAAAAGGAATTAAATAATATATATTTATTTATTCCTTCATAGAATAGCTTTAATTCTCATCCCCTTTCCAAAATCAAAACGTAAGCAACAACTATTTATCACAGTTTAAAAGTAGGTTAAAGTCGCTTAGGATGCCGAAAAATTATGACTGCATATTTAAAAACAATGGACTTATTTTCTAACACTACATTTATTCTTTTGTGCCGACTACAGAACTGTTAACTGTTGGCCATCTGTACCCAGAAAATTTCGAATAGAATTAAAAAAAAAAGATTCAATGATGAAAAGAAAAGTTTTGTGTAGGGCACAAACGTCCCACATTCATGAAGTTTGATAAAGATACTTTCTAAGGACTAATGTTCTTGAAGTAACTAAACATTAGGACATCTTTTCCTGTTAATATTTCCAGACTTGGGAAATTATTAGCTAAGTAGACTTTGACAAGAGCAAACCACAGGTGGAGGTGCTCTGTGGGACAGTGTGGGTGGGTTCGGGAGGGGGGTTCTCATGAAGAAGAGAATCCTGGAAGGGGGGGGGGGGGGGGGTTAAATCAAGTTATTTTATGATTTTTTAACATAGCATAAATGCATCAGCAGAGTTGACAACTAGTTCTGGATATAACCTGGTGTTAAAAGTGGTCCATGAGCTGAAAATTCACAAGTTTTTTCTTTTATTTTGTCCCCACGCGAACTTTTCCCTGAAATCCATCCCATTTCCCTGAAAATCACCCTCGGGTTCCCTGAAAAATTATTCTGGAGGTTAACATGTCTGGTCTTCTGTCGTGGCTGCAGAGGCACGTTACCTAGATTCCTTCAGCACAGTCTACAGCTTTCATTTATGAAGGGATTTCATTGTAAATTGGTAGGATGACTCGGTATTATATCTAGATGAGAACGTCCTATTTTGGCCATGATCAGTCAACCATGACGGCTGCGCAGGCACGTGTCCTAGATTTGTTTAGCACAGTCTACAGTTCTTATTTATGAAGCACTTTCATTGTAACTTGGAAGGATAACTCTAGAGATGAGACAATTAATCGGTGTAACATCGGCACTCTGCCAATAAGCACCCATCGGTTCTCAATCGGCACTTGATGGTTCAACATCGGCCCTCGTTGATTGTCTGAAACTCGGTAAAAGTGAATGTGTTATGGATGATCTGTAATGAACTTTCTTCTCCTTCGTGGGACAACCAGTGGCAATCGATCGGTACGCCACTCATCTGTTAGTGATATCAGGTAAGTGATGGTTCGTGGAAAAAAAAGAATATTTAAACATTTTGATTGTGTAACTGTGTACCGAGTTGTTTTTATCCATCATGTGAATACGGATGCTCTTCACTGTCCAAACTATATTACATTCTGCAAAATGTTGTAATATTTCTTTCCACCACACTCATCATCTCATTAAATACATAATGGCATTTTTTATTGCCATATTGGACAGATAATTCCTCCATATTAGTAATCCATGTTAGCTACGAGAGGTTTGGTTGCAATAAGTTTAATATTGGGCCATTCGGGGTGGAATTTATCAACACAAAGCCACTGAACTTTTTGTGTCGCCGCCCCACGAAGTGATGAGTGACATATAGGGATTACTTTTGTCACCTTGCGTCGTCGTCTGCGTCGTCGTCCGCGTCGTCGTCCGCGTCATCCACGTCACACTTTCCCTTATCCGCCACTCCTCTTTAACCTATGAATGGATTTTGATGAAACTTTCAGTGATTCTTTATCACATAATGGCATTGTGCACCTCCTATTTTATTTTTTGATCAGCTCTATTTTTTCCAGAGTTATGCCCCTTTTCCACTTAGAATTCTGTCTGAAACGCCAGGCGACACACGTCTTCCATGGAAGACTCACATCTAAGTCTCATGTTGAAATGTGTGGAGCATGTGATAAAAATAGATAATGCAGTGCAATGTCATGACTCGTGTGACACAATCCCACATATGGGTTTACCAAAAAGAAACTCCCACTTTAAAACGTGTGATTCCAACAACGGCTTTTGATTTTCACAAAACATTTTCTTCCAAATATATTTATATACATTCAAGAGTGAAAAACCGCTATCATGTAAATATCAATTTTCCTGCTGCCTATTTTTCAATTTTAGGCACACAGGAAATGTACTGGAATTAATTCGGAAAAAACAAAATCACCCTCGTGTTCTTTGTTCTCTGATTTTTTAGTCAAGATAAGCTATTGCCATCATGCGTGCGGAAGTCTGTGAGTCTGTTCACATTTTCCTTTAGCACGAGCTACACCCCGTAGTTCTTGTCTGATCGTCACAAAATTTCATATGAAGGTTTGGGGTCATGTCTAGATGAGAACGTCCCCTTTTGGTCGTGATCGGGCGACTGGTATGGCTGCCCGAGCCGAAAACCATTAGCACAGTCTACAGGTCGTATTTATGAAGGGATTTCATTTTAACTTGGTAGGATGCATATGTATAATGCCTAGATGAGAACGTCCCCTTTTGGGCATGATCTATCAACTGTGATGGCTGCCCAAGCCCGAAACCCCAAAACTTTTAGCCCAGTCTGCAGATCATATTTAATGTGGAGGGATTTCATTGTAACTTGGTAGGATGACTCCTTATGATGTCTAGATGAGAATTTCCCCATTTGGGCATGATCTGCCAACCGTGATGACTGCCCGAGCCCAAAACTCGAAAACCTTTAGCCAGTGCTCAAAATAACTTTTTTTCTTTGTGTAGCAAAATGCTGCACATTTCCAAAAAATGAATAGCCTTTTGTAAAAATTACATAGCTATTTTTGTATACCAGAGTTATGTTGTGCTGTTTTGTATTGAATTCTTCTAAGTAGATAGAATAGTTTCCATCCATTACTGGTCATTTCCAAATGGTCTGCAACACATGAAACATTTACTGTTTTTTTTTTTGACTGAACTGCCTTTAAGGGTTGCATGGACTTGGATATTTTCAAATGGCGTCTTGGTTGTTTAAAAGAGTTCTCAAAATGGAAGTTGGGATTTTTAATTTGATGGGCTTGAAGTTATTTTTAATGGACATTTTATGCAAAATGTTGCAAAAACAGGAAGAATTTAAACCAATAGAATTCATCTTAACATATGAAGTTGCTAATGATGCTTGATGGAGAGTTAATCTGAGTTATGCCTGGAATGTTCCAAAATCAGAAGTAAAGCATCAGTGAACTAGTTTTCAAATTTGTTTGCAAATTTTCATTTACATTTTGCGATACAAGATAATCAACTGCAGCCTAATAGGCTGCAGTTGATTATCTTGTATCGCCAAATGCTATACATAATTGAACATTGTGTAGCTTTCTGCAAGTTTTGCATAGCAAAAAGCGACGCGACACCACTTATTTTGAGCCTTGCCTTTAGCACAGTCTACAGGTCATATTTATTGAGGAATTTCATTGTAACTTGGTAGGATGACTCCAAATAATGTCTAGATAATGTCTAGATGAGAACATCCCCTTTTGATCGCGATCATTCAGCCTTGATGGGTGCCCGAGCCCAAAAACCTTTTGCATTGTCTATAGGTCATATTTAGGTAAGGATTTCATGGTAACTTGTTAGGAGGATCCATATAATGCCCAGATGATGTATCATGATGATATCCCCTTTTGGTCATGATTGGTCAACTGTGACAGCTACAGATGTCCGAAGCCTGAAAACCTTTAGCACAGTCTACAGATGATAATTATGAAGGGATTTCATTGTAGCTTGGTAGGATGACTCCAAATAATGTCTAGATGAGAACCTCCCCTTTTGGTTGCGATCATTCAGCCTTGATGGCTGCCCGAGCCCAAAAACTTTTAGCATAGTCTATAAGTCGTATTTATGGAAGGATTTCATTGTTAGGTTGACTCCATATAATGCTTAGATGATGACATCCCCTTTTGGTCATGATTGGTCAACTGTGACCGCTAAAGGGGTCCGAAGCCCGAAAACCTTGAGCACAGTCTACAGTCATATTTATGATTGGATTTCATTGTAACTTCATAGGATCACTCCAGATGATTCCCAGATGAGAATGTCCCCTTTTGGTTGCGATCATTCAACCACGATGGCTTCCCGAGCCCAAAAGCCAAAAAACTTGAGTACAGAGTACAGGTCGTATTTGTGAAGGGATTTCATTGTAACTTAGTAGAATGACTCAGTATAATGTGGAGATGAGGACATCCCCTTTTAGTTGCAATTGGTCTACCGTCATGGCTACACAGGCCTGAAGCTGAAAAACTTTAGCACAGTCTGCAGGCCATTTTTATGAAGGGATTTCAATGTAACTTGATAGGAGGACTCATTTTGGTAGCTTTTATTGACATACGTTAACTGGAGAGCCACATACATTAACTTTGAGGTCATATTAACCCACCCCTCAGCTCTTTAGTACAGTGTACACCTCATATTATTTTTATTAAAAACAGCATACAGGGAATAGAAATTAACATATTCCCAATTATCACAATTCTTGTCTTATTTCATAATCCCTTCATAAACATGGAACATTAGCCTTTTCATCAAACCCAACACAGACAAGTTGAGCTACAGTGCCATTGACACTTTCATTGATATGCATGTTCTTATCAAATGTCAGTTAAAGTTTTGTTCATATAAAGTTACCACAACCACAGGGGACATCACAAGGGGCATAACTCTGCTAAAGCCCACCAAAATTTCAAAAAACAATAAAACGATAAAACCAATCTTTACCAGAACTACCAATTAGATTATTTTGGTACTCTGTATACTGCATTCTTAGAGGGGGAGATTCAGGTTTGTTAGAATAAAGTCCCTGGATTCATATTTGACTTCATTCCTCTGCAGTGTTGATGAACCATGATTAACTGAATGTGACCCCAAATACTTTTTTGAACCACCTTCTCAGGTGAGCGTTTAAGGCCCCTTTGGGCCTCTTGTTTTTATAGACCTGTTGAAAAACAGGATGTACATGTATTATGTGATTGGTCTGTCCATCTACAATGCAGATATCTATCCATCCACCTGTCCGTAAACTTTTTGTCCAGACGTTTTCTGAAACGCCTTTGAACCGATCTTTTCCAAACTTTTCATGAATTATGACCACAAGAGAAAACTGTACACCTACGATTTTGAGGCAGATCAGATTAACCCTTCCAAACCCTTCCAAAGTTATTTTGCTATGGACTTAAAATTTTCACTGATCTCAGGAGTCCATTTTTGTCCGGTGGTTTTCTCTAATGATTTAACTACTATTCTCCAAACTTGGCATGAATAATAACCACAATAGGAAATGGTGCACCTGTGCTTTGGAGTTTCATCCAATTAACTTTTTCAGAGTTATGGCCAGATAGACTTGGATTTTTCACTCCTCTCAGAAAAGAAATTGCTTCATCTCGAATTGCTCAATAGGTGTATTTAACCATTACAGGCATTGCTCCTGTTACCATTTGTTAAAACATTGGTGTGATCTCACATTTTTCTTTCAGAGGGCTGATGGAGCTTCCCAGTATGTAGTGGTCATGGAAAGGGGTGTGCTTTCAGGACTTTTCTACAATAGACATGAAATAATGGGAAGAAATTCTTTGGTTGCCTGATGGATAAAACAAAGCAGTATGGATATTTTCTATGGGCAGTAGGATATGATGCAAGTTGACTTGACATATGCACTCCATAAGAAAGACAGTAGTCAAAAACCAACAGAGAAGCTACTGAAGAGAAGCTACTGGTAAAAAAGAATTAAAGAATGATGAGCAGAGAAGGAATGAGTACACAACTTTTTTCTCATAGCTCTTATTATGTGTTGCTTGTTTACTATACAGTGGAACCCAGTTAATTGAATAGCCACTTTACAGGTGGAAGTTATTAACAGGAGCCGAGCTTGAAGGTATCGATTTTTCAGATTCGGATTGGTTTGGATTTCAGGAAGAAACCTTGGTTTTGTTTCAGTTATTCTGTGTTAACATATAGTAAATAACACTTCAGACTGCTTAACCCGTAGAGACCTATTTCTAACTTTTAAGACCTCAGAACAGGTGCTCTGAACATGCCATCATGAGCAGGTCCTGCTGACAATAGGCAGATTTCCTAGGTAGTGTTTTCTAGTGAAGTCTTGGCTGCCTATTAAGGCAGCCAAGACTTGATTGAAAATCACTGCTAAGCCACTGGATGTATAGAGGCTGTGCATCACTCGGTATTCAGGACACTTGTCCAGGTCCTTAAGGGTAAACTTGGAAAAAATCCCCCTATACTTTCAATGACACCATTCAACAAAAAAGCCCAGACTGTAAGTATCTCCTTTGGGTCCAGCCTAACTTCACTTTCAACATTCTTTGAGGTTATAGGAAATCAGTTGTACAATTAAAACTAGAAGTCCTGTCATGAAATGAGCACAAATAGCACGTCGATCTGTGCGTTAATCTACGCGTTAATCTATGCGTTATGACAATAGTAAAATTCTATCAAATTCTGTATATATGGCTTGTGCACAAGCAATGTTTCAGCCAATGGACCTCTGGATAACCCGGTGGTCCATTGGCAGAAACATTGCCTGTGTTTGCTATGAGTAACCAGGAGAATCCTCCGTGCTTTGGATGCCATTCGATATGACAATTGCGTGCAATTCCTATGCGAAATTAAACCTAGATAAGTGCACAGTTCGTGACAGGACTTCTAGTTTTAACTGTATAGCCTTTTGTGTGAAAAAAAAACATAAATTAGGGTCACAAGTGAATAAAGTTCATCTAATCTATGATGTATTCTCGTCACATTTTCTCCCTTATTGATTCGTCCAGTGGAGAGGTAAATAAGGGAGAAAATGTGACAATAACACCATTTATTATATGCTAAACGACAGATTATCAAAAAAATTGCAGAAAGATAGAAATCATATCTTCCTCTGTGAAGATATAGAAATTTTCACTTTCATGTTATCAATCAAAATGGCGGTTTTCAAAACATCACTTCATGGTGAATATGAGTCAAATTATCACTGGAAATGATTGATTTGTTTAAAAACGTATAATGAAAAGAAAATCTAGTGTTTTTGAGTGGATACCGATCATTTCCAACAATAATGCAGCACGTATTCGCCTTAATATGATGCATGAAGCCTGCTAGTCCAAACATGGCCTGAAAGTTTGTAATATACGTTTTTGATTTGGTACACCCTTTCAAAGGGCGTATCAAACCAAAAACGTATATTACAAACTTTCAGGCCATGTTTGGACAAAAAAAACCCCAGCTGAGTCAGATTGTAAGACTCTGTTCTGAGTATCAATCAAATCACTTCCGCGTATCAATGATTCAATGCACTGTTTGCTTTCATGCTTCGGGTGAAGAGTGGCAGCCTAAACCTAGGCGATTGTGAAAGTAAATGCTGTCATTCCATTTAATGCCATACACTACGTGTCAGAAGTAGTTGTAGGAACAACTGCGGTATAATCAGGAATCGAAACGCAGTTGTAAACTTACAGTAAATGCGTTTATTGTTTTTTTTTGCGGTTATTCTCCAGGAGTATCGTTTGGCAGTTCGTTTCTGTTCCCGATTGTAAACGAAGATAAACGCGTTTATCGTTTTTTTTCGTGGTTATCATCCAGGGATATCATGTACAGTAACAGTCCGTTTCTGTTCCCGATTGTAAACGAAGATCAGCATTCATCCATTCGGCAAATAACGAGTATAGGCAGATGTGCTTCAACTTGAATGTTCAAGAGCAAACTGAAAGAAAAGACAGCAGCACAGAAATCACCTGCATAGCATGTAGCTATTTTATCTCTCAGAAATTCTCTCCAAACATCTCGCCCTATTTATCACTTAACACTATCCCCTGCCTCTTACAAAAAACACCACTTTGCAATGTCCCCCCCCACCCCCACCCCCCCCCCCCCAAAAAAAAATGCCAATTGTCTACATGTTAGTAATATTCACGGACGGGGTCACCTGAACCACTTGCTTCATTCACTGATTGGAATTGTACAATAACACATTCAGGTGACAGAAAACAGGAGAATTTGTTTCATTTCAATCATTTATTTGCAATGATATTGGGGAATGTGACCCAGAGTTTTGATTTTCAAGTGAAATGACGGCCCACAATGAGCAACAGCAGCGTAGACCGTGTGAAACAATGCCCTTGCTCGTCACATGCTTTGGGAATTGAGGACAGTTCATCCCTACTCAATTTCACCCAGACTTCTCATCGGTTCAAATTGAAACATTCGATCGAAATTAATTAATGCGTCCTTTTTTGCGAACTGTGAAAGAATGTCAAGTGGAACATCCATCAGTAGCGTTTTCTGACAGCTCTTTCTGAAGAGTAGGCCTGCCCTTACTTGTACAGTAGTGCACAAAATTCATCGATAATGAATTGAATGAATAAATCTTTCCCTTGAGTGATTCCGCCCGAATGAATAAATCTTTCCCTTGATGAGTGATTCTGCCCGAACTGCGTCATGTGCATCAAAAACAAATGCAAAAGCCATGTGCTTTATCCACACGTGTACATGGCGTTTGTAATAATGGCTATTTGTGTAGCTTGGCTTCAAATTCCCTCACCCAAGCTGTGACACCTGATGGGTATCCCGACAGGTACCGTATCACTGTAACAGTGAATTGAATTTTTTTATGTTTTGAAGAATTTTTTTTGCAAGTGTCGTCTTTAATGTGTGAGGGGGGGGGGGGGGGGGGGGGGGTCTGGTCTACCATTCAGTAGCATAGGTGTGTGGGGGGGGGGGGGGAGGGGGGGCTTAAAATTTCTGCTCCCCCAAAATATACACAATTACTAACATATCCCAAAAGGGAGCCTGGAGGTTGCTGAGTTATTAGAGACAATTTCATGACAAATTTTCTCACTGTCGTGCTCTACCCACCTCGACAGATGCGTTTCTTTCTCTTTTCTGTATCCAACGTAATGGCCAAAACTGCCCAGCGCTTTTCACAAAAATCATAATTTATGTTTTAATATTAGGCTATATAGTTCCAGGAGGGGGGGGGGGGGTGGGGGTGGGTCATATGCTAGATTTTTGAGACAATGTTCAGATCCCCAGTTCTTTTTCTGCCATTTGAAAACTCTTCCCTTCATATAATTCAACTCGATAAATGCATGCGATCTGAATATCGATTCACCACAAAACCTCCGCCTCTGATGAGCGGACATAATAATAGACCTGATGACTTCACAGTTGCTGAGTAAAAGCTGGGAACACGGGAAAATGATATTTGATAATTATTTTGGTAGAACAGCTTGGCCTACCTACATTTGTAATAAGAGGGACCCGAAGTTGAAGAGGTTTGATCCCCCAAAAATGTTATCAAAATGTCAATTTTCCGAGTTTTCCACTTGGGTCGAGCACGTGGCTGACTTGTGCTGTTCCGCTGTTCTGGTGAATATTTGAATATTGTTTTTGCTGTGAACACAGGGACAATAACAGTGACAGAAACGGCTCATGTTCGGATAATTTGGGAAAGTAAAAGCTACCTTACCGTCATCAGTACGCACAAAAAGCCTGAATTATTTTTTCCCAATGAATCGAAAAGCCCTGGCAAAATTGTGGTGGGGGGGGGGGGGGGCTGCTAGGCTCTCCCTTTGTGTTGCTCTTGGACGTGTGTTATTTTTTCTATTTATGGGTATGGAAATAACCCTGTTATGTGTGATTCACACAAAAGATAATCTTTTTTTTGGGAGGGTGGTTGGGGAGGGGTTCAGGTCAATAGGAAATTTTTGAAGAAGTCACATTTCAATTCCATGTTTTGCCTCACTACGTTTTCATAATTTCTTTCCCATCTATAATGTTACGAGGCATACAGTCTCGTTTTTTACTCTCATCACTGGGGTTACGGGTCATTTCGTACCTTTTCCCTTTCGTACTGGGTCGTTTCCTACTGAGTCGTTTTGTACCTAAAAATGAACGAAATGACTAGGGTAATTTTCACTTCTATTTTTCTAAATTTTTAGCTCAACTTTGACGAAGTCAAATTTGAGCTATTGTCATGGCCCGTCGTCCGTCCCTCCGTCCATCCGTCTGTCTGTCCGTACGTCAACAATTGGCTATGGCTCGGGCTAGAGGTCATATTTATGAACCGATCTTTACGAAACTTATTGTGTACCTTTGTTATGACCCTGGGATGGGAACGAGTGTTTTTGGGTGCGGTCCAAAATTCAAGATGGCTGCCAGCGGCCATTTTGTACCGATGATGCAAAAATCAGTTTTTTGTACAGAACTTCTGTATGAAAGTTCTGATTTGAATAAAGTTTTGTATAAATGTTTACTACCATGGGATACATCACATATAATACAGGTTTTTTTCTCGTGCGTAAATTGTGCAAATTAGACTAATTTTGATGTTTTTTGGTGTTACTTTCAGCACTGTAAGTGCAAATGCCAATACGGCTGGCTCGGGCTAGAGGCCGTATTTATGAACCGATCTTTACGAAACTTCTTGGGTACCTTTGGTACCACCGTGGGACGAGAACGAGTGTTTTGGGGTCCGGTCCGAAATTCAAGATGGCAGATGGCAGCCATTTTGTACAAAATTAGGTGCAATCCGATTTTTGCACAGAACTTCCATATGAAAGCGCTGATTTGAATAATTTTTTGTGTGAATGTTTAGTACCATGGGATACATCACATATAATACGGGTTTTTTTCTCGTGCAGAAATTATGCAAATTAGATGAACTTTGATTTTTTCATTGCGACTTACACACAGTAAGTACACATGTCAATACGGCTCGGGCTAGAGTCTGTATTTATGAACTGATCTTCACGAAATGTCTTGGGTACCTTTGCTATCACCTTGGGATGAGAACGAGTGTTTCTGGGTGTGGTCTAAAATTCAAGATGGCTGCCAGTGGCCATTTTGTACCGAAATTAGGTCTAATCAGTTTTTTGTACACAACTTCTATACGGCTCAGACTAGAGGCCATATTTATGAACCAATCTTTACGAAACTTCTTGGGTACCTTTGTTATCGCCGTGGGATGAGAGCGAGTGTTTTTGGGTGTGGTCCAAAATTCAAGATGGCCACCAGCAGCCATTTTGTACCAAAATTAGTGCAATCAGTCTTTTGTACAGAACTTCTGTATGAAAGTTTTGATTTGAATAAATTTTTGTATGAATGTTTAGTAACAGGGAATACATCACATATTGTAAGTTTTTTTTTTTTTCGTGCAGAAATTATGCAAATTAGATGAACTTTGATTTATTCAGTGCTACTTACACAGTACAAGCACACATGTCAATACGGCTCAGGGTAGAGGCTGTATTTATGAACCGATCTTCACAAAACTTCTTGGGTACCTTTGTTATCACCTTGGGACGAGAATGAGTGTTTCTGGGTGCAGTCCAAAATTCTAGATGGCTGCCAGTGGCCATTTTGTACCAAAATTTGGTCCAATCAGTTTTTTGTCACAAGTTCTATACAGCTCGTATTTATGAACTGATCTTCACAAAACTTCTTGGGTACCTTTGTTTTCACCTTGGGACAGAAACGAGTGTGTTTTGGGGTGCCTTTGTTATCACTGTGCTATGAGAACAAATATTTTGGGGTTCAGTCAGACCCACTCTGGGACTCAAAGATTTCTTTTCTACTTTAGCATCTCTGACTGTAGCCCACCTTTACAATACTTTACCTATACATTTGTTACAGGCAACGGTCAATATTTATGTACAGACCATTACAATACCTTTGTTATCAGGTCATTACCTAGATGTTTGTCATTGCTGTGTCACATACTATACATGTACATGTCTTTGTCTTGACAAGTTGAGCTATTGACACTTTCATTATTCAAAAGTTTTAGGCATAATTTTTAACTCTAAAAAAATCAATATAACAGATAGATTGTTGAAATAAAAACATATATTCACATCATTCTGTTGTTTCTTCTTCTACAGCACAGAATTACTTCATTTATGTCATCAATTAGAATTTTGACTTTTTAAATTGTTTCCAAGTTCTGCGTGTGCCGGTATTTAACTTCTGAAGAATTGAGTATAGCGATTTTTCAAAACATGCCACAATTCTTCACAAGTTAAATAAACATCAAACTATTTCAAAAGCCAGTTACCAAGCTTAGGATGGTCCATATGCTTGGTAAAAAATCCATTAGGGCTAACTACCAACCTCCACTTGAAGTGTGGTTAACCTTTTTCCCATTTCAAAGTTTTGTGTGCGTATTTAATAACAATTTCTCTTTGGCTAGCCACTGATTTGTTGCGGTTCTCATAAGAGAAGACCATCATTCCCCCTGCACGCACTTCCCCCACTCTCTTAACCTGTGTTCATATTCCAGTAGTTACATGCACAACAAAATTAAGAAATGAAATGATTTCACCCAAGGTCCCTTCTGGAGCGTCTCTCCCAAATGCCTTAACCACCCCCCCCCCCCCCCATCACCACCACCACCCCATTTTCTTTACTGTCTACGATCGACAAAGGCCGTCGCAATTTCAAGTGTTAGCTTATTAAGTTATTCCATTTTTCCTCACTCTTCTCTATTGGCAATCTACTATCGGTCCAGCAAATTAAATACTTCGAATATCTCCTTTTTGTCGCATCATCTTTTTATGCGGGTAGTTTCAGTTTCATTCATTTTTAGCTGTCATTCAGTTCCGCTCGCTACTTCCCTCTAAAACTGAGGCATTTTGCCCCCCCCCCCAACCCCAACCCCCTTTTTATGTGAGTCGTTTCATTCCTTTTATTTTGGTGAGACGTTTCGTACCTAAAAGGGTACAAAACGACCCAGTATGAAAAGGTAAAGGTACGAAACGACCCGGGGACGAAAAGGAAAATGAACGAAACGACCCGTCACCATCACTGATTTGGCGAATACCAATGCCTTTTTTATCTTATGCATTTTCGTTGAATATTCACAGGGCTTTTAAAACAGCGTGTCAAATTCTGGGCCGACACCATGAACTTGTCTCCGAACTTCGAAGCTGCAGGAATTGTGCAATTCAACTAAATGAAGTAAACACTCAAAAAACGATTTTTCCGACCAACAACATGAAAAGCTCTATCGTTTATCTGCGTTTCTCACTCCGGTTGCAAACGATCAGCAAACGCATTTATCGGTTTTATATTTTTTCATAAACATTACTCACGTTTATATTTTCGTTTATGACTGCAATTAAAACCGTGAAATAATTGCGATTTTGCTACAACTACTTCCGACTCGTAGTGTAGAAAGCCACAGGGAGGGATGAAAGGGCAGTAATTTGAAAGCTGATTTGATATCGAATTTGCATAGCCAAGAACGGTGGCCAGAATCCTGAATGATATTGATGTCATGATTGATTGTGATGTACGAAAGAGAGAAATCTTGTTTGTCAATAATTGAATTGATAGAAAGGTGGGATTCAGAAGAATGTGGGGCTGAAAGGTCCACAATAAGACGCTGCTTATTAGAGAATTTCCTAGTAGCGAGGCCGATGGTATTGTTTCGGTATATAGGAAATGGTGAAGTGGAAAAAGGGCCAAACAGGAAACCATTTGAGAGTTCTGTTGCGACAAGCTCGTCGACGGAAGAAGGCTGAAGAGATTCTTCAATTCAAGAGAGGATGAGGGCAAAGTGTTGATACCTGTGTCGAATCTGTGACTAAGGCCGGTGACTAGGGAAGAAGTGAAGGAATGATTCGGATAGCCTTCAAGTAGAGAATGCAAGGTTTGTATGTCAATGGGAGTGGGAATTCCAGAAGAATCATCGGCGGGACAGAGTCATTTATTTCTAGAAGAGAGAGTTGGAGGCTGGCGAATGGGGCAAGCTGTTCAGGGTGGGGTTCCGAACAGTTAGAGCATACGTGAAGGTACCAACAGTTCAACCCAAAATGACACCCCCGGACACCATTGAATTGCAGACATGTTTCTTTGCAAGCAGAAGATGCGGGCATGCTCTTCGTAAAGGTAGAAGTATTCATGGGAGCCAACGTGGAGGGACCCCATTACAGGATTTTGTGTATGGTGTGTAGCACTGGAAAGAAGGTACCGGGCAGAATTTGGCGAGGTGCATTGAGCTTCCACAGTGGAGTGGTAGCAGCTCATGGTTTTGTGTCATGCTAAAGTGGAACTCAGTAATTTATTGTCTGTGATTGCCCAATTAATTTTATGACCCCGTGCTAACCATGCTGCTGCTTTTGAGGAGAAAGCCAGATGGTATTGATAGAAGGCATCCCCATACCGAGCGGCTATGTTTATAATGTCAGTTTGGATTGGAATGTGTCGAGTTCTGTGCTGCAGGAGGGGTAAACATCACAAATAATTAATTTAAATTTTGTAAAAGCTTTGATGAACTCAGGAAGGGAAAGGTGTTTTGATAATCACGCATCATATTTAGATGAAATAGACTCAGGAGTGTTAGCATCTAATTGGGGCATAATAAGTCAAGCCAAATTAATATCCTTTACTTTTAGAATGATAATCACGCATCATATTTAGATGAATCAGACTCAGGACTGTTAGCATCTAATTGGGGCATAATAAGTCAAGCCAAATTAATATCCTTTACTTTTAGAATGTCCTGTCAGAGAGAAGGGGGCACATCAGCATCAATGTCAGGCAAACTAGACAAAGGAATACCTACCGCACCCATGAGAAGGGAACGGGCCTGTCCTATAACCCTGAGATGATGGTAGCCATTATCGGGTGAGAAGGAAGAGGAATTATTACCTGTTGCAAATGTAGCTCCTGGAGTGGGGTCTTTATGTGCAACAGTTCCAATTTGTGAACCGGGGAGTTGATGGGCCTGAGGTGGAGGGTGATGTAATGCCTGATTAAAAGATTGTAAGTTGTTTATGCGATGAGAAAGTTCGTTATTTAGGCTCTCAAGTTGTTCAATGTAATGCTGTTGAAGGGCAACAGTCCTTTGGAAAGAGTCAGTATGGATATGGCCAGAAGAGTCCTGGGTTGAATAATCACATGGTTAGGCCACACAAAGTAGATCTTCTGTTTCTCGGGCCATTATTTGTGAAATTGCATGCGGGCGAGCGGTTTTTTATTTTATTTTTTATTTCAGTAATTACTTCTTTGCCATCAAAAGTTCATGTTTTTGGTTCAAGTTTAGGCGTCATAATCTACAGAATAGCATGGGTGGTGGTGTAATTCATCCCTTGAGTGCAAGAAGGCTTTGCAATGCTTTAGCATTGCAAAGCCTTCTTGTACTCAAGGGACAAATTCATCACTTTTTTAACTTGGGTAAAATATCAGACATAAACCATTTAATTTTAATTTTTTTAAGTTTAAATTGGTTATAAAAAGAGAGCATGCAGCAGCCAAGAGGACCATGCGGGAGGGCCTGAGAAACAGATTTTTTATTTTTTTAGGCCTAAGATACCTGTCCTGGCTGGAACAGCAGGGAGTGTTATATCAGGTGCACTGTCAGAGACGATATGTCCAGTTTGGTGAGACTTTGACTGTGGTGGAGTAGCAGAGTTTATCAAGTCACTGTGATGAAAAGTTGCAGCACTGGGCCCAAGTCTACTTGTATCTACAGAGGCCTGGGGGCCTGATTGGTTGATGACTGCCGCCTCTGAGAAGAATGTTGAGGATTACTGTGCGACGTACGAGAATGGCCAGTATTGAAAAGCCGGTCCAAGTCGGAAGGTATGGTGACAGTATTTACAGTGGAGGCATGAAGTCCGCGAAGTGTGGTAACCTCTCCAGAGGTTGTGCTAGCCGTAATGCCAAAAGACGTTGTGTGTCTTTCTGAAAATAAATTGGAACTATTGTCGAAATTAGGAGTGGTCGCAAATGATAAATTGGCTGTAGAAGAAGCCGGTTGAGAACCGGAAGTGTTGATATCGTGGCTTGAAATCGAAACTGTTGGTAAAGGGACCACAGGTGAGATTTTCTAGTGGATAGTGCTGTGGCAATCCTGTGCTTGTCTAATTCACTTCGCAATGCTGAAACAGCATTGTCCTATGTGGAAGTAGAAGTCTGAGAAATCCGGCGCCTTGAAGCGGACTGACTGTCCCATAGA
Source organism: Pictodentalium vernedei (assembly GCA_031216915.1). Lineage (NCBI taxonomy): Eukaryota > Metazoa > Mollusca > Scaphopoda > Dentaliida > Dentaliidae > Pictodentalium > Pictodentalium vernedei. The sequence continues at coordinate 163,962,662 of CM062297.1, forward strand.
AGATTGTCACTTGTTGATGCACGATTCGCAGCCATATTGGAAGCATGCGCAGTAGGGTGTGCAGAAGCATCAGTTTGAAACACCAGTTGAGGCTCCCGAGGGAGAGATTGCGCTGTATTATTCTCCATGTCCTGTGATTAAAATGTCTGACTTGGAATGAATAAAATTCTTGAAACACTGAGAAGTTAACTGGTACTACAAAAGAAGCAGACACACCCGGGACGAGTATCGCAATCCATGATTCTAGCCATTTGTGGGTATTGTTCGTGGAGCATCAGGCAGAGTAAATGTTTGAATTCTGCAATGGGTAATGAATATTCTTCTGGAATTCCGAAAAGGTTATTAACATTCAGCATTAGAAGGTTGTGTCCTAGAATAGTTGATGGCTCATCCATAATGAAAAGTATAAAAGTCAGTCTTGTAGGTGATTAAAGTTTATACGTGAATCACGATTTTTTAAAGAACATAAATAAAGAGAAACGATAATAATAAAAAGACGTTTGATCTGAGGCAGAGTTGCAAAGTGACTGAAGATGCGCAGGGGTAGAACTGGGCAATGTTAGTTAGGTGTCGTCTGCGAATGAAAGGCAGGGCTCCTGCGGGCCTTGAAAAGCCTGGAATTTCAAAAATGAAATTCAAGGCCTTGAAAAGCCTTGTTTTGGCTCCCTGGGCCTGGAAAAGCCTTGAAAAATGAAGCATTGGTCGCCGAGTTGAGATGAATGAAATACGTCCGAGACGGTCCGAGTGGTTCAGCTACGATAAGCCTAGAAAAACCTTGAATTTAACTTTCTGTTAGCCTTGAAACTCCTTGAATTTGGGGTGTATATGGCCTGGAAAAGCCTGGAATTTCATGTCAGGTCAGGTGCAGGAACCCTGAAAGGGCTGTGAGCAATTTAAGTTAATGTTTAGACAAAGGATTCTTTGATGCGTATATGATAATGACCCTCTGATGAACTAATGTTTCGTGTGCATAACATGTTACTTGTAGTTGACCAGCACATGCTGATAGGATGACCAAATGGAGAATCGTGTGCACAGACATTCATAGCCAGGTGGCTGAGAGTGACTTGCTGGGTGATATGTAAACTTTGGGAAACAAATTGTTTCCCAATGAAGATAAGTGTTTGGCCAATACATCAATTACTAACATTTGTTTGTTGCAAATTTCAAAACTGCAGTATTGTAAATCAGGTACAGAGATCTCTTGAGTCAAATTGTAGATTGTTTTTTAGAATGACACCAACATTGCCATGACTCTGTACAGTTAAAACTAGAAGTCCTGTCATGAAATGCGCAGAAATAGCACGTTGATATGCGCGTTAATGTGCGCGTTATGGCCCAAGTCAAGCTATCAAATTATGTACATATGGCCTGTGCACAAGCAATGTTTCAGCCAATGGACCTCCGGGTAACCCGGAGGTCCATTGGCAGAAACATTGCATGTGTTTGCTATGAGTGACCAGGAGAACATGCCGTGCTTTGGATGCCATCCAATATGGCAATTGCGTGCAATTCCAGCGCGCAATTAAGCCTAGATAAGCGCACAATTCGTGACAGGACTTCTAGTTTTAACTGTAACAGATATTTATTTTCGTCGACCTTCCTCATCAACTTTTCAGTTAATGTATATTTAGAGTTCTTATTTGATCGTCAGCATCGATGCCATATGCTAATCCATCTGTAAACGTTTGTTGCTGTTTTGTGACAAATGTTCTTTGTTACATTTTTTGTACTACTTTCACTTTTATGGTGGTCCCAGTTGTTGAAACCTTTAAAAAACATATCAATCGTATATTTGGACTCTCGTCCTGCCCAAAATGCAATTAACATTTCACACACGTTTACATTTGACCTGTTACAGTACAGCCAAAAAGCAAAGTACTCTGTTAGGCAATATTCTTTTGTTAATGATGCCATATTAGCACCTTATTTTTGCGATACTCCTATAGCAATAACGTGGTATTTTCAACATGTTGTGGCGAATATCACAGGACAAATGCATGTGTGGCGCAATGTTTTCAGAACTATCTTTCATAATTTTTTGGATACAAAGAAGAGGATCAAATACTTATAAGAATATAGATGAGTTGAGTCATGCGAAGTTTTTTTTGTTAAACGAACAGACGTAGACAATTTAATAGGGCTGAAATGGTTGGCTCATTTTCACAACCGACTAACCGAGAGCTATAACTGGATAATATCATGTTAATCGTAGTCAGTATTCTCAGAAACTATGCCGTAGTGTGTATACAAACAAACTTTGTCAAGTACTCGACAACGTTCGCTTGTATACAAACTACGGAATAGTTTCTGTGGTTACTCAGTACTCGTGGAAATTGCCAATCATTAACAAAGTCTTGAACACCAAAGTTGATTATTTCTCAATATACATGTATACAGCGCTGCTTCGAGGTGTAATCTATCTCAAAGAAGAAGCGGTAAATTTATTACGTTTTAACCGTGGAATGATGATCAATATCAATATTTCGGATAACCATTTGACGTTTTTTTTAATTAGGTAACCGGTTTCAAACCGGTTATCCGGTTCACCATTTCAGTACTACATGTATAGACAATATCAAGCAGGAACTGGGGTGATGCAAATTTCAAAACTGCAGTACTCTAAATCAGGTACAGACAGATCTCTTGAGTCAAATTGTAGATTATTTTTTACCAAAACACCAACACCACCATGACTTTATAACAGATATTTATTTTCGTCTACTTTCCTCATCAACTTTTCGGGTATATTTAGAGTTCTTATTTGATTGTCAGCATCAATGCCATATGCTAATCCATCTGTAAATGTTTGTTGCTGTTTTGTGACAAAGTTCTTTGGTCCATTTTTTGTACTACTTTCTTCACTTTTATGTTGGTCCCAGTTGTTGAAACCTTTAAAAAAAACATCAATCATATATTATAACTGGCATCCTGCTCAAAATGCAATTAACATTTCACACAAGTTTACATTTGACCTGTTACCTGCATTGCAGTCAAAATTGTTACACATTTGAATTCTGAAACCACAAATACCAATAAAGCAATATTATCAAATATTTTTTGTGGGTGCAAGGGAGGGGGAGGGATCTCAAAAAATTCCAGGATTCTAGGTCCATGCGGCTGGTGGTTAGATCCGAGCTCTGAATTAGGGTTTTTGCCGGAATCATCAGGAATCGCACATTTTTCGGCCAAACATAATAATTTGAGAATTATTTACAATCAAAGTGAATTCAAATACATTGATTCGTATATTAGAGCACTATAGAGCATCAATAATGTAAGGAGGAGGCTTTATGACAGAATTTTTCCCCAAATCACCCGAGAACTATTAGACGCGAAATATAGAAAATTGTTGAGCAGTTTAGTTTATTTTTTTCTTCCTAAACAATACAGGTAAAGACTTAAAGAGGACATTCATCTCATAACAAATATATAGTTACAGGATAGTAATACATTTAGCAATGCAAAAAAATATTTGTTTTATGAGGTCAACAGAGAAAGCGCAAAACACAATGACAGTCAATATATTTATTGTAGACACCTGTAGGCCCTTTCTGCATGATTAGCATTAGCAGTGAAAATTATGACAATGTTAGCATATACACGTACACTGTAATTGTATGGAAGAATTTGAGCGTAGATTGGCATTCAGACTGAATGCCTGATAAATGAATAGACACTATATACATTTTATTTACACTACATATGTTTGGCATATATGGGCTCAGCGCTGGTATGAGCTTGACCTAATAATTATGTTTAATTCTTTCTGCATTCAGGAGGGGAGCGCGGTGGCTTAGTAGGTAGAGGTGCAGGCTGCAAGCCGAGAGGTCCTCGGTTCGAATCCCACCTGCGGCAACCGCGTTGCGTCCTTGGGCAAGACACTTCATCTCCATGACGCCGTGTACTAAGGCGTACTGCACGTCGATGGTACGCATGTCTTCAGCCAATCTAACCCTGCCTGTGCTGCAGTGCGGAGTTACGATGTTGGGGAGCTGGCAGCTGCTCGTCGTTGCTCGATGGTTCTCTCCGGGTACTCCGGCTTCCTCCACCCGTAAAACTGTCGCGGTCATGAGTAGCCATTGTGCATAAATATGTGACCTTAAACATCAATAAATAAATAAATTCTGCATTCAGGAACTGCATGCAAGACATCTTTCCTGACTCCAGAAAGAATTAACCCTGAAAAGTACAGAAAGAATTAACCCTGAAAAGTAAGAATCAGCTGTTCATTGTGACAGTATGATCGAAATGACTCGTAGGTACAATGTCGACAGTGGGATCGACAATGTTGACATGATCATTTAATTGGGCTACTGAATGGGGGCCCAAGTGTAACGGACGGCCCAAAACGAAGCTGTACAAGCGAAAAGCGAAGAGTTCCCGTTTTGAGTGCCATCAAGTACTCTCCAATAATCTCTAATAAACCAAATATATACTCAGCAAATGCTATTTGTCTTTGGATTGTTACAAAGCACAAAAACATCCAACTGCATCCTCATTCATGCAGACCACTAACTGGTCATGTGCTGGATTGTGTCGGGTGACCATCATTTGTCCCCCCACCCCACCCCCCAAAAAAACAAACAAAAAATTTTGTTTGTTGTGGGTTGTTGGAGAGTGGCATCAAGTACTCTCCAATAATCTCTAATAAACCAAATATATACTCAGCAAATGCTATTTGTCTTTGGATTGTAACAAAGCACAAGCGCATTCAACTGCACCCTCATTCATGCAGTCCACTAACCGGTCGTGTGCTGGATTGTGTCAGGTGGCCATCATTTGTCCCCCCACCCCACTCCCAACCCTCGAAAAAAAAAAAAAAAAAAAAAATTGTTTGTTGTGGGTTGTTGGAGAGTGCCATTAAGAACTCTCCAATAATCTCTAATAAGCCAAATATATACCCAGCAAATGATATTTGTCTTTGGATTGTTACAAATCACCAACACATCCAACTGCATCCTCATTCATGCAGACCACTAACCGGTCGTGTGCTGGATGGTGTCGGGTGGCCATAATTTGTCCCCCCCCCCCCCCCTCCCACCCACTCAAAAACAAAAAAACAAAATATTTTTTGTTTGTCGTGGGCTGTTGGAGAATGCAAACAAGTACTTTCCAATAATCTCTAATAAACCAAATATATACCCAGCTAATGCTATTTGTCTTTGGATTGTTAGAAAACACAAACACATCCAACTGCATCCTCATCCATGCAGTCCACTAACCGGTTGGTGCTGGATTGTGTCGGGTGGCCATCATTTTTTCCCCCACCCAAAAACAAAATTTTTGTATGTTGTGGGCTGTTGGAGAGTGCCATCAGGTACTCTCCAATAATCTCTAATAAGCCAAATAGTTAAAACTAGAAGTCCTGTCATGAATTGTCCGCTTAACTAGGCTTAATTGCGAGTAGGAATTGCTTGCAATTGCCATATCGAATGACATCCAAAGCACGGCAGGTTCTGGTTGCTCATTGTAAACACAGACAATGTTTCTGCCAATGGACCTCCGGGTTACCCAGAGGTCCATTGGCTGAAACATTGCTTGTGCACAGGCCGTATGTACAGAATTTGATAGCCTTACTGTGGTCATAACGCGTAGATTAACACGCAGATCGACGTGCAATTTGTGCACATTTCATGACAGGACTTCTAGTTTTAACTGTATATACTCAGTAAATGCTATTTTCGTTGGATTGTTACAAAGCACAAGCACATCCAACTGCATCCTCATTCATGCAGACCACTAACCGGTCATGTGCTGGATTTTGTCCGGTGGACATCATTTGTCCACCCCCCCCTCCCCCCCCCCCCCCCCCCCCCCAAAAAAAAAAACGAAAAAAAAGAAAGAAAAAAAAAATTTTGTTTGTTGTTGGTTGTTGGAGAGTGCCATCAAATATTCTCCAATAATCTCTAATAAGCCAAATATATTCCCAGCAAATGCTATTTGTTTTTGGATTGTAAGTTGTAACAAAGCATAGACACATCCAACTGCATCATCATTCATGCAGTCCACTAACCGGTCGTGTGCTGGATTGTGTCGGGTGGCCATCATTTGTCCCCCCACCCCAAAAGCAAAACAAAAAAACTTTTGTTTGTTGTGGGTTGTTGGAGAGTGCCATCAAGTACTCTCCAATAATCTCTAATAAACCAAATATATACTCAGCAAATGCTACTTGTCTTTGGATTGTTACAAAGCATTACCCAAAACACGAAGACTTCTTTAGGATATACTCACTTTCACTTAACTGATCAAGGACTGGACGCCCATTTTTGGGCTTTTCTCTGAAATACAGGTATCACAATCTAAAGTCCTCACATCTTGTGGATGGTTTTCATATGTTCTTCGAGGTGAATCTATCCAGTGCATCAGGATTTGCCACGTTGTGATTTGTGGGAGAGTGCTTATTCGTGAATACATTTTGACAGTCAAGTGAAATTATTCAGTTGGCTAGGATCTGCTGGGATGCAATTTGTGCTTATAGGCACTCTCCCACGAATTGCGGCAGGGCAAAAACTTGAGAACAAATTTGGGCAATCCTTTGAAGTGTAATATTTTTATACTGTACCAATGACCCAGACTTAGCTGGTGCTAACTCTAAAATATTTAGGGCCAAACACAAATTTTACCCCCAGTCCACAAAATTTGCATCTAAAACCGAAAATTACATGTCCTATATGGTCCTCCATACTTTTACTCCACTGTGCATGCACAGTGTCAAGGAGGTCTCGAAATTGGCGCAATTATCATTCTTTGTTCGGCCCTCAATTCACTTACAACTGACTGACATTTGTGCTTGTAAATCTCAGTTTAAATGATGCCAGACACATAATTATGAGAGAAATGGTGGATATAAGGAGGAAATAGAAGGAGGAGAGGAAGAAACAGAGGAAGGAAATGTTCAGGGCTGTAAATTATAATTTTTTTATGAAATTAGTTCATGTTACCTATTTTCGAGGCATGACCCTGTTGTGGTCATTCTTGCTATGAATGTTCCATTGTTTGATCAGTGTTTCCTCTCTCCCCTTTCTTTATTGCCCCAAGCTATTCTCCCATGCTTTTGGCATATTTTTTGTAATGTTCATTACTAAAATTTCTTGGGAGTTTTGGCTTGGTAACAGAATAATATTCTGTTTTTTCCCCATGTTTACATCCTCACCCTTGGGTGTTCAGGCGTGTTGGTCTGCATCTACCATCTGATGTTCTGCAGTTTCTTCTCTGGAAGTCTCTGTTTTGCATCAGATAGTGTTTAAATTGGTAACTGATTTCGGGCCATGTTTGTCAGTGCCTGGAGTCATGTTTCCGGTTGTGTACACTTTTTGTTTGTGTTGACAACTATTACTTCTGATAGTGATTACTTGTCCTCTGCTTAGTTCAGTTCATAGCAAGATACATTAATATTGTCCGTAGGTGTTACATTAATTTTTTGAAATGGTTTTAAAATTTTTGTCCACACTTAGGCTTTTTAGGGATCCATTTGGGCTCATTCTTCCCATTGGGAACTTGGGCTCTTCTGAAAATCAAAAAATTTTTTTAGGGAAATTGTTTTCTTTCGAAATGTTGTAATGGATTATATTATATTATGTATCTTTATTTCAAGGGTTAGTGCGAGTAATATGACTGTCTATATTTTTTCTTGATGAAAAAATATTGTTCAAATTGTAATGCGAGGATATTTTCCTCTAATTCTCAGGTTCATTGTGTTTCTTATAGTCGATGTATTCGCACTAATTCTTGCTCTGTGTGTGTTGCTTGGAATGACAACGTTGGAGACGTGTGTCACGGTATTTTGTTAGCGGTGAGGGGTCCATTCCGGTCCTCTCTCTGCAGGGTCACTCTACTTTATCAGTCTCTTTTTCAGAATTCGGAGTGATGTTTCCGTGATGTCTTCAACAAGTGTGTCTCCGTCGTTGCAATATTCGGGAGTGTTTGGGTCAGTTTTCTGAAGATTTTCGGGTTGTTTGGATTAATTCAATATCTATTGTCGGGTTGTTAGGGGTGAGACGGAGCATGTGTCCCCATAACAACATGCGCTGTGCATACGCACTCCTACCACCTATTATCATGATAATGACATCACAGCATGGTCACCCACGTGCACTATCATGACAACCCAACATGACCTCCCAGTCACGTGACATGACGTAACTTCCAGGGTCCTGCCCCGGGGTCCTACAAAATGGCTCATTTTCAACATACATAACTACTCAACACCATCACCAACACCGCCACAACATCAACACAACTCCTCCTCCACAATCTCCTCCTTCTCCTCCTTCTCCATACACTGCCTGTTTTAGTGATTCCGCCTTTTCCAGAACCTGTAATCCCAAATTCATCACTTCCACTTCTTCCAACATCTCCACCATCTATATTATCATACCGTCTAGCACTACTCTCTTATAGTATTCTCAGATAGCTTTCTCTGCACAATCACCCTGATGTACTAATCCATGACCTCCTGTCTTTCTCAGCCTAATCCCTGCCCACCCCATTCAATCCTCCTAAACACCATTCCTCTTCCTACCCAGTCTCGCATCTTATTCTTCGGCTTCCGTGCGACACTACCAACCTGCCACATCCACCATATGTACCTCGCTCCATCCAACTTTTTGACCTCTTTTAACCCTTTATCTAACATTAAAAGCAGACGACACTTGCAAAAAGAATTCTTGAATAACTCACTTTTTTCATTTTTTGTCTCAAAAACATAGGTTATGACCCCTCATTGGGGTCATAACCTATGTTTTTGAGACAAAAAATGAAAATATAATTAAAATTAATTGGCGATTTTTGAGAATAGCGCTGGCCGGTTTGGGCCGTAACGTTGGGTAAAGGGTTAACTCCACCTCATTTTTGTTCACTGTTAGTTGTTAAAATGTCAAATTAATGAACAATAAGATATCCTTATGACTAAGAAATATGCGACAAATGAACTTTAGATGCCCAAAACAAGCAGAAACAGAGGCATTTGCCCATCCCCAAAGGCGTCAGGGGACTATGGTACACAACATTTCTGGAAGCAGAGACTATGCATGTTGGTAAATGTACCAACCGGATAAAATAGCACCCCTCCTCCACCAACTCCGCCTTCACCATGTTGGGCACTGGATGATCATGGTCATGACGTCACACGATTGAGTTACCAGGATAATCCGTGTCTATGTAACATGACTAGGTCATTCTATGATAACGGTTTGCCTTAACCATAGCAGAAACCTTTAGTATAAATATTACATACCTTTATGTGGCAATAAATGGTAAGTGGTAAAGTCCATCTACAATAGCTGTAACTGGAATTAGTATACAGAAGTTATAACATTATCGGTTAATTTGTTGTAACATAACGGGTTGAAAAAAGTTATAACATTATGCATCGATTTTTATAACATAACGGGTTGAAAAAAGTTAAAACATTATGCAGAGTTTATAACATTATCGGTTGTTTACTACATTTTTTGTAACATTATGCATTGGTGTAACATTATGCGGCGTTGTAACATTATCGGTTGTAACACCCCCTCTCTCTTACATCAACATTTGCACCGCGATGTTGTTGTATGTTTGTTCGTTAGTCAGAGCTTACGTCCACTCCTCCTGCTCGGGACGCTCCGTCGCATAGACAGTCAGACGCGGCTGTTATATTGGCTTCCTCATCCTCAAGTCAACACACACGACCGCACCTTGGCTATGTGTCCACAGATTTCCAGGGGACGTTCGCATATTATATAAATGCAGGATTGAATGTCCCTGGTGCTCCTGCTTCGCCGACCAAGGAATACATGTCGACCAGGTCACTCTATCTGTTAGCCAAGGACACGAGGCCTGTCCAGTTGGGACTTTCACATATTATATAAATGCAGGAATGAACGTCCCTGGAGCTTCCAGCGGATAATTACGTAGGTCCGCGGCTCCACAGGTCTCATTGAGTAACATGAACAAGGTGATGTTACTGTGATGTCTTCGTAAGTGTGCTTCCGTCGTCACAGTCAAATGAAGAGCTAGCAGTAAAAGTGCTCATGCAGATACGTCAATTGCCTAAGAGGTCCCAAGTAGGATCGACGGCATTGGCGTCGCCCGGTGTAGTGACCATTCATTGAATGGCTCAGCAGCCAGGTTCGTCCGTTGTGGCCCAGGAAGGAGATTTGGGTGGTGCAAGCACTATAAATACAATGTGCACACCCAGTGACGACGGATACGAGGATGGTACGGAGGAAGCCTATTAGTCCGGTTCCTAGCTCGTCCAGGTCCATCCGGGCTGCGAGCGAGAGAGGTCCCTCTCTCGTACTACCCTTTTCTAACCAATTTCTAAGAAATTCCAGATCAACATCTTCCTTCTGTTTGGCTAGAATTTCTTCATATTTCTGACCACTTAACTGGTAGAGTGCTGGAAGCCCATATTTGGGCTTTACTCTGAAGTGCAGGGACTGTAATATAAGGGCCTCATACTCAGTGGATATGCTTCATATTATCTTCGAAGTGAATTATTTAGTCTGTGTAGATTTGCCTTGTTACAATTTATGGGAGAGTGCCTACAGGCACTCTCCCATAAATTGTAACAAGGCAAAGACATGTGAACAAATTTTGATGGTCAAAAATAATTTAGCACTCTACCAGTTAAAGCATATTCCAGTTCAGGTCTTCCCCTGCCTCTGGATTATTGGTATCAGCTTCTGTAATAACTGTAATGCCCACTCCCTTAGGCTCTATCCCCAGTTCATTTGAAACATTCCCTCCTCCCCCAGGGTCAAATGTTTTTATGAGGGTTTTGTTTACAATTCCTAAGTTTAGCATATCAAGGGAGCTAACTCTATTATCTGAAATTTCAAAGTTTAACACATCAAGGGAGCTAACTCTATTGTCTGAAATATTCTCTGAAGTTTCATCTGACAGAATCTCTTGTATTGGAAGCAATATTGGAACATATTTCTGTTTTTGCATGAAACATATTTTGGAATCATTGTATTTTTCTACCCAAGCTATTTTACCTTCTGCTTGATTTCTATTTTGATCTACCCTCTTACAATATCTACAACCCCCACAGGGAAGTTGTTCTAATGGCACGCACCCCTGCTCTGTGCTTCTGAGAAAAGTCTTCCTCTGGACGTCGTGATAGGAAATCAGCATTCTGATGTTTTTTTCCTGGACGGTGCTGAATTGTGAAGTCATACTGACTTAGCTCCTCCATCCATCTAGCCAGTTGGCCTTCTGGATTCTTAAAATTGAGGAGCCAAGTAAGGCTACTATGGTCTATCCTGATTGTAAAGTGTCTGCCCAGTAGCAAATGTCTGAACTGGCGGGTAAATCGCACCACACTAAGAAGCTCTTTTCGAGTGGTGCAGTACTTCCTTTGTTCGAAACTTAACCCACAACTCCCATAGGCTATGACTCTTTCTTGTCCATCATGTAATTGGATCAGCTCTGCCCCTATAGCCACATCAGACCCATCAGTGTCCAAAATGAACATATCAGGTTTTTTTTTAGCAAAAGTCAAAACTAGAAGAGACCCAAGGGCTGCTTTTAATGCCAAAAATGAATTTTCTTCATCATTCCCCCACTCAAACACTGCCTTTTTACCTGTTCTTTTATACAGTGGGGCTGCTAAAGTAGCAAAGTTCTTTATAAATACCCTGTGATAATTGGCAAGACCCAAAAATCTCTCAATCTCTTTGATGTTTTGGGGTCGGGGCCAGTCTGTAATAACTTGGCTAGCCGGATCCCCCATTTCCATTCCCTGGAAGGAAACTAGTCGTCCCAAGAACTCTATTTTTTGTTGGAACAGGTGACACTTTCTAGGCTTTAATTTCAATTGATACTGCCGAAATCTATCACAAGACAGTTTGCAGATTTTTTGAATGATCTGCAAAATCTGTGCCAAACACACACACATCTTCTAGAAAAGCTAAGGCAGTATCCCATGTTAACCCTACAAGGACTAAATTTATCACTCGGGAATAACATCCCAGGGCTCCTGTTAAACCCAAACTCATTTTGAGATATTCATACTGCCCATATTTGGTTATAAAGGCCGTTTTCTTACGGTCTTCCTTGGCTACTGGAATTTGAAGGTAAGCCTGGCCCCCATCCAAGCGACTAAACCAAGTATTCCCAGCGAGTGTATCTAGACAGTCAATTAAGGGCATGGGGTAAGTGTCCTTTTTTGTAATGGCATTTACTCCTTGTAAATCCAAACACCATCTTAACGAGCCACAGCGTTTACAAATGAGAACAGGCGCTGAAGCCCATTCGGAAACGGATGGCTGGATAATCCCAGCCTTTAATATTGTGACGCCCAGGAGCTCTTGGGTATAGGAGTTGGGAGACCTGATGGAACCCCAGCGACCAAAGGACCCCTAAGGCTGCTTCTTCCTATTCGCAATATCCCTATGGGTCACCGGTTGCCCAATGATACATAAAAATATGGCGAATAGTGAATCAGCGATGTCACAGTCAGGATAACACCACCCCCACGTTTGGGGCAAACACTCAATAAACACTTCAATGTGATGGGGAGCTCAAAAGCCAACAATGACTTAGAAAATAAAATATAAATCTCAGCTACTACTAATTTATTCACAACAAACAAAATGAATCTATATATATATATATATGTATATATGGCACAACAGCAAAATTTGGCACACACGAATATATCTCTATCTTTAATGCTCTCAATCTCTAACTTTGTCTTAAGCTGAAATCTCTTAGAATCCAAGCTGACAGAAAATGAGCAACACAGTAGAGTAATCTCCCTTGATGTGTTCAACTCAATTTTACTATGAATTTCACTGCAGTTAACTCAACTTTACATTGCAATGAAGTTCAAACCAGTGAATTTCAACTTAGCACAAGTACTAGGCTCTTGCCCGTACAGAACATTATCAAACAAAACAAGTTTCACACGCAAGTAATATAATATAACCCCAATTACTAACTTAGAAAACTCCCAGTAAAATTGTGTCTCTGTGCTCTCTGCACAACACAATGTTACCACAAATATTTCAGTATTTGTCTTCTCAAATCTTGAACTCTAATTAACTCGTGCGAAATGAGGACTTACTTCAGTAGCTGTGACTTAGTATGCACAGCGTTAAGGCCCAAACACCTCAAAGTGTACCCGTGCTACCTGCCCAACACTAACTGGTAATAAACTGCATATATGTGCCGTATGCACAACACAGAAATATTATGTCTCGGTGCTATCTGCAGTCTGCACCACACTATAACATGCACTTATAGACTTCAATAACTCAAACTGTTTCTCTGTGCACTCTATACACCACACAGTACTCCTTAACAATTACAAACACCAAAACCACAAATCATAACTCAATGAATCATAACACATAATACAGTGGAGCCCACTTAATTATACCCCACGCAACAAAGTTGCGGGGTTATAATGTTTTTGACTGGTCCGTCCGTCCGTCAGTCAGTCCTACTTGTTTTCCAGACTCTTTTTCTACATGCTTCCAGATATTGAGCTGATTTTTGGTATGTTAGTCTGACATGGTGGCCTACAGATCAAGTTTGCATTTTGTTCTGCTCCACTGATTTTTACCGAAATTACGGCCCTTGAACTTTTAAAAGTTCATCAAAATTACAGTTTTGCGGACTTTTTTCCTACACGCTTCCAGATATTGAGCTGATTTTTGGTATGTTAGTCTAACATGGTGGCCTACAGAACAAGTTTGCGTTTTGTTCTGCTCCACTCATTTTTACCGAAATTATGGTCCTTGGACTCTGAAAAATGCATCAAAATTACAGTTTTCCGAACTTTTTTTCTACAAGATATTGAGCTGATTTTTGGTATGTTAGTCTGACATGGTGGCCTACAGATCAAGTTTGCATTTTGCTCCGCTCCACTGATTTTTACCAAAATTACGGCCCTTGAACTTTGAAAAGTTCTTCAAAATTACAGTTTTGCAGACTTTTTTCCTATATGCTTCCAGATATTGAGCTGATTTTTGGTATGTTAGTCTAACATGGTGGCTTACAGAACAAGTTTGGGTTTTGTTCCGCTCCACTGATTTTTACCAAAATTACGGCCCCATAGACTTTGAAAAGTTCATCAAAATTTCAGTTTTCCGGACTTTTTTTGTACACGCTTTCAGATATTATCGAAATTACGGCCATTTTAGTATGTGAGTCTACCACAATGACTTACAGATCAAGTTTGTGTTTTGTTCTGCTCGGCTGATTTTTGCCGAAATTACTGGCCCTGGACTCTGAAAAATACAGGTAACAGATTTCCGAGTCATTTTCCTAAAAATTACACTTTTCCGAGCTTGAAATATCGGGGCGCGTGGGGTATGTGAGCGTGCTCACTGAGGTTCTATATTCGGATATCTCTTAATTGTATATCCCTGTTAATTGAATATAATTTTCAAACACAAAACCATTTACCACCCCTTCAGTACAAATTTGATCTGTTAATTGCATATGGGTTGTAGAGTAAACTCCTGTTAATTGTATATAAATTTTTGTAATATGTTGAAAAAATTACTGTGACACGCACCAAATTCCCCTTATTTATCAACCTTTTTGGCCTCACTACATCCAATACAGACATTTATTCTATTATATCTTGTTTGACAGAGCTCGATGAGCTCTGTCAAACAAGATATAATAGAATAAATGCTCAGTTTACCTCCAGAACACAGAAAACTGACCAAATCCCTGTTAATTGTATACTCCTGTTAATTGAATAATTTTCACTGGCAAAATGGATATTCAATTAAAGGAATCTACTGTACTATTGACCCCAATGCTATAATTATGCAGTTTATACTCTTCAAACTCGGTATAAACGGCACCCAATAATAAAACAAGTGGATTTCAAATATCTATTATGCATACAGTACTACAGCAGCAAACAATTCAGCTCCTATAATGACCAAGATATATAAAATAAATGATGATAGCTATTCAAATCTTAATCAGCAAAATCTATAATAGAGCTGACATGTCAAATATTGATTATACTTATTTTCAACAACTAAATAAAATCTTGCAATACCATCAAAATCTACACCCCTTTCATTCAACTTTCTACACTGCTAGTGGAGTGACCACCTCCAGAATTTTGTAGTCAGTTGTTACTTACATTCAACAATCTAATCCTACTTGTCTAGTGGTATTCCCACAAGAACTGCCACTCTACATGCACTGCTAGAGAAATAATCACCTACAGTATCTGTTGCAAATACTTATTCTCACTACTTACTGTTACTGGTGGTATCCCCACCAGAACTGTCACACTACATGGACTGCTAGTGAAATAATCACCTACAGCAATTGTTTATAATTCAGTTTGTTAGTGCTATCACCCACACCTACTGATACTAGTGGTATCGCTACCAGAATTGTCACTCAACATGGACTGCTAGTGAAATAATCACCTACAGTAATTGTTTATAATTCAGTTTGTTAGTGCTATCGCTCACTCAAATATTGATTATACTTATTTTCAACAACTAAATAAAATCTTGCAATACCATCAAAATCTGCACCCCTTTCATTCAACTTTCTACACTGCTAGTGGAGTGACCACCTCCAGAATTTTGTAGTCAGTTATTACTTACATTCAACAATCTAATCCTACTTGTCTAGTGGTATTCCCACAAGAACTGCCACTCTACATGCACTGCTAGAGAAATAATCACCTACAGTATCTGTCGCAAATACTTATTCTCACTACTTACTGTTACTGGTGGTATCCCCACCAGAACTGTCACACTACATGGACTGCTAGTGAAATAATCACCTACAGCAATTGTTTATAATTCAGTTTGTTAGTGCTATCACCCACACCTACTGATACTAGTGGTATCCCTACCAGAATTGTCACTCAACGTGGACTGCTAGTGAAATAATCACCTACAGTAATTGTTTATAATTCAGTTTGTTAGTGCTATCGCTCACACTTAATGATACTTGTGGTATCCCCACCAGAACTGTCACACAGCATGCACTGCTAGTGAAATAATCACTACAGTAATTGTCTTAACACACACGGCTTTGTTAGTGCTTATGCTCACTATTACTGGTACTAGTGGAATCCCCACCAGAACAGACACCCTACATGAACTGCTAGTGAAATAATCACCTACAGTAATTGTTTATAATTCAGTTTGTTAGTGCTATCACCCACACCTACTGATACTAGTGGTATCCCTACCAGAATTGTCACTCAACATGGACTGCCAGTGAAATAATCATCTACAGTAATTGTTTATAATTCAGTTTGTAAGTGTTGTCGCCCATACTTACTGATACTGGTGGTATCCCCACCAGAACTGTCACACTACATGCACTGCTAGTGAAATAATCACCTACCGTAATTGTTTATAACACAATTTGTTAGTGCTAACATACTCACTTGCTGATACTAGTGGTATCCCCACCAGAACTACCACTCTGCACACACTGCTAGTGAAATAATCACCTACAGTAATTGTATAACATACAGCTTTGTTAGTGCTAACACGCTCGCTTGCTGATACTAATGGTATCCCCACCAGAACTGTCACACTACATGCACTGCCAGTGAAATAATCACCTACAGTAATTGTCTAACATATAGCTTTGTTAGTGCTTATGCTCACACTTACTGGCACTAGTGGTATCTCCACCAGAACTGTCACAGTACACACACTGCTAGTGAAATAATCACCTACAGTAATTGTTTATAACACAATTTGTTAGTGCTAACACACACACTTGCTGATACTAGTGGTATCCCCACCAGAACTACCACACAACATGCACTGCTAGTGAAATAATCACCTACAGTATTTAGCAAAAGTTTGTTAATACTAATTTCAACACATACTGTTATAGTGGTATTCCCACACACAGCTTGCGTAATGCAGTTTATTCACTGTAATTACTTCTAGGTAATTCAATTTACCTAAGTAAATATACTTCTGTATATTACTAGACTTTAATTCAATTTCATTCAACACTCTAAAATTAAATAACTTTGAAGAGTCAAATGAAATGCACAAATCAAAGCTCAGTAACAATAACCAATATCACTTAATTCTACATTGAATTAACTATATATATTCAGCTAGGCAGTTACTTTTCCTCTTGGAATGTTTTCACACAACTCTATACAGCGACAACAGACTCTTAGAACACTTTTACACAGCTTTTTACCTGCGTCGCCAGCGGCAGAGCAGGTCTAGTAACCGCTCGACTCCGTCCGTCTGTCAGTCCGTCCGTCTGTCTGTCCAGTTCGTCCGAAACACTTCTTCCTTCAAAGGGAAAGATTTTATATTTGGTCTGCTGCTTCATAATGATTAGTTGTATTGTGTAAGCAATTTTCAGATCTGCCGTGCAGCCACTTCCTGTTTGCCGATACTTTGAAATTTTACTGTACCCACTGAACATTGAAATTTTCCGTCAAGGTTTTCTCGGCTTCTATGCAAGGGATTGATTTTATATTTGGTCTGCTGCTTCATAATGATGAGTTTTATTGTGTATGCAATTTTCAGATCTGCTTTGCAGCCACTTCCTGTTTGCCGATACTTTGAAATTTTACTGTACCCACTGAACATTGAAATTTTTCGTCAAACTTTTCTCGGCTTCTATGCAAGGGATTGATTTTATATTTGGTCTGCTGCTTCATAATGATGAGTTGTATCGTGTACGCAATTTTCAGATCTGCCGTGCAGCCACTTCCTGTTTGCCGATAATTTGAAATTTTACTGTACCCACTGAACATTGAAATTTTTCGTCAAACTTTTCTCGGCTTCTATGCAAGGGATTGATTTTATATTTCATCTGGAGCTTGATAATGATCAGTTGTATCGTGTATGCAATTTTCAGATCTGCCGTGCAGCCACTTCCTATTTGCTGATTCAATTGCATGCAGCGACGCAGGTCCAGACCCGGTATTGGTCTTGGCTTGTTTCAGCTATAACAGACTGTTAGAATACTTCTACACAGCTCTATACAGCTATAACAGACTGTTAGAATACTTCTACACAGCTCTATACAACTACAACAGATTCTTTGAATGCTCCAGAAACAACCCAGTCAATCTGATGGTTCGAATTGCACGGCACCTTTTATAGGGATGTACTTTCACAATTGTTTGTCACGTGATCAATCATGGGTGGAGCTTCAATAAATCAATAATTTCGACCCAAACCTTTTGATTAAATCACCCAAACGTGCACATATATTGATCTATATAACATAGCTGACATTTTAAATACGATATTTCTGTCGTAATATGTCATTTGGCTTCAGACTGAATTTCAAATGAAGGAACGACATTAATCATGCCAGAAACCGTTTCCTCGTAAATCAACTTCCTAAACTTAGACCATTTTTCGAACTGAATTTTGAATAAAGCATAATGCGGTATTGCCAAACACTGATAGTGTCCCACTTTTTCCAGTTGATAGAAAGTATCACTGCAACATCGGTGATTACAGATATTTCGTATTATTTATCGATGCAGCGGACAAAATAAAAAGGTGTTTCCTAATTTCGAGTTACTCCCAGCCAAATCTATGCAGTGTTCTGCGACGAAAATACAAGACGACTCGAATCGTTCGGTGTCTAAATCGTCCCTACACATTTATATACTTGAGTCTACCCATGTTACTAGTAATAATGACGAACGTTGCTGTAGCTGTGGGTTAACACAGCTATAAAAAAAAAATACCTATGCAAAAATACATTTGGGTAATTACACCAAACATCACAATATCCTTCAGTAATTTTTCTTCCTCACCTACAAATCATGCCGGGGTACGGCACATTCGGGTTTTAACTGGTTTGGCATCACCGGCGTCAATATGATGTTCCAAAGCAGTGAAATTTCCCAAATCATACTCATTTTTTGCAAATACATCACTGTATTCAATCAATAGTTGTTTAAGCTTGGAAGACTCTTCAACTGTTAACAGTGTCTTAGATTTCTCAAACAATTCCTCTATGTGATCAGGCATCTCTAAATTCTTATCTGTAACTACTCCAGAATCCACTTCATTTACATTAACTTCAGTAAATTCTGGAGAATGCTGAATGGGAAAAATACCTGTACCTTCAACAGCCCATCCAACTATTTGACCTGGATTCATTACAATATCTTTATTTCCTATATTAAGGAAAGTCATAACAGGATCTGTATTTTCGGAATGAGCTGTTTGGGAATCAACAAGTTTGGTTTTAACTCTGGGTCTATCATGTACTCTGACATGAGCACATTGGACCTGTTTCACTGAATTGGAGGGAATTATTATTTTTTACAATAACCTGACCTTTACTCCTTCCCTCTTTTGTGACTGTCTCAACTGAATGGGAATTTCCTCTCTTCCTTTTCCCAAATACATCATATTGTTAGCCAGATCTAATTGGGTGCCCTGTTCATGCTAGAAATCAAGACCCAAAATAATTGGAGTAGAAACAGGAGCTACATTAAAAATTCCTGATGTACCAATTTTTTCCAACTTTCATCTTGATGGGCCCTACTATTTGTCCAGAGATAGTTCCTAATTCTCTGCCTACTGTTCGTACTTTAATGCCCTTTAACATGCGAGGGTGTTCATCAAAAAAGCTCAAAAAGTTTGTCAGCAAACACTATTACCTGTGCCCCTGTATCAATAAGAGCATCTAATTTGACATTTTCTAATATCACTGGTACAGTAGAGTACAACGAAGTATCTACTTGGTTAATCGTTATACTATCTGGTATCTCATTTAATGTTTACTCTTTTTGGAAGAAATGGCCAGGGAATTTGTCCCTAGCAATGAAGGGTTATGGCCTATATTTAAATCTGGAGTTGGCAAACGGCCTACATTTCCGACTCGTTCTCGTTTTAATCCTCCGAATCATCCGTAATTTTGACCATTGGCGAAATTCGGGTATTGGGGTCATTTGGTGACTCTGATGGTGTAGGTTTTGAAGCTGACCGATTACTTGGATTTCTGGAAGGGCACTCTCTTGAAAAATGGGACATCGACCCACATGTCCAACAACCCCTCCTCCCAGGTGAGGGAGATCGACTCCTCGATCTATTTAGAGTCTGACCTGGTTCAATCAATTGGGAAATCTTTATGGTCAGGGTAGCCATACTGTCATTTAAATTTGATAATACTGTGCCAATTGATCTAAATTCAGTGATTGTTTCTTCAGAAAATTTCTTAAATTCAGTTAGTAATTCAGACACAACACTTTGGGTATCCTTAGGCTGGTGCCCTGTTGTATTGGGTCGTACTGATGAATTAGACACCAAAGCCGACTGTTCACGGGGATGTGAGTTATCCCATGAAAGGGTTGCAATGTGAGTTGGACCCCTGGGTTCTGGAGCTAACTCCCTCACATTTCCATAAATAGCCAAAGATGTGTGGTGAAACCATTTAATTTGATTTATAGCTTCCTCGACTGTTTTCCGATGCTGATTTGCTGCGTAATGCCCTGCCCCTTTATCTAGGGCACCATGTCAGAAACGCACAATGGCCTGGCAAAACATATGTTCTTCGGGCAGATGCCCAAATGCTTTTTTGGCCATTGTCAAAATCTGATCAGTCCATTCCTCAAGGGTCATGTCTGATTGCATCTGGGCTTGATTGAACTGCATTTGTGCAGTCTTAGGGAGTTCGTACTTTCCGAAGTGCTTTTCTAATTTGTCCAGCACATCAACAAAATAGATTTGTGGGTCTTGACAAATTATGGTAGCAAAGTACTCACTTGCTTTGCCATCCAAACACCAACAAAGGTTGTCCTTACATTCTCCCGCAGTCCATTCTTGCATGTCTGCAAATTGCATGAACTTCATACTGTGAATCCAACTCAACTGATAACAGTGCAGTGGAGGACAATCAGAGAATGATTTACCTGCAGGTCTATCTCACCTCATCAGAACAATACGGCATATCCTGGAGCTGTTATCGAAAGACTTACCAAACCCCAAAATTAGATTACGGACTGTGTGGGTTCAAGTTTGGACCAGGAGGATTGCTAAAAGATCTTTTGCCGAAGCCAAAAAATATGAAATTGAGAGGGCTGCAAAATTGTTAGTTTAGTTTATTCTGTGATCATGAAGGAGCCATCCAACAAAACAATTGTGCTCTGAACAGAAATTTTCACATTTTAATTTCTTGATAAAAAAAATAATAAACTGTCAACATGTATCCCCTGACTTCCCTGTCGGTGCCTCCCAAATGCACTGAAGGTGAAACTTTTATATTTTTGTTGATGTTCTCGGAATAAATTTGATTTTAAAATTGACGATTTACCCCAAACAAGTTTTGTTGAATGACCCCTTAAATAAATCAGTATTAATAAACATGGCAAAAATTATACCAAAATGGTGCCAACTGGCCACTAGTGATTTTGTGAATGCCATCAACAAGCACCATCTCAGTGAAGTTGAATGAAAATTCTTCAGTCATCTTGAATGACAGCGACCTCTGCATACACTTTTTACTTTTAGTGCCCACCTGTGAATGCTGCCATGTTTATTTATCACACTGCGATAGTTTTATTTCTTCTTTGTCAGTGCATTTACAAAATACATCACTATTCAGTTAGCCTTACTTGTTTTAGAGACAAATGAGGTGATTTTACTGATTTATTTTATTTACAATTCTCTGTTCATGTGATAGCGATCGTCTTTGTAAACCTGCTTCCTCTTGTTTGTTTGGTTTGTGCGCACACGCAGCAAATCAAAGGATTGCAAAATTAGACTCTGGTGCATTTCCGTGGATCATTCATAGAATATACTGACATGCGCAGTGTGGTTATGGAATAATTAACTCATGGAAATGCATTTTAGATTCCGCTCCACAGTTTCGCACTTTTGCACAGGGGTGAATTTGGAAGTAAAAGGCCTCGCATAAATTGGGTCTGTATTTTTTTTCAGTATTTGGTATTTGAAAGCACAAGACTATTTGTAGGAAAGTAGACTTTAATATGTTTTGGTCATTGGATGGAAGCCTGATACATAGTGTTTTAATCCATGGAGTTTGTGTGAAACAGTGGCTCCGGAAATGAGGCTAAGTTTTCAGACATCATTTTTACACGGGATTGTTCAAGGCGTGTAGCCAAAAATTGAGATGGCAACATATATATATTTTTTCTTTTTATACTGATTGAAGATGGTGAGCTCCAGTGGTAGGGGGTGGGTTTTAAGCTGGGAAAGTTCTGCCTATGTGGGTGCCAAACAGGATTGTTGATTTTTTAAAAAAAAAATTAAAAAAATTGATTTTTTGGATTTAAATCAGATTTTTTTTATTTAAATCGGATTTATTTGAATTTTTTTCTAAAGATGATTACAGAGTCTACCTACTCGAGCTAAATACTTCTCAGATATGCTACAGGATTTATATAAAAATTGCCCAGAGGGTGCTTTCACATTAAGGGTTGCCCAGTTTGGGACAAACTTGTTGAAAAAAGATTTACACTTAATAATTGATTGAAGTGCCATGTAATGTTGGCAAAATATTATGGAATATGAAAATTTCAACCCCAAGGCTACAGATATGTCAGGAAAAAAATTATAGAACATCATTGTATGAAGACTATGCAATTTTTTTTAAATCTGAACTTTAATTCTCAACAAAGTAAAAGTGCAATCGAACAAAACTAATCTCAAAAAACAGCTTCAGTCAGCAAGCCAATATATTGCTGTCACAAAAAAAGAACACGGAATGTAACATAAGCACATAATAATTCTGGGAAAAGTATTTTCACCTCAGATGTGACCATTTCTTGATCAATCCACCTGGTTCTAAGCTCTGTTCTTTTAAAAACATAATTGATATTAACATTTTATTTCTCTTATTTGATGACTGAGACACATTCGAAATGATAACAAAAAATATTAATCTGTTTGGGGATTGAGTTTTTTAAGAATCCCCATTTCAAAATAAGTATTAATCTCTGTTGCGGAGAGGACAAATGTTTTGACACTTTTCTGTAGGCATAAATTAGATCCAGAATATCTCAGAAAGCAGGTCTAATGATTTGTACTTCATCAGCAATAATTTTTAAAATCCTATTATGTATTTTAAAATGTATTTTATGTTTTATTTACAGTACAACAGATATAAAATGTATCAAACCACACTTCAAGATTTAGAAACTTTTGGGGAAAAAATTCACTTTTTTGTTGCAATGCAAACACATGGGTGCCTTGTGTATTACTTGTGAATATAACTGTCACTTATAGAGCAATTATAAGAGCCATAATATATGCAGAAGCATTTAAATCAGAAGGAATTATGTGTCATTCAATTTTGTTTCGGAGAGGACTTTTTTTTGACAATTCTTTTGCAGAAGCCAAATCTTCTTGAGACAACACATAATTCCTTGCTGAGTTACCTTCAAGCAGAGGTGACTGAACAAGACAGATAACATCTTGTTCTTGTACATGACATCTGTCTGGCTTAGAAGGCCACACAAACTTGTTTATACCAACAGATTTCATAAAATTCATGGATACATCTCTGTGTGTTAAATCTTTGGACTCAACCTGGCCAAGGTACCAATCACAGTCATACATAGTTACTGCCCAACAATTTTGACCAGGCTGCATGTCCTCTAGCTTAATAGTATAATCTTGATCAGCTGAGGCAATACATTCATGATCACTGATTGAACATTCATTTGTATCTGTGGATGTCTGCAGGTTTGAATATATCCAGTCACTCACAAATCCAACTGAAGTACAAGCAGTAAGGCTATGCTCTGATACACAGCCTGAGCCTATGCAAAAATCACAAAAACATGACAAATCTCTAGTACAGACCTCATTTGGACCACACACTTTAACACTGTAAACAGACATGGTTCCCTTCAGTGTTTGCAGCTGACTAAGATCTGGCCTTGTTATGTCATCTTTGTTTACATAGAAAAATTTTCTTTCAGAATTTTCAAACTTTTTTTTGTTAGAATCAAAAACAGATTTACCAACAACACTGAGATGTTCCACGCAATACTCAAACAATTCAATAGGGTTTCTGATTTTTGTAATGCATCTTGTCACAGCTTTAGTTGCATTGTGCTTAATGACCGCACCAAGGCCATCCGATGCATTTTTGCCATGACATGCTTCAAAATAATTATGTGAGAGAGTTATATTTGTCTCACTTGGCCGTATTGATAAATAATAGAAGGCCCTCTTCGAACGGTACTGCACTGCACAGCAATCTGAAAACTCTTCAATATGTTTAACACCAAACTTATTTCTTAATTCGGTATAAGAAATATTCAGAAAATAGTGAACAGCATCACAGTCATGAGTAAGATCATTGCTAATGAAAACATGTGAGACAATATTTGTTATTGTCCCCTTATTGTCAGAACTGTTCACATAGTACATGATGGGATGAAGGGTGGCCTGTGTATAAGACCAGTGTGCGCTTTGCACCTCGTCCTGTAGTGCACACTTATAATTTTCAGAAAAGTCCATAATTGCAATGGCTGACTTGGGCATAATATTCGCTTTAGCTAACATCAATTGATTCTGTTGCCACTGTGCACGATACAAGTGTCCACTTATTTGCTTCAAATCAGTTATCAAAGCAGACACAACATCGTCGACTGAAAACTGCTCAGTCACAAGTGTTATTATTTTTGATATCTTATTGTTCTTATTGAGTTTCTCAGTTTTTTGCCATGAATCAACCTTGATCAGACTTTTGCCTTTTTTTTCTACTAATGCCTTGACAGTCTTACAAACGGCACTCGTACCACACTTCTTACACTCTCTGCTTATGCATTTGCGTTCACAAGATACAATACTACTTGTTTCTGATGCACTGCATAATGTCATTTGGGTAACTTTTCTTTCATCAGAAGGCAACTTGCAACCTACACTGAACTGATTACATGCATTATTGATTGCCTGTATTTTGAAACGTGTGTTTTCGCATTTCACACAGCAATACACTCTCCGTTCTAGTGCTTTCATGTGGCAAACATTTGAAGGCTTAAGTTCAATGAACTTTACATAACCGATCTGTTTTGCAGGATTTACAGCTCTGTATCTTTGATAAGCAGTTATGTAGCTACACTCTAATAAATATATTGCTACTCCATGCTTAACTCGTTTCTTAAGCGGCAGAGGCCTGGAACAGTGACCTGAAAGCCAGAACTCAGTAACAGAATCCTTAAGATTTTCAGATAGACAACCTGAGACTCGTTTTTTTGTTACTCTTTTTTTTCCGCATTTCATGTTTTTCCAGGTTCGCCATGTAATACCCAATGTTTTTTTCAGTTTATAGTTCATACCACTGGCTGCAAATGCAATAGAATAGATTTTATTACGACTTGAATTTGGTGTATCTTTCTTTGCAAATTGAAGAGATCTTTTTACATTAGTTACAATTTCATCAGTTTGTTCTTTATCTGGACACAAAGCTTTAACTATTTCACATTTCACTGGTGTTTTTTCTTCACTGATAACTTGTTTTAATATTTTAGTTTTGGACCTTGGGGAATGTGTATTCAAAGTATCAGAAATAAGTTTGCGTTTTCTCTGTATAGTTCGTTTTGACATGCTGAGAGCACTGCAGGCCAAGGTCTCACCTGGGATGCTTACACTTGATTTATTATTTAGTAAGTTGGATGCCTTTTGAGTTTTACGAAGACAATCTTTTTTTTTATCTGTCACCACTTTCTGCTTGTTTCTCTTTGCTCGAGATTCTCTTTTTTTCATTCTCAAATATTCTCTCCTTTCTTCTCTTGTCATAGATTTTATCATCTTCAGGTTCTTTAGTTGAGCATTGTCTCTGGTTTTCTCACATTTGTTCTCTAGTTTTTTTGCATGCTGTCGTTTTTTGTTTTCTCTCCATGTTTTTCTCTCTTGTGTTAAATCATTTTTACCTCTCTGGGCATCAGGTTTGTATGAAACTTTCTTTCTATCTGCATCTTTTTTCTTAATATTCACATACACACCGGGAAGCTTCTTCTTAATTTCATGTCGATATTTTGTGCTCCTGGCTTCAGTTTTTTTGCTTTCTTTTTCTGTTTTCTCCAGTTTACTTCTCTGATTGCGTGTACAGCAGGCTATGCCTGGTAACTTAACCATGGGTTTCTCCATAGCCATAGGTTTCCTTCCATTTATTCACTTCAATTGCTGACCGACCCATCATTGAACAATGTCAACAAAGCTGCTAATTTTGAAAATGGAGGGAAAAAAACTTGGGGTATAGAGTGATTTCCTTTTGTTGATGTTATTTGAAAAGGGAGGCAAAAAAAACTTGTTAGATAGAGTGACTTCCCTTTGGTCAGAATAAATTTGAAAAGGGAGGCAAGAAAACTTGATAGAGTGATTTCCCCTTGACTGAAATGAGCTTGTGAACATTCACAGCTTCTATGACCATTTATATAGGAATAAAAAAGTCATCCACTTGTGTTCTCATTTTTGAGTGCACATGTACCAAACAAAATGAATGCAGCAGCATATGTAATTTTAAAAAAATTCATTTGCTACCACACATTTAGAGGGAAATATCTCAAAACCTTACATGTTAACCCCTCTCAGATACATGTACATATATACCTGTGCAACAGAAGCTAATCAGACAATAACCTTTGCAGAAATTTTGAGATAAAAAAAGATTGCATGTTGAGAATTGAAATATGTCAAAACTTCTGTCCTCTCCGCAACACTTTTTCTGTACACACTTCAATCATAGGTGTACAATAATATTATACAAAATACTGTCAATCAGAACTTTAACAGTTCCATGGTGTCCATATATGTTCTCATCAATAGGTTTGCACCATTTTTATGGGTCGCCGGTTAGTAATTAGCGATGAATTTGTCAACCAATATGGCACAAAATTGAAAAAAAAAAAAAAAAATCACTAATCAATGTGATCAGAAGTAATATTTCCATCAGAAACAATCCTTCAGTATAGATCAGAGATGTAATCAGTGTGTTTCTATTGGGTTTAATTGGAACAGTGGCTTCAGTAAGGTCAATAATTGAAGTGTTTCGGAGAGGACATGGCCGTTTGACATACCTTTTATAGTATCTGGAGTGATTATCCTTGTTGAGTTCTCTTTCACATTATAAAGTCTTTCTCCTCACAAGGCCTTTCAGATAGATGTGATATTATTATTTTTAAAACTGTTTTTCTTTGTAAAAATTCCCAGTTTCGGAGAGGACATTTTTTGACGGAAAATTTCTCTCACTAACTTCAAGTCATTGTGTGTGTACAATACACAATATATTGATAAGATACATGTCAAAATGCAAAAATTGAACCTTGCATACAAAACTGAAATGCATATGAATGCAATTTTAGGATTTTTCATGTTCTTATTCACCAGATTTATTTATGGGATATTGTAAAACAATTTTGACGGAAAATTATCACTGGTAAATGGCAAATGGTATATATCAGATTTTGTGTCGGTAAGAACTTGATATTTCTAAAATTTGTGATAATCATATTGATATAGATTAAACAACCATTATTTTTTTCCAATGGAGAAAGTGTTTTTAATTTTTCCAAGTGAGAATAAGAGCCATATATTCATTGTCGCCTTGAAAAAGGCATCAAACAGCATAAAAATGAATAGATTTAATTAGGACCTTCTCTCTCTAGTCTGAGTAGTCTCCGGACTCGGCACACTTGTGCTTACTCGTCCTATGAGATAATAGATATGGAGAAATGTGTCACTCTCTCCACTCTAGGTGGAACAAAAACCTGATGGATCATGGAAACAAAACAATGTTTTTATTGAATGAAGAGTGTGAATATTTTTGCTTAAAGAGACTCTTTCCCTTTTCATTTGAAAATAAAGTCACATTGATTCTCCTTGCGCTCAATTTCCACATAGAGATTCTTTCTCTTCTTCATTTGAACAAAACAGAAAGTTTCAATAACACTTCTCTCCTGATTCAAGTCTGTTATCTTCCTTTATACTTCACCACATTTATCATTTGATCATGTCCTTTTTCTTCCCTGATTCTGACTGATTCATGGATTTGAAAAGGAAGAGCAGTTTAGAAGCTTTATCAAACCCTAGTCTATTCCGTAGCTTTGACTGAACTATTCTGAATAAGGAGAAGACCTGTTCAACTCCGGAAGAAGAACAAACTGCTGAGAACAACTGGAGGATTACTACTCTGCACTCATCACTTATTTCATCCTGATATGACTTCCATCATTCAATTGGTGTTACACAACTTGTTACTGTTTCATCAAACTTCAATTGTTGAAATGGGGATGATCGAGTCTGGAACTTTATGACGGTTGGGAGTACACCAGCATGTTTCTCACCAACATACTCATTGGCTTCATTCTTTTCATCAGTTGTTATCGTTTCACCTTGATAAAATGGATGGAGCATATTTGCGCGAAAGTGCACCGGAGACATAGCTTGCTCATACCAGGCTTCCCATTTCTTTTGAACTACCGTAATGTCGGGGAGGTCAGACTTCAACTCATTCAAAATAGTGACGGCATCACTGATCGTGCATTTATCTTGTTGGGTTTCAAGCGAGCCAGTAAATCCTCAACAGATCTTTTAATCCCGAGATTGGAAACTTTGTTACTGATATTACTATCAATTTTGTCTCTATCAGTCTCACAAACCTTCATGAGAATGTGCCAGTATTTTAGATACACTTCAAGGCAATCAGGCAATGCGTTCCACCTAACCTCCTGGGGCATTACAAAACACTGGCCACCTTCTTGTTGATAACAAGCTGATGCGTAATGATTGTACTTGAAGTATTTTATGACCTGTAGAACATGCTCTCTGACATTAGCTATTTCAAGGTCATGGGCGAGCAAGTTTACGAGATGGGCTGAACACCTATATGTTACGAGGTTTTCACCAACAGTCTCGGATTTTTCCAAAAGTTGCCTCATCTTCTTAACATTACTTGCATTGTCTGTAACGATACTGCGAATTATGCAGCCAAATTCTTCCTCTGCTTTCCTTATTGATGATATGGCCAAATCAGTCAAGTACTCTGCAGTGTGTGAACTGCCTGATGTGTCAACACTATCTATGAGGTAAACTTCTCCAGTGTCTGTAGTCACGGGCAGTTTGACCAGCCATCCAAAGAAAGGCAGACATGTTTACCAGTAAAAGTTTCTTTACACTCTTTTTTTCTTCTCATAGATTAGGGGTAGAAAGTTGTCAAGATGCATCTATCCGGGATGGTGGAACATATCCAGGGCGAATAGTGTTCATCATTTTTTTAAACTGTGCATCTTCAACCAAACAAAATGGGGAGTCCGTGGCAAAAATCATGCGAGCAACTTTTTCGGCCATGGGTTCCTTATCTGTCGCACTTGTCTTAGTCACAAACCCAGAAAGGTTACCAAATGTTTTTTTACATTTTGCTTTTGGATCAATTGGATGACTAACTGCAGCAGGCCTCTCAACACCAGAAGATGTTGATGGGATCTGTCGAGTCTGATCTGATTCTGATACAATTACTGATGAGCCTGATGTGCTGGACTCAAGAGGAAATACTTTGATTTGCACTAGCAGTACCACTAGTGATCGCAACTGTGGTATTCTCACTCGCAGATGCAGATGCATGTCTTTCCCCTTCAAGCCTCATGTGCTCACTTTCAAAAGAAGATTTACACCTTTTAGCTCACCTGACTTTCAGTCAGGAGAGCTATAGTGATCACTCATGGTCTGTCGTTCGTCGTCCGTGAACATGGTGTTTGCATCCTCTCCTCCCAAACCGCTGAACCAATTTAATTGATATTTGAGATAATAGTTTGTTATGACATCGCAGTTTGATTTTGTTCAAATCAAGTTGCCTCGCCCCTTGGTAGGGCCATGCCTAAAAAGTGTGCTTAAATCTTTAAAACATCTTCTCATGAACCTGCAGTAGCAGATACTTGATATTTGGTGTGCAGCTTCCTTTTGAGGTGTAGACTCAGATTTGTTCAAGAGAAGTTTGTGGGGCTATATTTGCCTCGTTATTGGGAGGGGCAAGAATTTTGCCCTTTCCAAAATTTGTTTTCCAAATTTGATATGAGGGCTTATTGGGTCATAAGTACTTAATTTATGCCCAAATGTGTTTTCCTGTCACCCCATGGAAACCGCAGGAGCTAAAAATAGAAAAAAAAGTGCTCATATCTCCAAAACTACACGACAATGAGAATTCTTATTTGGTTTGAAGCTTCCTTAGGACCAACAGAATGGAATGGTAAAAAAAATAGCTATCTGTTTTATCATGGGGTACTTTTCTGGGACTTTGAAAAAGTGCTGAGTCAGCATTTTTTTTTAACACTGTGGGTAATGGGAAAAACATTTAACACTACTTTTCTCCCAAACCACTCGTCCAAAAGCTTTCAAATTTCACATATAACATCTTTGGAAGATTGTTTCACAGGTTTATTGAAATCAATTCCCTGGGTCCATATTTGGGCTCTCTATGGGAGCCCAAATGTTTAAATTGGTGCAGTATGAGGAATATTCTTTAAAAATCTTCTTTTTCAGACCTTCCAATAAGAACCTTTTGATATTTGGTATGCAGCATCCTTAGTGGGGTGAGATTAAAGTTTGTTCAAGCCAAGTCCCTGGGTTCATATTTAGGCTGAAAACTTGGGGTCCCGTTCCTGACTTAGAATTTTGAACCGGAAATTTTGTTGTTTTTTATGCTTTTCGGTCAATTTTAAGACAAAAAAAAAAAAAAAAATTTTTTTACACTGAAAATTTGAGGTCCGATTGGGACTTGGAAAATTTTGGAAAAAAATCCTGAATTTCTTTTTTTGTTTGTTATGTGTTTCGGTAAATTTTACGACAAAAAATTTTTTTTTTTACACTGAAAATTTGGGGGCCAGGTGAGACTTGGAAAATTTTGGACCAAAATCCTGAAATTAGTTTTTTGTTTTTTTATGCGTTTTGGTCAATTTTAAGACAATTTTTTTTTTTTTTACACTGAAAATTTGGGGGCCGGGTGGGACTTGGAAAATTTTGGACCAAAATCCAGAAAATAGTTTTTAGCTCACCTGACTGAAAGTCAGGGTGAGCTATTCTGATCACTTTTCATCCGTCGTCCGTCGTCGTCCGGTGTCCGGCGGCCATCGTGAAGGTGGTGTTTGGGCCTTTTTCTCCCAAACCACTGGCCGCATATTAATGAAATTTCATGTGAGTAGGGGTTATATAAGGGCATTTTGATTTTTTGTCAAATTAGGTTTCAGCTCATATTGAGCAGAGGGATGGGGCAAAAATGCTCCAATTCTTAAAAAATCTTCTTCTCAAGAACCAGCAATAGCAGAGACTTGATATTTGGTATGCAGCTTCCTTTTGAGGTGTAGACTCAAGTTTGTTCAAGAGAAGTTTGTCGGGCATTATTTGCCTTCGTTATGGGAGGGGCAAAAATTTTGGCCACGCCTAAAATTTCTATTTTCCGAACCGTCAGGTCGATTTGAACCAAATTTGACATGAGATTATAATGGGTCATAAGTAGTTGATTGATACGAAATTTTTTTTTCTTGGGAAACTCGGGAGCTAAAAATAGGAAAAACCTTAAAACTGCCATATCTCCAAAACTACACGGCACAGAGAATTCTTATTTTGTATAAAGCTTACTTTTATCCAGTAGAATAGAATGGTTAAAAAAAATCCCTATCGGTTTGATCACAAGGTACTTTTTTCAGGACTTTGAAAAAGTGCTGAGTCAGCACTTTTTAACACTGTAGGCAATGGGAAAAAGATTAAAAAATCTTCTTCTCCAGATCCAGCAGGCAGAATCTTTTGATATTTGGTATGCAACATTGTAGGGTGGATCTGATTCAAGTTTGTTCAAATCGGCCCCCTGGGTTCATATTTGGGCTTAGTATAGGAGCCCGATTTCGAACTTAGTGCATTTCAGGCAAATTTCTTAAAAAATCTTCTTCTCCAGATCCAGCAGGCAGAATTTTTTGATATTTGGTATGCAACATTGTGGGCTGGATCTGATTCAAGTTTGTTCAAATTGGCCCCTTGGATTCATATTTGGGCTCACTATAGAAGCCCGAATTCGAACTTCGTGCATTTCAGGCAAATTTCTTAAAAAATCTTCTTCTCCAGATCCAGCAGGCAGAATTTTTTGATATTTGGTATGCAACATTGTGGGCTGGATCTGATTCAAGTTTGTTCAAATTGGCCCCTTGGATTCATATTTGGGCTCACTATAGAAGCCCGAATTCGAACTTCGTGCATTTCAGGCAAATTTCTTAAAAAATCTTCTTCTCCAGATCGAGCAGGCAGAATCTTTTGATATTCGGCATGCAATATTGTGGGGTGGATCTGATTCAAGTTTGTTCAAATTGGCTCCCTGGGTTTATATTTGGGCTCAGTATAGAAGCTCGAATTCGAACTTAGTGCATTTCAGGCAAATTTCTTCAAAAATCTTCTTCTCCAGATCCAGCAGGCAAAATCTTTTGATATTTGGTTTGCAACATTGTGGGGTGGATCTGATTCAAATTTGTTCAAATCGGCCCCCTGGATTCATATTTGGCTCACTATAGAAGCCCGAATTCGAACATAGTGCATTTCAGGCAAATTTCTTAAAAAATCTTCTTCTCCAGATCCAGCAGGCAAAATCTTTTGATATTTGGTATGCAACATTGAGGGGTGGATCTGATTCAAGTTTGTTCAAAATGGCCCCCTGGATTCATATTTGGGCTCACTATAGAAGCTCGAATTCAGACTTAGTGCATTTCAGGCAAATTTCTTAAAAAATCTTCTTCTCCAGATTCAGCAGGCAGAATCTTTTGATATTTGGTGTGCAACATTGTGGAGGGGATGTGATTCAAGTTTGTTCAAATCGGCTCCCTAGGTTCATATTTGGGCTCACTATAGAAGCTTGAATTCGAACTTAGTGCATTTCAGGCAAATTTCTTTGAAAATCTTCTTCTCAAGATCCAGCAGGCAGAATCTTTTGACATTGGGTGTGCACCATGCTTGGGGGGGGGGGGGGGGGGGGGGGGTGAGATTCAAGTTTGTTGTTCAAGCCAAGTCTCTAGGTCCATATTTGGACTCACTGTAGGAGCTTGAATTATAACTTAGTTCAAAATGAGGAATTTTCTTTAAAAATCTTCTTCTTCAGATCCAGCAGTCGGAATGTTTTGATATTTGGTGTGCAGCATCCTTAGGGGGGTGAGGTTCAAGTTTGTTAAAGCCAAGTCCCTGTGGGAGCCCGAATTATAACTTAGTCCAATATGAGGAATATTCTTTAAAAATCCTTTTTTTTTTTTTAGCTCCACTGGTCAGAATCTTTGGATATTTGGTATAAGCTTTTCTTGGGAGGAGCAGATGCAACTTGTTGAAATCAATTCTCTGGGTTGATATTTAGGCTACCATGTCAGGTGAGCGCCCTCAGGCCCCTTGGGGCCTCTTGTTTGTTTTTTTTATGCATTTTGGTCAATTTTAAGAAGAAAAAAAAATTTTAGGCTGAAAATATTTTGTTTGGGACTTCCCGAACAAAAATAAAAAAAAATCTGTTTTTCATGCGTTTATCTCAATTTTGGGACGTAAAGTGCAGGAACTAAAAATAGAAGGAAAATCCTGTGTATTGTGTGGGCATAACTGCTTCTCATCTAGTTGGTATATGCTTTTCTTAGGAGGGGCGTATGCAGCTTATTTAGACTACCATGTCAGGTGAGCGCCCTCATGCCCCCTGGGGCCTCTTGTTCTCTTTGTGATCTCTCATTCTTGTTACAATTCCTTGAATTACTGCATTGCATTCCCTACATTTTGCATTGAAGCCTTTCACACTTTTTGTCTCAAGTCGATGAAACTGAAGCCAAATCTGATCTTTCTTTTACCACAGGACATTTTGAGCATAAGACAGTTTTGTTGTTATTTAAGGTTACAGGAAGTGACCTCTGGCCTCCTGATTAATTTAAAACAAGGAATGGGGAGTGAACTTAATAAAACTAAAATAGGTGTTCAATTTGGAAAACTTGTTGCTCTTAGATGATTCACGATTGAAAACCCAATTTAACTTGGTGTCACTTTGTAGATACATGTACAATACAATCAAAAATTGTGATTGAGTACTGAAAGGTCTATTTTCAAATCTCATTCTTAGGCCACACAAAGTAGATCTTCAGTTTCTCAGGCCATTATTTGTGAAATTGCATGCGGGCGAGCGGTTTTTTATTTTATTTTTTATTTCTGTAATTACTTTTTTGCCATCAAAAGTTCATGTTCTTGGTTCAAGTTTTAGGCCTCAATCTACAGAATAGCACGGTTGGTGGTGTATTTCATCCCTTGAGTGCAAGAAGGCTTTGCAATGCTAAAGCATTGCAAAGCCTTCTTGTACTCAAGGGACAAATTCATCAGTTTTTTTAACTTGGGTAAAATATCAGACATAAACCATTTAATTTTTATTTTTTTTAAGTTTAAATTGGTTATAAAAAGAGAGCATGCGGTGGCCAAAAGGACCATGTGGGAGGGCCTGAGAAACAGATTTTTAAATTTTTTTAGGCCTTATTTAAATATGTTAATTTGATCCTTAGCAATGATAATAAGAGAACTTAGACATTCCTCGGGTTTTTATAAAGAAATCTATAGTTTTGATTTAAATCAATGATTTTTTTCAAAAAAATCATTGATTTAAATCATGATTTAAATCAAGAAGAAAAAAAAAAATTTAGGCTGAAAATATTTTGTTTGGTACTTCAAAAATTTCTGAACAAAAATAAAAAAAAATCTGTTTTTTATGCGTTTATCTCAATTTTGGGACGTAAAAGTGCAGGAACTGAAAATAGAAGGAAAATCCTGTGTATTGTGTGAGCACAATCCCTTCATCTAGTTGGTATATGCTTTTCTGAGGAGGGGCGTATGCAGCTTATTCAAGTCAAGTCCCTGGTTTGATATTTAGACTACCATGTCAGGTGAGTGCCCTCAGGCCCCCTGGGGCCTCTTGTTACAGGGCCTGTTTGTAGGCCTTATAGTTATTTTAAAATGCAAGGCCTGGAAAAGCTAGTTTCACATTCAATTTCCTGAAACTCTCAGATTTCCAGGAATTTGTCCACATGTATTTACAAAATGAAAAAAGCACAATGGGTTATATAATTGGATCTTTAGTGACAACAAATTGTTCCAAATACGATTACGAACTGGTGTGTGTTCTCCATAATTTCTCTTTGATGTGTCTGTAAGACATTTCAAACTTGCCAGTAACTTTGTGGGTGGCCTAATTTCGTGTCAACTTTGGGTCCTAATTTTCCTGCAGACTACTCCCTTGAGAATAAGCTCACACATATATTGTTTACTTCACACACCTCTGGGCTTATTCCCGGGTCAGTAGGCCTACTAGGGTTTTTAAACAAGCAATCAGAAACATCAAACTCTGTATTTTCGTGGGTAGGGGACGCGGTGGCTCAGTAGGTAGAGGTGCAGGCTGCAAGCCGAGAGGTCCTTGGTTCGAATCCCACCTGTGGCAACCGCGTTGTGTCCTTGGGCAAGACACTTCACCTCCATTGCCCACATAGGGGCACGGTTACGCTGTGTACTAAGGCGTACTGCACGTCGATGGTGCCCCTGTCTTCAACCAGTGCTAACCCTGCTTGTGTGGAGTTAGTATGTTGGGGAGCTGACAGTTGCTCGGTGGTTCTCTCGGGGTATGCCGGCTTCCTCCACCCGTAAAACTGTCGTCATGATTAGCTATTGTGCAGAAATATGTGACCTTAAACACCAATAAATAAATAATAATAAATAAATATATTTCCGTGGGATGCTTTTTGATCTCCGGAGTTGACATGTAATGTTCGTAACAATGTTGGGTGAAGTTAAGGGTATGATGTATGATTGGGGCAGATGTTCCAACTAATCGACTAGCAGATTCGGGGATCGACTAATTTAATAATCGCGTCGATATGGCTTAGTTGGCTAATCATTTCAACACTAGATGTTGGGTCAAAATCACCCGACCATCTCTTGTCTGAATCCTATTGGCTTGAAACACACATCTGATTTTTGGCGCGATGTTGGAATAGATCAAGGCATGGCAAGAAATACTGATATTGCGGTATCTGTAAAAAAAAATATGCCAATACCAATACTGAACAGCAAATTTAAAAACTGCCCAGCGCTAGTTGGAATGTCTGTTTAAAAGGTCAAGGTCACAAACTTAGTTTAATATTACATACCCATATTCAAAAATTCAAAGTCGTGTCCAACTCAGAACTTTTGATATCCCCGATGGATATTAATGATACTTGGTATTATTGTTAACCACCACCAGAGGATGTGTCGCGAATAAGGTTGGAATGCCTATCCTCAAGGACAAGGTCACAAACTTAGTTTAACTTTACATACCCATATCCAAAACTTCAACGTTATGTCCAAAGTTTTGTTCATTATGGCACCTCAAATTGTTTTTTCAGGGGAATTAACCACCTTGGTGGCCACCTAGTTTAGTATTTATTTTAGTAACTTAATAGGGGGTGTGGTAGTGTCGTGGTAACCGGTTCTCGTCAGATCACCGAAGTTAAGCAGCATCGAGCGTGGTTAGTAGTTGGTTGGGTGACCATTTCAGCAACTGATTCTCTCTCCCGTGTTGTTTGCTTGGGCAAGGCACTTTGCCGCATTTGCCAACATGGGGGCACAGTAACACTGTATACTAAGAAATTCCGCACATCGATGGTGCGCATGTTTCAAGCAATCTAACCCTGCCTATTTACTACATATATATAACTGTATAACTGCTATTTATGGGTGAAACAGACTGAATAAAGAAACTCTTGAGTTATGATTAATTATTCTTTTATTTGCAAAACTGTTTTGGGTAGACTGATCTACACACTGAGGCTAGAGTGCCCGACGCCCTGGTAAGAGCCCAGCAGGTTGAGTGAAGTAAGATGGTTCGCCCCCCCCCTGGTAAGGGCCCGACAAAGTAGTATGAGTAGTTGTTGGTAGGCTGAAAACCATCCTGATTCATTTGTGCAAATGAATCAGGTGATGTATGTAGCCAAAGTGTGTAGGAGCCTACCAAGAGTAGATGTTGGTTCAAACTTCTCCTTCCAGCAGTCAAGTCACTTGGTAGAAATTACATCAGTTGTCCTTCCCTATCTCAAACCCATCCCCCTCCCTTCCCCAGTTCTCCGTAGTACCTTCCTACATATCTCTAGCACACTCTGAATATACATGAATTGCTGAGGAGAATCCACATAGTTTAATAACTATTTAAACAGCAGTGTTTAACAGGAGTTGTGCTGTGACTTGCAAGTATCAGGATTTCAGACGTAAACGGAACCGAAAAATCGTTTCCGTAGTTTAAGAGACACGGAACCCGCCGGTAACGAAATTTAGGTACCGTCTGTGAGCAGTTATGGGAAACTTTGTGAAGTTTTTTCGAATCAAGGGAATTTTATATCATTCGTAGCTTTTTAGATTTCAGACACATTTCCCTCCTAGATAAAACTGCCTGCATACATTGATATACTTGTAAGGTATATGTGAAATGATATTGGGACGTTTCGGCCCCGAGACGTTTCGGCCTCCTATATTAACAGTCTGGAGTGAAGGGAATTACCCCTGGCACGATAGATACCAAACAGAGGTTATTGGGATGTTGATTTTCTAATATATATTTATTGTTTTAGATATTACAACGCCAGTAAACCTGTGCATGATACCTTTGTTCAAAAAACTGCTTTTCAGTTTTCAACATATATTGAACACAGGCGCTTGTTATTTTATCATACTTATTCTCAGACACACGAAATTACTTGTGATAATGTTACTGATGAAAAAAACGTCAAGATGTTTACAGAATGAGCCAATCACATTCACTTCAGCAAAAGGGTCTCACACATTACTCATTCTGAGAATGTTATTGGTTGAAATGTCTAACGTGTGCAAACGGTACACACGTGTTTTTCCCACTTCAACTTGTTTCTGTATTTGATGTAAACAGCATTTCGTTTCTATCACAATGATGACTGTTCACCAGCGAGCAGCTCTTATGAGCATTTCTTTCAACAACAAATGTTTCAATGTCTTTAATAACAGATTGAGTGGGTAACAATATTTTGGTTCCGTCATTTTGTGACCACGGTACCGACACACTACCGGTAACGATCATTACCATGAAATCCTGACACTTGACTTGTACACACAATAACACCCCCCCCCCCCCCCCCCCCCTTCCCACTCCCCCTTGGCCAATACCACTACACTCTCATACTATCAACTGCAAAACAGTTTCAGTGGCAGCAGAGTACATTCGGGCATTTTGTCCATCCTCTTAAATTTAGGCAAAGAATGAAGATGCCGATATTTTTACTGGAAAACGGCCAGCCACTGCCACTGTCTCTGGTAGGAAGCACATATGTAATCACCTCCCCAGTGTTGTTCCTACTGGAAAGGGTTATAAAAAAAACCCAAAACAAACTGACCCCTGAAAACAACTGAGAATCTACTATACACATAGATATCAAAGATGAATAATATAGCCACTGGTAGTATACTGTGAAGCACACACTCATTAGTACTGTCTGACTGTATGATTAATATGGTAAATTAGCAGTTTGTCTTTGAATGTCTAAATAATTTAAACTGGAACCAAAGTCCTGGGCGTACCAGCACATAGAAGCATGTGTACAAACTCGTCTTTGTTAACCCTTAAGTCCTCAGATTAATTTTAAAGTATTTATGGCCTTTTTCTGCTTACATAGTTATTGATGACTTGGCAGTGGTTCTACATCACTGCTGGCTGCCTATACAGGCAGCCAGCAGTGATGTAGAACCACTGCCAGGGAAAATTCAGTCTACACACAAGAATAATAAAAAAGATTACACAAGGGAGCACCTGCTTCAATGCAATATAAAAGTGGCGGTTTGGGGCTATATGGGAGCTTAAGGGTTAACAACACATAAAAGTATTACAAATTGTTTATCACTTGGCAGTTCATAGTCATTACTCTCCAGATGGAGTATAATTTTTTGGTACAAAAACACAATATGTTATGAATATTACAGTTGCTTCAACATGTACGTGGAGACTAAGTTGGTTAAAACACTAATATACAATCCACACTGCATGAATATATACTCGCCCAAAAAAGAAAGTGTGCATTGCAGAAATTGATCAAACTCCAAAAAAATAATTTCGTAGGTGTAAAGAGTGTTAACCTGTTCATGAATAAGTTATATTGAACACAAAAACAGCTTTCCCCGTTAAAATTGCATTAACGTTAAATGACGTGCTGCACGTTTGTGAAAAGGCATGTTTTGCACGTGGAGAGTCTGAAAATTCATGCAGCAGTGTGAATCCTTGGGTATTTAAACACTAAAGTAAGGTCTTCCTATCGTTCACATTCAAACTTGCGCTGCTGTTAAAACGACTCCACATTAGCATGCCAAGATTGACAATGAATCAACGTCTCCTTGCCCTGGGTATGATTAGAGCTGGCAGAACACACAGAGAGGTTGCTCAGCATTTGAACTGCCACCGTAACACTGTAGACAGGCTAGTCCATCGACATGCACAACATGATGACGTTCGAGACCGACCCCGCTCCGGGAGACCCCGAGTTACCACCCCTGCACAAGATCGGTATATCCATGTCGTCCATCTCCGGAACCGGCAACGACGACAGCCAGGAACATCCCTAACCTGAGACAGATACATCCTCAAACAGTAATCAACCGGCTGAGAGAATACGGCTTACGTCCTCGAAGACCTGCAATTCGTCCGATTTTGACGTTACGTCATCGTTGCGCTCGACTGCAGTGGAGTAGACATCTCAGGCATCCTTTACACTGGTGGCGACGTGTTTTATTCACAGCTGAATGTTGTTTCCATCTTTCATCATCAGATGGCCGCCAGAGAGTGTACAGACGTCGAAACGAACGCTACGCAGATCCATGTGTCGTGGAGCGAAACCGTTATGGGGGAGTGTCTGCCCGTAACAGAACTGAGCTGGTCATTATTGATGGCAATCTCAATGCAGCCAGATATCGTGATGAAGTGCTTACACCTGTTGTTGTCCCATTTCTGCAACGTCCCGTCCCCGGCGTCATTCTACAGCCAGACAACACCCAGACCCCACGCAGCTCGTGTTGTTCAACAGTATCTGCAGCAACAACAAGTGGATGTTCTTCCCTGGCCCGCAAATTCGCCCGATATCTCACCCATTGAGCACGTATGGGACGAAATGAAACGTCAGCTTATCAGAATATGGAACAACATCCCACAACACTTCCATGCTAACTTGTTCGCTTCCATGAGGCGTAGATGCACAGCAGTAGTCCATGCAGAAGGAGGCCATACCAGATATTGAGTGTGTGACTTTTGTGTTTGACCCTCAATGTCTTTGACTCTACATGGCACCAAGAGTATTCGTCGTAGCGTAATGAAATTTCTCGTGTTAATCACAAATTGATTCATCTGTGATTGAATAAAATTTCCATGAATGAAAATGATATATATCTTTTTTTAGTGTTATTTTTTAGCATGCACACTTTCTTTTTTGGGAGAGTATATATGATTAAATTCTCCCATGCAAACTCCTAACACAAAGCTGATAAAGCTATATCCATCCTTCCTGTTCACACAGCTGCCTTTGAGAAGAAACAAGTATTATCTTGGCAGTTGTATACATGTACATACAGTAACCTGTGAATCCAAAAATTAATGGACAGAGATTTGTCGTCAGATCATGACCCTGTCACAATCCAGTTCAAATCTCCCTCCACCTTCATTTTCGCAACACTGGACATGTGAAATGCAATGAAAGCCCTTGAACGTTTGAG
Organism: Pictodentalium vernedei; assembly: GCA_031216915.1. Taxonomy (NCBI): domain Eukaryota; kingdom Metazoa; phylum Mollusca; class Scaphopoda; order Dentaliida; family Dentaliidae; genus Pictodentalium; species Pictodentalium vernedei. The sequence continues at coordinate 164,003,365 of CM062297.1, forward strand.
AATCTGCTTGTTTGTTTGTCGAGCCCAAGGAGTGCAGACTCCCAGAAATTATATTAGAAAACTAACAACCCCTCCCCCTGAAAGTGTTGCATTAACTCAGACCAATTACAAAGGGCCTGCTCTTTGATATCCGACTATATCTGTATACAGGTATTGACTGTCCATCAAAGCTTGGATGCTGATTTCTCCAAGTCCTTTTTGGTCTTAGATGTCACTTTCAGCATTACATGTAGTAGCTACATGTATATCATGTCTAAGCGTATTCGTGATCTATGAGTGAAACATCAGAGCTCTTTGAGCTGCCTTAATTGACTTATCAGAGGCTCTGATGTATCTCACATAACTATCTGAGGACCATCTCCCTAGTGTTTTTATCATATGGTCCTCTATTCGCACCCCAGCGGCAGAGGTAGTAGCTCCTATGCGGAAAGAGTGACCAGAATAACATGATGGGCTATAACCAAGTCTGTTTAAGATAGCTTTCAAATGCTTAATTAAAAAGGCTCTTGACATGGACCCTTCCTCACTGGTAATGAAAAGAGGGCCGCTATTACCAAACTGAACCCTACCTTGCATATATCTCTGAAGGAGTCCGGGCCGACAGGATGTGGAATGGAGAATAATTTCAACTCAATACCTTACCTAAAAGGATCTGTCTTTGACGACTTCAGTTTAAGAATGCACATCTGGTAATCAGGGGAAAATTTAACATCTTGAGCCTCAAGAACAGCTACATTTACAGATGAGATACTTTGAGATGTAAATTCTCCACAACGTTAAAATCCGAAAAAGGCCACAGAACAGGCTGTCTGTAGTAAGAGGTCCGTGAATGGTCCATAAATACCTCTGTGCAGAGCCCAAAATATATTGTTGAGGATTGGGAATGTGATAGGGAGACGAGTTTGGTACGGAGATGAAGCCATCTTTTTGAACCCACGCAGAGTAATTTATAATCTTAGAAAGGGAGGGAGCCATTAGCATGTGCAGAAGGATTAGAAAAACCTGCCTGCAGATTGTAAAATTTAATGCCCGCCAGGTAGAGTTTCACAGTGGTGTACTTAAGATGCAGAACAGACTGACAATATGCAAGAAAATACAAAAGTACCTCTTCACTGATCAATGGAAACTTATCAGCAGAATAGCCATAGAAGATACAGAACTTTCGGAAACACTGTAGGCCAGAGTAATAGGTTGAGTGTGTGGTATCTGCCAATGCCGAATCAAGTAGTTTGGACACACCCGCATTCGAAGAGTTGAATCCTACAACAAATTTGGGATCTCTTCTGGGCACTGGTAAGCTTCTGGTGCTAAATCCAGAAAACGCTGCATCTGAAAACAAGAGAGAGCAATGTTGTTTCGAACACCTGGAACATGTTGTGCATAGACATCAAAATTATACTTGTCGGCCCACCAGGTTAGTTTTCTCATCAAAAGCATGATTTTTAATATTTTGGAGCGACCCTTCCTGATGATGTGCACAGTGGCCTCATTATCACAAAAAAAGAACTCTTTTCCTGCACCATTCTCTCCCCCAAAGTTTTGCAGCTACCACAATAGGATATAATTCTAGTAGAGCCATAGACTGAGAGGTACCTGCACCAGTGAGCATCTGGAGTGATGAGGGCCATTGTCCCTGAAATCATCAACCATTGAAGTAGCCACCAAAACCTAGAGTTGACGATGCGTCCGTAAATAAATTGAAATTAGCTGTGAATGTTAAATGATCATCCAGAAAAAAGGACTTACCATTCCATTCTGACAGAAATCTGTGCCACATTCACAAATCCTTTCGACACTCACTATTTAAATCTACTGTATCAAACAGACCTGGAACCCTCGTAGAAAGAGCAATCAAGGAAGAGACAAAGGACTTGCCTGGAACTATTGTGTGGAGCAATAGGAATTTTGAGGGTATTGGATATTTGTGTCAAGAGAGCCATTGTTCGTTCTGGAATGGAATCAGGTGGGTCATTTGTCAGAAAGTCATCCAAGAGATGAAAGATATTGCGTATCTTATAGTTGTGTTCTGCACTCCAGCAGATAGGAAGACAACTGATCAAATATTTTGGGTGTGCTGCGACAACCAAAAACTGACCGGCAAAAGAAATAATATTGCCCCCTCCATTTAATACCATGTAAATGCCAGAGGGAAGGGTGAATAGGAAGGAGGTTAAAGGCATCCACAATGTCGGTCTTGCACATCCAGCTCCCTTTTCCCAGTTGGTTTATAACTTTAATAGCATCACCTACTTTGACATAGTTGAGGGAAAATTCTTCTTTATCAATAAGGTCATTCAAACTTGTATGGTCTTTGTTATTATGTGGGACTGACAGGTCAACAATTATTCGTTTCTTTCCGGAGTTCTTTCCTGTTGCTACCCCAACGGAACTGATGCGAAATGTTTTAAAAGGAGGTGTGCAAAAGGGGCCCAACATGAACCCCTTTTCAAGTTCTATGAGCAGTGCCTCGTCTACAAGTTCTGGATCTTCTCTGGCTGACAAGTTCTTGCACTCACAGGTAGTTTCAGGTGGTGATAAAATTCAGGTATCGAAACCATAACGCAAACCATGCAGCAGAAAGTTAACAAACTGCCTATGGGGTGGGCTGTCAACTCTCCCGCCAGTTGGTCTACGTCATTTGGAGTAGTTGCCGTGAAAGAGAGAGAACTATAGTCCTTGTGTAGTCATTTAGCTGACAGTTTTTTGGACACCGAAACTGCACCACCACCATAACTCCCTGAAGTGACATTTTTTGGATCAGATACCGAGCTCGACCCAGGACAATTTAGAACAGCATGCTCACCCTTACACTGCAGGCAAGCATGTAGCAGAGAACAGTTGGACCTCACACATCCGGACTCACCATTGAAGTTGTTACAAATCTCTGTCCCCCAGATGTGTGATATGCCTGCGACCTCTGGTGTCTACCCTGCCTGCTCTGTTGAATTTGTTAAATTCAGAACCCTTTTGTTTTTGTGGCCATGATTGCAGAGAAGTACCCCCGTCCGACTGGCTGATGGACAGAATTTTTGGACAAAACTTGGTCTTGTGCGAAGCACTCTCACATACGTCACACCTATTATGTGCGACACCTGAGAAGATGCATTGCATCAGCTCTGGGCTGCCCTTCAAGGATATTTCTCAGCTATAACCATGCCACAGCTTCTGCGGAAAAAGCTTTGTGAAACTCATAAAACCCAAATCCACCATACTGATTATGCAGTTTTACAATCATTTTTTCATAGCTGTCTAGTTCTGAGTGCCGGTGTGGATACGCCTCACACATGACATTCTAAAATGTGGTGAAAGCCAAAATAAATTCTGAAATTGTCAGATTTTTCCTAAGTCGATTGTCACCATCTTTTAGCTGGAAGGCTATATATAGTGTGCCCACCTCGACAGTCCTCTGACCACCATATTCAAAATTGGGAATCAAAAGACTGGCCAGGTTCACATCCTTTCCCTCCAGAATAGCTTTTTTGAGGGAGGGCCTAATGACCTCAATGTCATGATTGAGACTATCCTGTGAAACACCCCCATTATAAGTAATGGTATTCAACCTACAGTTCGGATTTCCACTCGAGTTCCACTGGAACGAAGTTGATCTCCCATCCTGTGAATGGGAATATGGCCACTGTGGTTGTTGCTGATGCTGATGTTGTCTGTATCCCGAGCATGTGAAATCCAGGGCTGTAGAAATTGTAAAGTCGTCCTCAGCCAAAGAATGCATGGGCAAACTGGAGTCTGGATGAACGCCTGGTGTCTGAGAATTTCCAGGTAACAAGTGTTCCACATTTGGAGGTCGCCTTTGAAATAAATTATCTGGTGCACTGCGAATACGGCCCATTTCCTCGTCGAAATTAATACTGTCCGCCCTGCCTCCACGAAATGTATAGGGGATAAAATGTCTCATATTCTCCTCCCGCTGCAGAGTTGTGGCTTCCACAAACGACTTAAAAGAGTCCTTTAAACCGCTGAGCTTTTCTGCCAGTCTCTGCAATTCAATGGTGTTATTATTTACAGCGGAAGTGTCCTCGCGTGCAGGCAAGTGCGTTTCAACAGGTGAGGTGGAATGGCGTTACATTCCGGAAAAGAGTCTGTTACCGTCACTGCTGTCCGGGTTGATTTGCCTGGGTGATTGGCCACCCCTTGTTGCAAGTTCGACGTCTTTATATAACTGAATGAGCAAAGACTTTTGGCACTGGGTGGTATTATTCCCAATTCTTTTAACTTCTTTTTCAATTATGCCACTGTCAAAAAGTTTACATCACCTGAAGTAAATACTCTGCTTGAATGGCTGCCAGGTTTTTCTGGAAATGTCACTGCGACCCTTCCTTGCACGGTTGTTATGTGCACACTGCCGCTTCCCTGGGATGGAGGGTCTTTTCAACATCCTGTCGTATCCAGGGATAGAGGATCTACGTGCTCGTGACCCCTGTTGCACACATACAACGGAATTGACAGATTCTATATTACACACAAGGGACGCCCTGTCCGCAGCTTGTCCATTATTGTCACAAAAAAGCGAGTCAGCAGGGGAAGATGTTCTTCCAGTTTCCATAGCAGTTTCTGCTGCAGATATATTGTCCTTCTCGTTTTGTGACCACACAGCACCTAACGAAAACTGATCTAAGTTTATCATAACTTGAACTTGTTTTAAACTAGATAGATTGAATGTAAATGAATTTAAAAGTTTTACTTTGTTCTGACTGAATTCTTTCCAACTTCCAGGAAAACTGAATTGGAAGACAAAGAACGTTAGCATTCCTACTAAAAATAGCAACAGTTGGAATCGTTGACCTTAGAATGAACTGACAAGTCCAGAATAGACGATTCCACCTGTTGCTGACCAACCAACTTGTTCCCCCCATAAACTGCACCAAATATGTCAAGGCATATTTAGTTTCAATTACCTTTTTAACATCATTCTCTCACTGGGCCTAAGTGATTGCTCTATCTCTTGATTAATTAAGTTGTCATAATTTGGCCTTCTGATGAATGTGTTTGTGAGCAGTTTGCACACCTGACTGCTCCTCTGCTTGTTGAATAAAATCACTCTCCCCATTACCAATTCTGCAAGCTTTTTCCAGCTTTTGTTCTCCGTATTTTGTTTTAGCTCTTGTTTTAGGGATTTAATTTTCATCTCTAAATGTTCTTCTAGAGTTACTAAATCTTCAGTGATTGGTAAAGTTATGGGTTTTGCAAATTTGTTGGTTTTCAACGTAGCCAGAGCCACCAAAGAAATTTTGTCTGTCCATTCTGAGGAATATAGTTGCAGGAATGTATCCACATCTTCTTTGAGATCCTCATTTGTTTGGCGACTTGCCATGCCCCTTAGTATTTCTGCACACTTAATGATGTTATGACCCAGACGAATTGCCAGTGATGGTGTCTGAAATGTTGCAATTTGGTCTTCATTTCATCCATAACCCGCCAATTCCTTTACACTCATTATGACAATCAAAATTACCTGGCGTAAAGTAATCCAGCAGCTCCTTGGTACTGCCGCTGTTGTGGTTGAGAATCATCTTCAGCCGTCCCAGCTTCTTTGGCTGATATCCCGGGACCTCCTCTCTCCTAACTTTTCAAACAGAATTTTTCCCAAATTGAGGATCAGCTTATCATTTTTAATGGCCTCAAATATTGCATCATTGTGCATTGTCGCCAAACATATTTTGCTAATGTCACTCAACATGTCATTGAGAGGACAGTTTGTTACAGAGCAACCTGCTAATAAAAGCTTTGCTCTAGTGATAAAGCTGCTTGGCATGTTTGCATTTGTTGTTTCGTTCAGTTGCTTGTACACACACCCTCGACAATGTCTCCAAAGCTCATTTCTTCGATAAAATCCAAGACAAAATGTGCAGGGCAGGTAGTCGGTTGCTTGTTTGCAGGTATTTGGGCATCTACAAACTATCAAGTCTCTTTCATTTTTGTTCAGAACTTGAAGGTTATGATTGAAGTTCGCCTGATGTTTAATTTTATTAAGGAGTATCAGTTGTTCTTTTCCACTTTTGACAAGAGCCATTAGCCTTTCATTACTGTGCTGTTTCTTCATGTGTTTGATTATTGTGTTTGAATACTTTTTTACAGAAGTATCAGGCCAGATTTTTATTATATATTCTTTGTCCCATCACTTTTCTTGATCTTTGAATTTTTCCTGGAAAAAATAAAAGAGATGTACCATAATAAATCAAACCAGTAGGAAAAGAAACATACTGACAAAAAAAAATTCGAAAAAATCTTCATAAACCTTCTTCTGGGTCTCACTCGATTATAAAATCTGCTTAAGTTCGTATAAAATCCGCATAAAATCCTCTGAAAATTAAGCGGGGAAGTCAGGCAAAAAATTACGGATACAAGGTGGAAATTTTACATTTTCAATTTTTGGGAGCCACCACCCCCGGAATGCAAATTTTTGCCAGCCATGTCTCGAACACCCACCCCTCCCACACCATTTTTTCTCAAAGGTGATTGGAAAATGATTCCACCTGTTGCTGACCAACTAACTTGTTCCCCCCATAAACTGCACCAAATATGTCAAGGCATATTTAGTTTCAATTACCTTTTTAACATCATTCTCTCACTGGGCCTAAGTGATTGCTCTATCTCTTGATTAATTAAGTTGGCATAATTTGGCCTTCTGATGAATGTGTTTGTGAGCAGTTTGCACACCTCCATGTTCCTCTGCTTGTTGAATAAAATCACTCTCCCCATCACCAATACTGCAAGCTTTTTCCAGCTTTTGTTCTCCGGATTTTGTTTTACCTCTTGTTTCAGGGATTTAATTTTCATCTCTAAATGTTCTTTTAGAGTTATTAAATCTTAGTGATTGGTAAAGCTGTGGGTTTTGCAAATTTGTTGGTTTTCAACATAGCCAGAGCCACCAAAGAAATTTTGTCTGTCCATTCTGAGGAATATAGTTGCAGGAATGTATCCACATCTTCTTTGAGATCCTCATTGTTTGGCGAATTGCCATGCCCCTTAGTATTTCTGCACACTTAATGATGTTATGACCCAGACGAATTGCCAGTGATGGTGTCTGAAATGTTGCAATTTGGTCTTCATTTCATCCATAACCCGCCAATTCCTTTACACTCATTATGACGGAATCAAAATTACCTGGCGTAAAGTAATCCAGCAGCTCCTTGGTACTGCCGCTGTTGTGGTTGAGAAACATCTTCAGCCGTCCCAGCTTCTTTGGCTGATATCCCGGGACCTCCTCTCTTCTAACTTTTCAAACAGAATTTTTCCCAAATTGAGGATCAGCTTATCATTTTTAATGGCCTCAAATATTGCATCATTGTGCATTGTCGCCAAACATATTTTGCTAATGTCACTCAACATGTCATTGAGAGGACAGTTTGTTACAGAGCAACCTGCTAATAAAAGCTTTGCTCTAGTGATAAAGCTGCTTGGCATGTTTGCATTTGTTGTTTCGTTCAGTTGCTTGTACACACACCCTCGACAATGTCTCCAAAGCTCATTTCTTCGATAAAATCCAAGACAAAATGTGCAGGGCAGGTAGTCGGTTGCTTGTTTGCAGGTATTTGGGCATCTACAAACTATCAAGTCTCTTTCATTTTTGTTCAGAACTTGAAGGTTATGATTGAAGTTCGCCTGATGTTTAATTTTATTAAGGAGTATCAGTTGTTCTTTTCCACTTTTGACAAGAGCCATTAGCCTTTCATTACTGTGCTGTTTCTTCATGTGTTTGATTATTGTGTTTGAATACTTTTTTACAGAAGTATCAGGCCAGATTTTTATTATATATTCTTTGTCCCATCACTTTTCTTGATCTTTGAATTTTTCCTGGAAAAAATAAAAGAGATGTACCATAATAAATCAAACCAGTAGGAAAAGAAACATACTGACAAAAAAAAATTCGAAAAAATCTTCATAAACCTTCTTCTGGGTCTCACTCGATTATAAAATCTGCTTAAGTTCGTATAAAATCCGCATAAAATCCTCTGAAAATTAAGCGGGGAAGTCAGGCAAAAAATTACGGATACAAGGTGGAAATTTTACATTTTCAATTTTTGGGAGCCACCACCCCCGGAATGCAAATTTTTGCCAGCCATGTCTCGAACACCCACCCCTCCCACACCATTTTTTCTCAAAGGTGATTGGAAAATGATTCCACCTGTTGCTGACCAACTAACTTGTTCCCCCCATAAACTGCACCAAATATGTCAAGGCATATTTAGTTTCAATTACCTTTTTAACATCATTCTCTCACTGGGCCAAAGTGATTGCTCTATCTCTTGATTAATTAAGTTGGCATAATTTGGCCTTCTGATGAATGTGTTTGTGAGCAGTTTGCACACCTCCATGTTCCTCTGCTTGTTGAATAAAATCACTCTCCCCATCACCAATACTGCAAGCTTTTTCCAGCTTTTGTTCTCCGGATTTTGTTTTACCTCTTGTTTCAGGGATTTAATTTTCATCTCTAAATGTTCTTTTAGAGTTATTAAATCTTAGTGATTGGTAAAGCTGTGGGTTTTGCAAATTTGTTGGTTTTCAACATAGCCAGAGCCACCAAAGAAATTTTGTCTGTCCATTCTGAGGAATATAGTTGCAGGAATGTATCCACATCTTCTTTGAGATCCTCATTGTTTGGCGAATTGCCATGCCCCTTAGTATTTCTGCACACTTAATGATGTTATGACCCAGACGAATTGCCAGTGATGGTGTCTGAAATGTTGCAATTTGGTCTTCATTTCATCCATAACCCGCCAATTCCTTTACACTCATTATGACGGAATCAAAATTACCTGGCGTAAAGTAATCCAGCAGCTCCTTGGTACTGCCGCTGTTGTGGTTGAGAAACATCTTCAGCCGTCCCAGCTTCTTTGGCTGATATCCCGGGACCTCCTCTCTTCTAACTTTTCAAACAGAATTTTTCCCAAATTGAGGATCAGCTTATCATTTTTAATGGCCTCAAATATTGCATCATTGTGCATTGTCGCCAAACATATTTTGCTAATGTCACTCAACATGTCATTGAGAGGACAGTTTGTTACAGAGCTACCTGCTAATAAAAGGTTTGCTCTAGTGATAAAGCTGCTTGGCATGTTTGCATTTGTTGTTTCGTTCAGTTGCTTGTACACACACCCTCGACAATGTCTCCAAAGCTCATTTCTTCGATAAAATCCAAGACAAAATGTGCAGGGCAGGTAGTCAGTTGCTTGTTTGCAGGTATTTGGGCATCTACAAACTATCAAGTCTCTTTCATTTTTGTTCAGAACTTGAAGGTTATGATTGAAGTTCCACTGATGTTTAATTTTATTAAGGAGTATCAGTTGTTCTTTTCCACTTTTGACAAGAGCCATTGCCATTAGCCTTTCATTACTATGCTGTTTCTTCATGTGTTTGATTATTCTGTGTTTGAATACTTTTTTACAGAAGTAGCAGGCCAGATTTTTATTATATATTCTTTGTCCCATCACTTTTCTTGATCTTTGAATTTTTCCTGGAAAAAATAAAAGAGATGTACCATAATAAATCAAACCAGTAGGAAAAGAAACATACTGACAAAAAAAAATTCTAAAAAATCTTCATAAACCTTCTTCTGGGTCTCACTCGATTATAAAATCTGCTTAAGTTCGTATAAAATCCACATAAAATCCTCTGAAAATTAAGCGGGGGAGTCAGGCAAAAAATTACGGATACAAGGTGGAAATTTTTACATTTTCAATTTTTGGGAGCCACCACCCCCGGAATGCAAATTTTTGCCAGCCATGTCTTGAACACCCACCCCTCTCACACCATTTTTTCTCAAAGGTGATTGGAAAATGATTCCACCTGTTGCTGACCAACCAACTTGTTCCCCCCATAAACTGCACCAAATATGTCAAGGCATATTTAGTTTCAATTACCTTTTTAACATCATTCTCTCACTGGACCTAAGTGATTGCTCTATCTCTTGATTAATTAAGTTGGCATAATTTGGCCTTCTGATGAATGTGTTTGTGAGCAGTTTGCACACCTCCATGTTCCTCTGCTTGTTGAATAAAATCACTCTCCCCATCACCAATTCTGCAAGCTTTTTCCAGCTTTTGTTCTCCGGATTTTGTTTTACCTCTTGTTTCAGGGATTTAATTTTCATCTCTAAATGTTCTTTTAGAGTTATTAAATCTTAGTGATTGGTAAAGCTGTGGGTTTTGCAAATTTGTTGGTTTTCAACGTAGCCAGAGCCACCAAAGAAATTTTGTCTGTCCATTCTGAGGAATATAGTTGCAGGAATGTATCCACATCTTCTTTGAGATCCTCATTTGTTTGGCGAATTGCCATGCCCCTTAGTATTTCTGCACACTTAATGATGTTATGACCCAGACAAATTGCCAGTGATGGTGTCTGAAATGTTGCAATTTGGTCTTCATTTCATCCATAACCCGCCAATTCCTTTACACTCATTATGACGGAATCAAAATTACCTGGCGTAAAGTAATCCAGCAGCTCCTTGGTATTGCCGCTGTTGTGGTTGAGAATCATCTTCAGCCGTCCCAGCTTCTTTGGCTGATATCCCGGGACCTCCTCTCTCCTAACTTTTCAAACAGAATTTTTCCCAAATTGAGGATCAGCTTATCATTTTTAATGGCCTCAAATATTGCATCATTGTGCATTGTCGCCAAACATATTTTGCTAATGTCACTCAACATGTCATTGAGAGGACAGTTTGTTACAGAGCTACCTGCTAATAAAAGCTTTGCTCTAGTGATAAAGCTGCTTGGCATGTTTGCATTTGTTGTTTCGTTCAGTTCCTTGTTCACACACCCTCGACAATGTCTCCAAAGCTCATTTCTTCGATAAAATCCAAGACAAAATGTGCAGGGCAGGTAGTCGGTTGCTTGTTTGCAGGTATTTGGGCATCTACAAACTATCAAGTCTCTTTCATTTTTGTTCAGAACTTGAAGGTTATGATTGAAGTTCGCCTGATGTTTAATTTTATTAAGGAGTATCAGTTGTTCTTTTCCACTTTTGACAAGAGCCATTAGCCTTTCATTACTATGCTGTTTCTTCATGTGTTTGATTATTCTGTGTTTGAATACTTTTTTACAGAAGTATCAGGCCAGATTTTTATTATATATTCTTTGTCCCATCACTTTTCTTGATCTTTGAATTTTTCCTGGAAAAAATAAAAGAGATGTACCATAATAAATCAAACCAGTAGGAAAAGAAACATACTGACAAAAACAAATTCGAAAAAATCTTCATAAACCTTCTTCTGGGTCTCACTCGATTATAAAATCTGCTTAAGTTCGTATAAAATCCGCATAAAATCCTCTGAAAATTAAGCGGGGGAGTCAGGCAAAAAATTACGGATACAAGGTGGAAATTTTTACATTTTCAATTTTTGGGAGCCACCACCCCCAGAATGCAAATTTTTGCCAGCCATGTCTCGAACACCCACCCCTCCCACACCATTTTTTCTCAAAGGTGATTGGAAAATGATTCCACCTGTTGCTGACCAACCAACTTGTTCCCCCCATAAACTGCACCAAATATGTCAAGGCATATTTAGTTTCAATTACCTTTTTTAACATCATTCTCTCACTGGGCCTAAGTGATTGCTCTGTCTCTTGATTAATTAAGTTGGCATAATTTGGCCTTCTGATAAATGTGTTTGTGAGCAGTTTGCACACCTCACTGCTCCTCTGCTTGTTGAATAAAATCACTCTCCCCATCACCAATTCTGCAAGCTTTTTCCAGCTTTTGTTCTCCGGATTTTGTTTTACCTCTTGTTTCAGGGATTTAATTTTCATCTCTAAATGTTTTTTTAGAGTTATTAAATCTTAGTGATTGGTAAAGCTGTGGGTTTTGCAAATTTGTTGGTTTTCAACATAGCCAGAGCCACCAAAGAAATTTTGTCTGTCCATTCTGAGGAATATAGTTGCAGGAATGTATCCACATCTTCTTTGAGATCCTCATTTGTTTGGCAAATTGCCATGCCCCTTAGTATTTCTGCCCACTTAATGATGTTATGACCCAGACGAATTGCCAGTGATGGTGTCTGAAATGTTGGAATTTGGTCTTCATTTCATCCATAACCCGCCAATTCCTTTACACTCATTATGACGGAATCAAAATTACCTGGCGTAAAGTAATCCAGCAGCTCCTTGGTACTGCCGCTGTTGTGGTTGAGAATCATCTTCAGCCGTGTTACAACCATTTTTGTGATATTTCCACTTTTGTGATTAGGTCACTAGTTTTGTGATTTGATATACCCACTTATGTGATGAGGTCACCAGTTTTGCGATTTGTTAGCCACTTTTGTGATAATCGCCCACTTCTGTATAAAAACGATGCGATTTGTGTTTTTTTCCAGGTCACAAGTTTTGTGATATTTCGCTGACTTTTGTGAAATTTCAGGGGGTCACAACATTTGTGATTTGCTATCCACCCACTTATGTGATCACAGAATTCTGCAATTATCACAAAAGTGGGCAATTATCACAAAAGTTGAGAAATGTCACAAATGTTGATATATCTGAAAACTGTGATTAAAACGCTCAATAATCTTCAAAATGGCGTTTTTCTAACGATCCAACGTTGGTATGACTGCGACTGGTTTACACCGTTTTGGAAAGATGGAAGGAACAACTCGATCGTGATCCGTTCTTTCAGTCTTGACTTTCCTTATTCACAACAACTGTGCATATTTTGAACTCAAAACGACTTTTATTGGTTTTCTTTGTGAAAAATGGTATTACAATTCAATAAATCTGACATCGCAGATGATTTATAATTACTCAGAAACGATAAGAATTAAACAGTTCTGTTGTTGATTAAATCAAAATACAGAAGATTGTTTTGCGAAATAAAAAATTATGTGGCAGTGTAACTTATATGATTATCATAAATCTATAAGAAAGTGATAGATAACTTAGCATATTAAGCTATAAAAATATCCGATTTTCTGCCAATATGACCCTATTCGTCGTTATAATTAGCGAGGCTTCAAAGGAACTCCGGTCCAGGAAAAGTCTTTTGACAAGCGAAATATAAAAATGAATAGTGTTATAGTTGCAGAAAATTGTAAATTATTGTAGCTTAATGTGCTAAATTAGTTATACGTCACCTTAGTTTTTTTTAGAGGCAAGACATACAAATTTATGGGGCGCCGTTTCTCTATTTATTGATATCCATAAATAAATTATAGATATCAACAAATGGTACATTTAAGATATCAAAAATGTGTTTATTGATATCTTCAAATTGAATTAGTGATATTAAAAATTGAATTATCGATATCTATAAATCGATTTGCAGATATCCAAAATAACACTGAGTTATAGATATCAATAATTCGAATTAGTGATATCTATAAATCTATTTATAAATATCAATAATTAATGTATTGATATCAGTAAATAGGCAATAAATAGAGAAATAGCGGTCGTTTCAAATTGACAATATCAAAAGTCCATGTTAATTGTACAAATCAAATCATTCATAACCAGAAACACTCCTGAGCTGGGAATATAAATATGAACAAACGTCAATCAACTAATTCACATGATCTCGGTCACTTCCAAGAATCAAAAAAAAAAATGCCCTCCCTTCTGCTCAATTGGCTTCGATGCGGCTTTGAACTCTAGTAGTATAGCTCGCACATTTCGACCCCAGTTAACCGGACCCCCTTCCCGGAAGTGACGTCATACCGCTGTGCATTGTGGGTGTCACATGGGTTGTCGTGGTAGCGCGCGTGAGCCGCCATATTTTGACGTCATTACCATAGTGATATGTGGTGTTACTGCGAATGCATAGCACGTGTTATGGTAACACGCATTTCCGTCGTCCATTTTGTATATAGGAGGTCGCGATCTTGGTTTTTATGGTAACATGTGGGACTAAAAGCCAGTAGACGAATAGGGGCATGCATAAGGGGTCTGTTCGATCCAACTGGAGTATATCTAATTACCCAAATAAACCCGACAATATCCGGAAATCATCAGAAACGCGCGTTTTACCCGTTTTTTGCCGAATACCTCACTATAAAGTAGCACGTATGATTGAAATTCTTCTGCTACTTTATTATGAGGTACTCGTCAAAAAACTGGAGTAAAATGCACGTTTCCGATGATTTCCGGAAATTATCGGATTTATTTGGGAAATTAGATTTACACCTCCAAACATGCCCCTACTCGTCTACAAACGTTTAGTCAGGGCTTGCCTTGAGTCGGGGCTGATCAGCCCAGGCCCCGAGATCAGCCCCGAGGAGCACTTGCTGGGGGCTTTTTTTCAAGCCCCGACATTTTCCACAAAAAAGCACTAACAATAATGGACAAAATGGAAAATCAGCCCCGAAAAGGCCCCGACCTCAATATGTGGGGCACTTTTTTTTAGGCCCCGACCATTTTACTCAAGGCGAGCCCTGGTTTAGTCCCACGTGCTACCATATAAACAAAGGTGGCGGCTCCTCATATACAAAATGGTCGATGGAAATGCGTGTTACCATAACACGTGCTGTGCATGCGCAGTAACACCACGTATCACCATTGTAATACCATCATATTATGGCAGCTCACGCGTATTAGCATGACAACCCATATGACACCCACAATGCACTTCGATAGATGTCACATCCATGATCCGGGGTTTGGGGGGGTGTCTAGCTAACCGGAGTCAAAATGTGCGAGCCGGACTACTAACTCCATTGTTGAAAATGTGTAATGAAAATGCAACTATCTGTCAGCTTGTTTCAACAAAAATATCTACCAATAAAACACCCGGCCTTCTGATAAAATTGCCATAAAAAGAATTACAATGTGCATGTTATTCAACTACACGATTGAGCATCAGTGGCTCAATTATAGAAGAATAACTACCCATTTTTCAATCACTTGTTCCATTTTACACGAATAATGAGATACATTCCAGGTTGAGTTACGATCGGTTCAAGTACCAGCCAGGCATTCCACCATCTACTCCCACATATAGGAGACAACATCTCCTTCAGTCGAATGACTAAACCTGAACCTTTTCCTGCCACTCTACTGACTTTCCTGACAGACAGTGTTGTCGGAAATAGGTGGGATACAGAAAGACTGGCTACCAAAACTGGAGACAAATGTATACTGCGCCTCGATTCCAATAATCTTGGGTTTTCTCGTAAATATCTACACACAAACTCATTGAATCCCGTAGATACCATAGACAATGTGCGCAATGAATTGATATCACTATTCAAAGCAAACTGCACAATACGATATAAGATTTCATCAGGTAAAAATGGTCGCTGCTCCTGACCAAAAGTTTTGCATTGCTGGTCCAGGCTACCAGTAATGTCGTTAATCTCCTCGGGCAATTCACTCACCGGGACGTTAAACACCTCAGGCACTTCCTGCTCCGGGCCATTAACTTCCTCGGGCAGTTCCCGCTCCGGACCATTAACCCCCCCAGGCAGTTCCCGCTCTGGGCCGTTAACTTCCTCGGGCAGTTCCCGCTCCGGACCATTAACCTCCTCAGGCAGTTCCCGCTCTGGGTCATTAAACCCCTCGGACTGTTTGCGCGCCGGGACGTTAACCACCTTGGGGACTTCCCGCTCCGGGCCATTAACTTCCTCGGGCAGTTCCCGCTCTGGACCATTAACCTCCCCAGGCAGTTCCCGCTCTGGGCCGTTAACTTCCTCGGGCAGTTCCCGCTCCGGACCATTAACCTCCTCAGGTAGTTCCCGCTCTGGGTCATTAAACCCCTCGGACTGTTTGCGCGCCGGGACGTTAACCACCTCGGGGACTTCCCGCTCCGGGCCATTAACTTCCTCGGGCAGTTCCCGCTCTGGACCATTAACCTCCCCAGGCACTTCCCGCTCTGGGCCGTTAACTTCCTCGGGCAGTTCCCGCTCCGGACCATTAACCTCTCCAGGCAGTTCCTGGTCGTTCCTGTAGGCAAAATCACTGGGCTCTCCCTCCAAACATAAAAAATGCTCACCATTTCCTTCGGGGAGATGCCCTAACACAATCGTCTCTAACAAGTCATCATAATTCCCGTTTGGGGAAATAACTATACTGTGTTCCGGCCCAATAGATGAAACAATGATAATATTGATATTAAACAGAGTTGCAGCCCGCTGTAATGTAATGTGATCACCATAACTTCCAGGGGTGATCATCCCTGCACAATACTGGTTTACGTTACCAACATAATCACTAAGGTGTGTACCATCCTGTGCGAATGGATTATCTATAAGTGATCGAACTACCCGTTGCCTGACTTCATTTGCCGTCAGCATAGGTCCATTGGGTAGACTTCGCAACTGATGACTCAATGCCAAAAACTGACAGTCTCCATCACCGGCTGGATCCATGCTGACGGAAAACCCTTGCTCTATGAAACTTTCTAACTCGTCATTCCTTGTCAGCACTATGTAATACTTAGATCGCGATACCGTTTTTTTGCGACGTTTCTCTAAAGCATCAGTGCTGCATGCGATGTCTTCTATGCTGTACCACTTTCCAAGAATTCTGTACTTGTCTGATTTGAAGTTACATGCCTGTATTCTGCCTTCTATTATGCCACTATCAACGAACCCCCTTACACCTTTTTGTACTTTCTTAGTTCGCATGAAGACTCGATCACCCATTTTAAGTCTAATTGGTGGGTTTGAAGAGAGTTCACGATTGATTGTTCGCTTGTTGCAACGGTCTGTAGCTGATGCAGCTTCCTTGCGTTTGTCCGATCGGTGCGAAATGAACTGTTCAATATCAATCTCATTTGGTGACTCCGGTTCACTTTCAGAATACACGTTGTTATTGCCTCCACCCTTCTCACGATTGGTCAGCCGTGCATTGTAGTTGTTTTTCCTTCCGAAGTAGATCTCAAATGGCGCGTTCCAAGCGAGTTCATCGCGACTGTCCATGTTCATAGATCGCGCATAATCTCCGAGAGATTCTGCCCAATTGACTCCTTTCTTTGCTTTTGTCAGAAGGTGGAATTTCATCTTTTTCCGCAATGTCCGGTGTGTTCTTTCACACTTTCCCTGTGATTGTGGATGGTAGGCTCTAGAGTGTATCATTCTTATACATAATTTCTTACAAAGGTTCGCTACCGCTCCACAAAATTCTGTACCACGATCGCTTTGTAGTACTTTTGGAACTCCATGGATTTTGAAAATTGCATTAAGCTTGCGTGCTACTAAAGCACTATATTTTCGTTCTAAGAAAATGTAACGACTAAAAACATCTATCAAAGATAAAGCATAGTGATATGTGCGTCCATCCATTTTTACTTCATTTTGTCCCATACTTATCAATTCTATCTGTAACCTGTCCATAACAGCATTAGCTCTAATAGGTTGCATCTGTCCTCTCTGGCAAAATTTTAGGTTTGACCATTTGTAGAGTTTATTGTGCTGCAAAGCCAATTTTACGTTTCTTTCACTTATTCCGACGTATACATCTTTCAGACGGTGGTTGATTTTTCTAACCCCGCAACCATGGCTCTCTTTGAAAGCCCTGCAAACATTTTTTCTCACATCTCGCACTTTCATAATTCGCTTTCTGTCGTACAAGAGTTCACCATTTCCATACCGTGTTCATTCCTTTTAAATCGCATGTAGGCTTTCTGGGTGTGAGTGCGTTCAATGTACGGAATGTGTAACTTTTTGGTTGTTACTAGTCTTTTCATGATTTCATAAGTCTCATCGTCGAGTGCATGCATTGCATCTCCAAGAGCGAATAGTAAATTGAAAAGAAGAATCTTGCATACATGCATTGTGTCCGTAATATGTCGTATCGTCTTCACCTGAAAATGGAAAAAGGCACTTCTAGAACTTCAACAGTTTTTAATTATAATTCATTTCCTTTTTGTCCCCCGACCCTTCGGGGGACTATTGTAATCAGCAGTGTCCGTCCGTCCGTCCTTCTGTCCGTGCGTGTGTCCGTGTGTCCGTCCATCCGTCACACCCTTGTCTGGATGATAACTTTAGTTTGGATGATTTTACTGAAACTAAATTTGGTATGTGTCTTACTTGGGTGGAAATGCAGGTCAAGTTTGAAAATGGGCACGCTCCAAAGATTTCTACTGGATTTATTCCCCTTTTTCGACTTAAAAAATACAGTTTTTGTGTTGTCCGGATGATAACTTTAGTTAGGATCATTTGATTGAAACGAAATTTAGTATGCCGCTTATTTGGGTGGAAATGCAGGTCAAGTCCGAAAATGGGCACGCTCCACTAATTTTTACTGGATTTATTCCCCTTTTTCGACTTAGAAAATACGGTTTTTGTGTTGTCCGGATGATAACTTTACTTTGGATCATTTGATTGAAACGAAACTAAGTATGTGGTTTAATTGGTTGGAAATACAAGTCAAGTTAAAAAATGGCCATGCTCTGCGAACAAATTGCATCCTAACAGCTCCCTTGAATTTGCCATCTTGGTCGGGGGACCGGGGGCGTTGCCCTTGTTTATTTATTTTGTTTTCGGAAAGACAATATACACGACAACGACGGACGTGACATCAGCTACTTGTCTCTTATTCAACATTCAAAATCAAAATTGCATTTCTGAACCGTTTTTCTCTCAACAAACGACGTTATAGGGTGGCCAGTGGCGAGTAATAATAGATATACATGCCCTAAAATTTTGACCACCTCGACTCTATCGGGACACATTATCGCCCCCAGAAAGGGAAAGTTATAAAAATCATATTTCCGAACACCTGGGTGGCGCCAGAAAATCTCCGACAGAGGAGCTAACCCAAACCAAAATGCAAGCGTGCGATTCACTAGTCCCTAGCGAGTCGCGAGCAAACAAGCGCGTGGCATGCTTATGACTAGCTTGCAGCAAGTGAAAACAGATTTCTGAACACATTATAAGCGTGTCACAAGCGCGCGACAAGCTCACAAGCTCACAGCTAGTTTGCCACAAGCGCACAACAAGCGCGCAAGCACACAAATTTTGATCATGACCTACTTGATCTATTTTTAATATATTTGGGTGGGAAAAGTGGTGTTGTGTCAGCCATTTTGCAAGCTTAGAATGGAGAAGGGAGACTGGCTTTTTTTGCTGTGTTGGATTTTCAAAAATAATGTAAGTTTGCTCCATCTTGGATACATCTATTGTTATAACATTCAACATTCTTACATCAGGGATATCAATAAACATATTCATTTATACATTTTCAAATCCAAACTTACATTTTGAACAATTTATTTCCAGATTTGTATGTATAGTACTGGTAGGAAGGATAATGTACAAATATGTTAAGTGAAATCACTTTGTCCGTTCATCCTCCGTCTGTTCGTTTGGCCGCCACACTAGTTCTGGTCTGGGCAATAACTTCTGAACCGTTGATCGCACAATGGTCATACTTCACACAGAGTTTGCCAGTAATGGGGCAATTTTTGGGATTGCTTTTGGGAAATGTAGGTCAAAGGTCAAGATCACTGTTACTCTAAATAGATTTTTGCTTCCGTGCAATACTTTTAGTTTAGTTTCCTTTCACGTGCGAAGCTATAAATTCACATACAGATTGCCTATGAAGTGTGGATCATTGAGATTACCTTTGGTGTGAGTAGGTCAAAGGTCAAGATCAGTGTTACTATAAATAGATTTTGGATATTTGTCCAATAATTGTTTTCTTTTATGCACAAAGCTACAATTTTATACACAAACTGTGTGTAGGATATAGATGGTTTAATTTTCATTTGAGGCCAGTAGATCAGAGGTCCATATCCCCCTCACCCCCACACCACCCCCAACCTCACCCCTCTGGTCAATTAGGAGAATTTTTTTTGTCTCCAAAATGTGTTTTAAAGGAAAGAGAGTGATTTTATGTGAAACAAAAATTACCCCTATGATCACCCACCCCAACCCCCCATCAGCCCCACCCCATGGGGTGAACTTTTTTTCGTGGGGGGGGGGGGGGGGGGGGGGGGGCTTTAAAACATGTTTTGGAGGATTTTTTGTGATTTCATGCAAAAAAAAAAAATTCATCCCATGGACACCGAACCCCAGCCCCAACCTATGGGGTCAACTTGGTGGAATATTCTTTTTTGCATGAAATCAATCAAAATCTCCCAAAACACATTTTAAACCGAAAAAAAAATTCACCCCATGGAACCCCACCCCCACCACTTGGATCATGTGATGTATATCCTTACTGTGCGCTTACTGCATGCTAGCGCGCTTGCTGTGCGCTTGCGCGCTTATGGCGAGCTTGCTGGTCACTCGCAATATAAGCGCGCCATTTTGGTTTGGGAAAATCCCCTACAAGGAGGCGGGAAGGGCTACACTCTCCGACATTAGTTCGGTCAGGTGTGACAAATTCTGAAAATCAACCAATGAAAAACGCTATTTCCTTGCTATGAGAAACAATTCGTCCCTTGAGTGCATAAAGGCGCCATCTGCAACGCTTATACATTGCAGATGGCACGCTGATGCACTAAGCAGACGAATTATTGCCATGACTTCTTGAAATGAAGACATTTCGGCTCAATAATTTTTTTTTTTTAAATAAGTCACTTTTCAAAAAACTTAGTGTTATTCAATGCAAAACCAAACAATTCTCTTTGAAAATCCCAAATTTTTACGATGATCCGAAAGTCACGCACAACAGACCTGTGGGATCTCTCATTTGATTTCCTCAAATAGTATGTCTCGTATGTTTCGAGGGTAGTTTGGATGATCTCATTTGGATGATCTCATGTGACGTCATGTCACGTGACCCAGTGGCGCCATGTTGTGTTGTTATGGTAATCCGCGTGAGCGGCCATGTTGTGATGATCTCCTGGCGAACAGGCCAAATTCTCCAACCGGAGGGGGCTGAAACTCTTCGACGGGGGTATTCCCCCTCCTCCTCCTTTGGCACTATCCCTGTTTCCAACCGATTTTGGCGCAACAATGCGTTTTAGGGTGGTCAGTGACGGGTAATAGTACGTTAGTAGTTATACGTGCACCCTTTAGACCCCATTTGGGGGGGGGGGGGGGGCCTCATGGAGAATCTAATGTCACATGACCCATGACATCATGCGATTGTGTCATGTGAGTTATCATGGTACTGCGTGTGAGCAGCCATATTGTGATGTGATTACCATGGCGATACATAGTGTTACTGCGCATGCACAGCACGTGTTATTATGGTGATACGCATTTCCAGTGTCCATTTTGTATATAGGAGGCCGCCATCTTGGTTTATATTGTGGCAAGTGGTTTGTATGATGCCATAGGATCTCTACTTGAGTAGGGGCATGTTTTGATGGTGTGTTCGATTCAATGGGAGTATATCCAATTACCCAAATAAGCCTGACAATGTCCCGAAATGCCCGGAAATGTCCGTTTTTACCTGGAAAAACGTTTATAATGAAGTAGCACGTAGTGCTATAGTATTTTGTTGGTAAAAGGGGTACGTTAGAATTGTCGGAGTATATCTAATTACCCAAAACAACTCGACAGTATTCGGAAACTCGCGTTTTGACCACGATATTTTGCCGAATATTTTGTATTAAGATAGATCTCCCCTGGTACAATACAGAGTTGTCTCCCTTTTACGATATCTAATGTTGCAATACACTTACTATAACTACCTTACTACTTGTTGTTGTCATTCTTGTTGTTGTTCTTCTTGTTCTTGTAATTGTGGTTGTTGTTCTGTTCTTGTTGTAGTAATGGTAGTTGTCGTAGTGGCAAAGATGAACATGTCCTATCATTTCCGGACATTGTCGGGTTTATTTGGGTAATAAGATATACTCCCATTGAATCCAACTCACCCTCCAAATATGCCCTACTCTATTGGAGGCATTATAGTATCATAGCAACCACGTGCCATCATAGAAACAAAGATGACAGCCTCCTTTATACAAAATAGACGACATAGATGTGTGTCATCATAACAACACGTGCTTCGCAGTAACACCACATATCACCGTGGTAATGACGTCACAATATAGCAGCTCACGCGCGCTACCATGACAACCCACGTGACACCATCGCATGACGTATGAGGTGACATGACATGGAATCCCCCAAATGGAGTCTAAAAGGTGCAGGCATAACTACTTACGTCATTGACAGTATACGACATTTAATTTTTCAACTACTTTAGACATTTGTGGAGCCCCTATGGTGTTGATCTTTGGCAAAAAATAAAAATTAACGGTGGAGCACTTGCAAGCAAGTCAAGATCTATCAGTTCTCAATCTCTGTGCCTATTTCTAGATGAATAGTCGCCATAAGTTTTGCGATGATTTTGGAGAAAGAAATTCAACATCGAATTCATACCTATTTTCATATTTGACCCCCCCTCCCCCCACACACACACTGAGTCCAACTAAATTTGATATTTTTGCCGAAATGTATTCAAGTGTCTGAAACAAATTATTTGATCAAACAAAAGTCACTTTGGGAAGGATGGGGAACCAAATGCCAAATCCCCTCAAGGTTTAGTGTTAACTTTCCAATTTCAAAATGACTTCCTGTTTTGTTAAAAAACAAAAGGTTTCCTTTGAGTCCTTATGTTTGATGGTTTTGGTTCGATTTCTCACAAACAAGCATTAAAGGTGCATTTACTGACCGTTCCGCAAACAAAGCTAGGTATGCTTAGCTGTAGCTAAGCGTGAGGTGGGGGTATGGGGTCAGTACACTCCCAATCATCGTAACAAAGGGTCCCCACATAACAAAATTTGGTTGCACGTGTGTTGGCCTGAGCAAATCAAGACATATAGATATTTGAGCCGCCCCCACCCTGCCCCCCCCCCCCAACAGATCATACACAGATAGATAGGGTTCCTAATATATGATACACAAATGGATTGGGTCCACAGCATATTATACACAGACAGATGAGGCATCTGTCTGTGTATAACTCTTTATAATATGCTGTGGGGCCCATCTATTTGTGCATTATATATTAGGGACCCCTGTCAACACACCTTCCCAACCAGATACCTCTAAATACGACCCTAAGCATCCTGAGTTTGGTATAATAATCATTCCACTAGGTTCTGGGATTTAGGGCGGATATGAATACACCTAATTTTTGTTGAAAAGGTTTAAGTAGTAGAAAACAAGCCTGCGTTTTTGTGAATATAACGACACGTCACAAATCTTGTCGGGAGTTGTTATTCTAGCATACAAAGTTTGATTCGAACGATCAGCTAGTTTAGGAAATTTGGAAGTGGACAAGCTTTATACGGAAAAAAATCTCAGAATAAGGCCATACAAAGTTGATTGTCTGTTTCTCAGGCCATTTTTACAAAAAAGCATGCGGGCGGGCGTTTTTTTTTTTTTTCTTTTTATTTTCTCCCCGAGAGGTTGTTTGTGGTAATTTGACCCCCATCCAAACGCCTGGTGGACCACGCAAAATTTCGCAAATATATTGGTTATTCACCAGAGGGGTGTTGGGTCGAAAATGAAGTGGGGTTTGAATGTTTATTTTTTCAGTGAAACGTGAAAATTATAACACAGGACGAAAGTCACGAAACGCCTCGTGGGCGAAACGTCTCGGGTTGAAACGTCTCTGGGACAAATCAAATGTCGAAATGCCAACTTTCAGAGATTTATTTTACCAAAAAAAAAAATCCTTTCACAACCTGCCTAATAAAATCGTGAATCGCAATTTTTCCCCATTATATTCAAAATTATCACAACCCATTTGAACGGGCAGTTCATCCATAAATCATTTTTTTTTAAATCTGAAAATGAAATACAAAACGAATGTTTGCGTGTTTTTATTAACCAATTCGACCGCACATACCTACCTATATGCAATTTATTTTCAACTATGACTGTTACTTTTATATCAAGCAACGGTTACTATTAGTTATCCAATTATCCTGCATCTCAAATGCATTTATTTAAATTAACTGGGAAACTCGTAACGGTTTCAAATAACAGTGCACAAATTCCCAATGACGGCCATTTACAATACAAATGTTACTAAAAATAAATTCCAGGAGACTGTGTTCCATTCAACATAGCACCTGACTTTGCAGACTTTCTGAGGTTTGGTGTGAATCAAACGTGGTGCGAATCGACCATTCCCCTTTGTGACTGTTTGTTGTCAGACTGAAAGACACCTTCCTTCTTGCTGTCATTATGACTTACCTTTTACAGAATAAAACACTTTCTGTCGTGAATATTGCTAAAACCCACCCACTTTATTAAGGTATGATGTAGAAAAAGCCTGAAGTGTGTTAATTTAAAATTTGCGAACGCATTGATATCGATTTACCGAAATGAGCACAATATCTAAAATTTTTTTGGAAGATTTTTTTGGTGTCATAAAAAGGTTGCATGCGCACCAAAAATGACCATGCGCGCGGGCCTGAGAAACAGAGGTTCTTTTTTTTATAGCCTAAACACAAATGGCTTTTCCAAACTTCGTTTGGGAAAAGCCAAATATGTCTTTTCCAAAGCATAATTAAGCTATACTCTGTCTCTTGTCGATGGGAAAGGCGATCGAAACAGAGCCACAAGGATCAGATCCGAAACCAGACTGTTCTCTATTGAGATGGGGGAGGGGGGGGGGGGGGGGGAGTTTTAATATTCCCGACAACATTTCTTCATTCTTTACCCAACGTGACGGACAAAATAGGTTTTCGGTATTCAACTCGTTCCAATGAGGGGTCATATCAGTTACGTTTTTGCGACGAAAAATGTAAATTTTTAGGGTCATGTCTATTTTCCCAATACTAGTCGATACTATCCAAAACTAACCAGTCATTCCAAAAGCTGATGATACTTAAGCTATACTATCATTTTATCATTTTTCTCTGCTTTTTTTATATACACCCAAAATGATATGAGCAGCTATTAACTCGAACAAGCTTTGGACTGGGGGAAAACTGTCAGGTGTAACGTTGTTCGGCACGTGGAGGGTAAATTACGTTTGAATCGTGGCACGTTAAATTTTATTATTTTTTATTTAATATTTTGTCCGGACCAGAATGCATAATTTTTGTTTTAGAGGAACTAGTAGACTCCCAGTTGAACCCAGGAGTCAAAGTACTGAAAATCTGATAGTCTGTGTACTTAAGAGAAAACTCTAACTAATGTCTCGGAGCGGGGGGGGGGGGGGGGGACCTTCAAAGTAGGCAATTTTATAACCGATTGGTAAGTCTTTATTTGCTGTGGTCATAGTTGCAGAAAAAGGGCATGACCACCAATAAAAAAAGTGTTTCCCTGGGACAGTATTGGGGAGTATTCGGTACGTAGTGGGTAGTGTGTGATAGTATTGGGTACTGTTGGGTAATATGGGGTAGTATTGATTAGTATTGGGCAAATAGACGTGCCGATTATTAGTTATTCAAGAAGTTTGTTTGCGAGTGTCCTCTGCTATACACATTGATAGAGGGTTAAACATTGGGGAAACTACCGGGAAATCTTCCATTCTGTCTACGAATACTAGTATAAAGAGGTCAACAGTTCCGAGAATGAAGCCAAAACTGCTGACAGACATTGTTATGGGAAGGAGGGAAATCTCCCCGCCCTCTATACTAGCATTGGGCCTGACAAGGATCCTGGTTTTAAAGCGTTCAATGACTATTTCTCCCCGTATAAAGACAAGAACACTAGAGCATGGTCTTTCATTGTGCTACAAGACCTGTCCGGTCCTGTGACATGTAGCACAATGAGAGACCATGTTTGAGTGCTATTTCAATACTTGATAGTAATTGAGCCCATGATCACCCTAGGCGCATAATCGAAGCAGCAAGTAGGCTCTAACATGCTTAAAGTTTACAGTTTCGTCCTCCATTAACCGCGAAAATATCCACACACACCCAAAGTATTGGAGGTCAGGCGTAAACCATCACATTGGACAATTACGTTTTGAAACGAACCCTCCTACTCGTCTCCCCGTGTAATATTTGAGCTAATTTATGCTTACCTATTTCAATAGAGCCTCATCTTTCATGACTGTCCCAAAACTAATGCTAACTCCGATGCTGACGCGTGTATTTTATATAAAATGCGTTCGACTGAAATCAACAACAGGGTAATCGCCACGCTTTTAAAACTGGATAAACGGACAGCATCAAAAGCTACGGAAGTTCTTTTATCTTTTTACCTTGTCTCTGAATCTCGGAGAAACAGAATTCATTTCAGTTCTCCGGGTTGTATCTGTTGAGGCAACATTGACAAAAAAGTGTTTGCAGATTTTAGTTCAGGGACTTTAGTTTTAGTTCGAAAAACTTCCATCTGCCATTTGCAAACCACATGTAGTCGACAGTTTTATACATCGCCAAACCTTGTGCATCCTTGCATGTCAATGCGGGTTACCATGATAAAATCATCAAAATATCACAAATCCATTATACGGAAGGCAGAAATGGGGTTGGTGGAGGCCGGAGGGCAGAGAAGCTAAATTTGAAATTGTTTTAGATAATTGTCCACTTTTGTGATAAATGAAGAATTATGTGATATCGAATGGTAAAAATATTATCACAAAAGTGGGTGGATATCAAATCACAAACGTCGTAACCTCAAGAAATATCACAGAACTCTACGAAATATCACAAAACTGGTGACCTGGAAAAAAACACAAATTGCGTTGTTTTTCACAAAAGTGGGCAATTTTCACAGAAGTGGTTGAAAAATCACAAAACTAGTGACCTAATCACAAAAGTGGAAATATCACAAAACTGGTTGTAACAAGCCATCCCAGCTTCTTTGGCTGATATCCCGGGACCTCCTCTCTCCTAACTTTTCAAACAGAATTTTTCCCAAATTGAGGATCAGCTTATCATTTTTAATGGCCTCAAATATTGCATCATTGTGCATTGTCGCCAAACATATTTTGCTTATGTCACTCAACATGTCATTGAGAGGACAGTCTGTTACAGAGCTACCTGCTAATAAAAGCTTTGCTCTAGTGATAAAGCTGCTTGGCATGTTTGCATTTGTTGTTTCGTTCAGTTGCTTGTACACACACCCTCGACAATGTCTCCAAAGCTCATTTCTTCGATAAAAGCCAAGACAAAATGTGCATGGCAGGTAGTCGGTTGCTTGTTTGCAGGTATTTAGGTATTTCTACAAACTATCAAGTCTCCTTCATTTTTGTTCAGAACTTGAAGGTTATGATTGAAGTTCGCCTGATGTTTAATTTTATTAAGGAGTATCAGTTGTTCTTTTCCACTTTTGACAAGAGCCATTGCCATTAGCCTTTCATTACTGTGCTGTTTCTTCATGTGTTTGATTATTCTGTGTTTGAATACTTTTTTACAGAAGTAGCAGGCCAGATTTTTATTATATATTCTTTGTCCCATCACTTTTCTTGATCTTTGAATTTTTACTGGAAAAAATAAAGAGATGTACCATAATAAATCAAACCAGTAGGAAAAGAAACATACTGACAAAAAAAAAATTTGAAAAATCTTCATAAACCTTCTTCTGGGTCTCACTTGATTATAAAATCCACTTAAGTTCGTATAAAATCCGCATAAAATCCTCTGAAAATTAAGTGGGGGAGTTAGGCAAAAAATTACGGATACAAGGTGGACATTTTTTAATTTGTCTCGAACACCCACTCCTCCCACACCATTTTTTCTCAAAGGTGATTGGGGACCTCCCCCCCCCCCCTAATTTATGAAATGTATAACAAAAATTTCTGGTTTGAGCAGCTTTTCGGAAAGAAACCTAATACTTAACCCTTTACCCAACGCAGGCAATATCAAAATTTATTATTTTAAATATCATTTTTTTTCAAATTTTTCAAAAAATTTCAACAAAACCATATCATGTGACCCCTTGTTGGAACGAGCTCGTTCCAATGAGGGGTCACATGATATGGTTTTGCTGAAATTTTTTGGAAAAATAATATTTTTTCAACTGCTGAAGTTGCATAGTTCGCGGCCAATTCATTGGTAAAGGGTTAAGCAATATCGTGAAATATCTGGAATTTCATCACCATTAAAAATTTAAAAAATTATGTTTTTATGCCTGAAATGTCAGAAGTACTGTATTATTTTAAAATGGGTGTGTCATAATCCAACACACCCAAAAGCATGGTTGCACTGAATGGAAACTTCATCCTCAGATCAGCTTGTTTTCTAACTAGTTATTTCAATTGAAAGTCCAGATATTCCTGGGTTTGGGATATTTTATATGTTGATGTGATACCACATATTTATAAAAATATTAGGGAGAAGAACCGTATTGTGAGACATAATGCTTGAGTACAGTTTGCAGTCATGTTTGTGGGGTATTAATATTCAATTTTTTTGCCCCACGATTTAAGTCGAGTGGGATATAGTGATTGAAGTGTGTGTGTGTCCATCTGTCTATGTGTGTGTCCGTGAAGTTGGGTGGCATATAGTGATTGAAGTGTGCATGTGTCAATCCGTCTGTCCGTGTGTGTGTCCGTGTGTGTGTATGTGTGTGTGTGTCCGAGCCAATAACTCGAAAACTGTTCAGGCCACAATCATCAAACTCAACACAATTATAAAGGACCATGGGAGGATAGATCATACACCATAGCCGGGTTCGTACCTTCAAGGTTAAGGTCACATTTCAAGGTCACATAAAAAATCGGTCAATATTCGTGTCTGAACCATAACTCAGAAACGAATCATAGTGCAATTGTTAAACTTTTTACAAATGTTAAGGACAGTCAGAAGGTGTGTCGCGTATAATAGCTTCCGCCGCATCTGCAAGGTGAAAGTCACAATTGACGTTCATATGTTCAGGGTCACAAATCGTGTCTCAAGCATAACTCCAAAACTATTAGGGCTACAGTCATCACACAATTATAAAGGACCATGGGAGGATGTGTCACACACCATAGCTGGGTTCGTACCTTCAAGGTCAAGGTCACATTTCAAGGTCATACTAAAAATCAGTCAATATTCGTGTCTCAGCCATAACTTAGAAACGAATCATAGTACAATTGTTGAACTTTTTACAAATGTTAAGGACAGTCAGTAGGTGCGTCCCGTATAATAGTTTCCGCCGCATCTGCAAGGTGAAGGTCACAATTGGGGGGGGTGGGTGGGTGGGTAGCATGTGTTACCTTAGTAACATTCTTCTTGTTTTCTGGAATTGTATTTAATTAGCAGGATTATTCAATAGGAGATACAATTCTGGTAATTCATCCTTGCTGTGAAGCCTGTTCGATTGTGTAAAAATCATCAGGGGCCAGGGCATAGTCTCAGTTGCCATGTATATGTAGCATGCAGTAAAGCGAAAACTTTCAAGTTAAATCTGAAAGTAGTTTGAGATACATGTGTAATTGTGTGTATACAGTTAAAACTAGAAGTCCTGGCATGAGATGTGCGCTTATCTAGGCTTAATTGCGCGTAGGAATTGCGCGCAACTGCCATATCGAATGGCACCCAAAGCACGGTAGGTTCTCTTGGTTACTCATAGCAAACACAGGCTATGTTTCTGCCAATGGACCTCCGGGTTACCCGGAGGTCCATTGACTGAAACATTGCTTGTGCACAGGCCGCATGTACACAAATTGATAGCCTTACTATGGTCATAACGCGTAGGTTAACGCGCAGATCAACGTGCTATATGTGCGCATTTCAGGACAGGACTTTTAGTTGTAACTGTAGTCACAATCAATGTGCAGAATCTTTCACTCAATTAGATCATGCCAATATCATGAACCATGTGAATGCTGAGAAAAAAAAAACATGGAAGTAATCTCAATATGTATAGTATGAGTGAAAATAAGATGCAGCATAACCACAAACCAAGTATCTCACTGCTTCTATGTTGATAACACCAGAATCTGACATCATTTTCTGGAAAATGATGTCAGATTGTGATGTTATCAACATAAAAGAAGCAGAGCACACAGTTTCTAGTGGTTATGCTGCAACTTTTATTGTAAATTGTAAGATTAGCAATACAGAATAGTGCAAACCACATGGTTTGATTCCTTGTGTAACCTGAAGTTGTGTAATTTCTGCCACCACAAGGCTTTCTGAAGAAATTTTGCCCATTTGAGAACCACAATCTTTGTGAGTGATGGGTGTTGGGGACTCCGTTTATGTGCCACAGTCTTTTGAAGATGTCATTAATTTAATTATTGTTCACTTTAATCTGCATTCATTATCAAAAGTTCAAGTCTTTCAACAAGATTTTGGCCAGACCAGTGAATTGTAATGGGGCGTTCCATTTTAGCTTAACTGTGACATAGTCAAATTTGAGGATTTGTCATGGCCCGTCGTCCATCTGTAAACAATTCAATACAGCTCGGGCTAGAGGCCATATTTATGAACCAATCTTGACAAAATTTCTTGGGTATCTTTGTTATCACGAGAACAAGTGTTTTTGGGTGCAGTCTGAAATTCAAGATGGCTGCCATGGCCATTTTGTACCGAAATTAGGTACAATCAGTTTTTTGTACAGAACTTCTGTATGACGCTTCTGATTTGAATAAATTTTTGCATCAATGTTTAGTAACATGGAATACATCACATATAATACAGGTTTTTCTTGTGCAGAAACTATGCAAATTAGATGAACTTTGATTTATTCACTGCTACTTATACACAGTTAGTACACATGTCAATACGACTTGGGCTAGAGGCTGTATTTATGAAGCGACCTTTATTATCACCTTGAGACAAGAATGAGTGTTGTTGGGTGCGGTCTGAAATTTCAAGATGGCCGGTAGCAGCCAATTAGACAAACTTTGATTGATTCAGTGCTACTAATAAACAGTAAGTGCACATTTCAATACAGCTCTGGCTTGAGGCATCTAACTGAAACCCACCTTTACAATACTTCACCTGTACATTTGTTACAGGTTATGGTCAGTATTTATGTACAGACCTTTACAATACTTTACATGTACCTTTGTTATCTGGTCATTACTTGGATCTGTGTCATTGCTGTGTCACTATACATGTACATGTTGAGCTACAGTGTCATTGACACTTTCATTTTTATTTTCAACTACCATTTTTCATTTGTTTGCTTTTGGTATAAGGGAAGTTGATGAAAAGATGAATTGTCATGAGTAACAATTGCTTGGGAAAGGTTCTCACTACATTGGACATAATAAGCCTTTTTTGTGTGATACCTGCGATACAATTAAACCAGAGTCATACAGTCAAAACTAGAAGTCCTGTCATGAACTGTGCGCTTATTTAGGCTTAAGTGCACGTAGAAATTACGTGCAATTGCCATATCGAATGGCATCCAAAGCATGGCAGGCTCTCCTGGTTACTTGTAGCAAATACAGGCAATGTTTCTGCCAATGGACCTCCAGGTCCCCTGGAGGTCCATTGGCTGAAACTTCGCTTGTGCGCAGGCCATATGTACAGAATTTGATAGCCTTACTATGGTCATAACATGTAGATTAACACACAGATCGATGTGCTGTCTGTGCGCATTTCACGACAGGACTTCTAGTTTTAACTGTAGATGATAAAAAATAGCAATAGGCTCAGATTTTCTTTAAAAACTTTACATAAATAGCAAAAGAGCAAAATCACAAATAATCAATTTTATATATCTAATTTAATATCTATGTAAATGATGTGTGGTGCTTTAGAAAGACAAACATAAAAAAAAAAAAATTACTACATCTACATGACGATAGGCCAAAACTTACCATAGAATTTGAGCTGAATCTGTCGGTTCTGTCTTTCAAACTGACATTTCTCGCTGACAGATATTCATTTTCGTCAACTTTCCTCATCATCTTTCAGGTATATTTAGAGTTCTTATTTGATTGTCAACATCAATGCCATATGCTAATCCATCTGTATATGTTTGTTGCTCTTTCCTGACAAATGTTCTTTATTCCATTTTTTGCACTACTTTCACTTTTATGTTGGTCCCAGTTGTTGAAACCTATAAAAAACATATCAATTGTATATTACAACTGGTGTCCTGCCAAAAATGCAATTAACATTTCACATGTTTACATTTGACCTGTTGCCTCCATTTGCAGTCGTAACTTAGGGCACGATAGAGCATCAATAATGTAAGGAGGAGGCTTTATGACAGAATTTTTCCCCAAATCACTTGAGAACTATTAGATGCAAAATAAAGAAAATTGTTGGCCATTTAGTTTGTTTTTTTTCCCTAAACAATACAGGTAAAGACTTAAAGAGGACATTCAACTCATAACATCCCATAAATATATATAGTTACTGGATAATAATACATTTGGCAATGCAAAAAAATATTTGTTCAGTATTTTAATCATTTAAAGTAAAATAAAAAAACTAGGGGTGAATCGTCCAGGGGCGAATCATCCATTGGGGCAAATTGTTCAGTTTCCCGGTTTCTATTGGAATGTTTGGAAATTTTGTCGACATGTTTTGTGCATAATACTTCACACGCGATGGACAAAATTACTAGCACAGGTGCCTGCTCACTCACAGCCATTTGACGAAATATAATGTTGAGAAAAAATACTCCCCTCCTTATTTTAGCAGGAGCTGTGAGCGACGTCTCAAGCTCTGTAAACATGTTGGTGAATAGTGTTTTCACAACACTCCCGACAAGAACTGAGAAAGCCGACCAGCCTGTTTTTCATGTATCCGTCAGTTTGGTTTTTCAGTTTGGCTCTGGAACCGAACCGAAAAAAACACCCAGCTCTAGATTGTAGTCCAAAAATGGACCCACAGTCTATAATATAATTTTTTGGTTTGGTACGTCCTGTGAATCCAACTCAGCCAATAACAGTGCAGTGGCAGACAATCGGAGAATGATTTACCTGCAGGTCTATCTCCCCTCATCAGAACAATACAGCATATCCTGGAGGAATACTAGTCCCCAAACCAAAATGTCCCATTAATTTTTTTTGGCCAAAACGTCCCCAAACATTGGTCAAAACGTTCCGAAGAGTTGGTCAAAAATATCCCCAACATTTGGTCAAAACGTCTCCAACAGTTGGTCAAAATGTCCCCAACAGTTGGTCAAAATGTCCCCACTGTTATATTCTTTATTGACCTATTAAATAACCGGCGAGGTTATCTAAAAACAATTTTATTATTTTATTAACCATTAATTATAATTTAATGTGGGAAAATTGAAGTGATATTTCCGTCCTGCATGTGTGTTGTAGCCCGCTAAATCCCTTCTGCCAGGCCGCTGTTTATACATGCCATTCTTAACTCCACTCTCGCTCAGAAATAGAAAACACTTATCCATGCACCCTTGTGCGAACTATCACTTTCCCAATCATCTACCCCTCTTTACCCCGCCCCCACCCCCCTCCCCCGCATCACTTGAAAAGTCAAAAGAATAAATTCATTTGCAGTTGAAATTCTGATATAATCATTTTTCAGTAGAGGCCTATATATTTCTTCCTCAACACTACGCCTTCCTGTCTCTCTCTCACATGGTTGTGAACGCAACATCAAACGATACAAAAACCCGTAGCTGCCCCCCTCCCCCACCACTAACACAAATGCCATGAGAAAGTGGGTACATTGTGATGTTCGTTTCAAACTTGCGAAATGAGGTAACTACATCTGGATCATTCCAGGCACAAGTTACGCTATTCAACACATATCACATGCATAGGCCTATTTTATCGTAAACAGAATAAAAAGAGATTTTAGCGTCTCGGAATAAAAAGAGATTTTATTATACACTAGTTGGTTATGAACATCAAAAAACAAAACTACAAAATAAAACTTACAAAACATAACAATAAATAAATATACAAGCACTCGGCCAACACAAACAGTCATTCGGTGAAATAGTTTTTTTCACTGTAGGCCTACTATTCAAATATACAAACAAATGTCGGCATTGGGCTCACACCAATAATCAATATCTTCTTCCGAATTTACCACTTGTAGCAGGGCATGACAAATACCATTGCCTGGGGCAGCTGAAATGATGACGTGGGCCAGTGACATTTGGTGTGCAATTGCCCGACCGGGCGGGTATGGACCTAATCATAATTATAGACACTGTGTCACACACAGATTTGAATGCCTTTTTCTGTACATGTATCTTTGTTTTTCAACATACATGTATGTTGGCAACTTGGCATAAATCTGCATTCATTACTTTTAAACATAATAAAAGGGGGTCTTTTTGTTGGTCAAAAGTCCCATCAATCATTGTAACAATCTAATGAGTGAAAGCACTGCTATTTCTGTTAAGTTTCTTTGAATCGAACGATGAACATAGAAAACACAGCTGTAGTGCATACGAAAATAAAAAGGCATCCCAAACCCAGTTCATTCTGGGTCGTCTCATCCAGGAGTCCAGGACACGCTTCAGCCTAAAACTAAAACTTTGACATTTCAAACCAAATATCCAGACACGTCATCCCATCCAATTTTTTTATTTTAAATTTTGCAGAGAGATATATTAGTAATATTAATAATATTCAAGAATATACTCAGTAAGTTTAAGAGTTAAATTTATCATAATCAATATTATTATTACCTTTGATGACGATTGGAGTTGAGAATTAAACTTTTTTTTCAGGCATGGTTGATAATGTTTTCTGTCCCTTTTGATTCCCTTGATGGACAGCAAAACACTTATGAGTAACTTGAAGTGACTTTTGTGATATTTATAAATTATGGTGAGGTTCTCGTGACAAACAGTTGTTACCAGTGCCTCATTGAACAATGCTGTCAAACAAGATATAATAGAATACATACTAAATTTATCTCTAGAATACAGAAAAATGACAAAATCCCTGTTAATTGAATACTCCTGTTAATTGAATAGTTGTCATTGATTTCCTGTATTAACTTTAAAATGTTTTTCTGGTGAAAACTTGACAATATCAGACAATATATCCTGAAGTCTTTGGCCCAAGATTGGCAAGTTCATCATTTCACAATAAATAATGTATGTTGGCTTTAGAACTTACATATTTTGCACACAGTTCTCCTACCTTTATTTTAACTATCTGCACTCTGATGTCAAAATACTAAAATTTCAGGCATCTTTTTTTGCACATAATGCAACTAGTAATGTAAACAATTCAGTCTTGTCTGACAGAGCTCAATGAGCTCTGTCAGACAAGACTGAAATGGTTATATTCCTAGTTGCATCATGGGAAAAAATTGCAGGTAGAAATTTTGATATTTCGACATCTGTGTGCAGAGGGTTAAAGTACAGGTTTCCATTTCCTTTGCTTGTCTGTATCCAAAACCTATCATAGACTGTTCCACTGGGGTAAGCTTTGTGTTTCTTGTACGCTTGATGTCAAATCCTTCTGGATTCATGAAACCCAAAAGAGAAAAATTATACAAAACTTAATATTTCAATTTCTAGGATTCGAGAGATTCACCTTACATACAGATTTGGTAGGTTTTTCATGCTATACCAAGTACATAACCGATAGAAAACTGTCTAACAACTCTTATTCCGACAGTACTCTTTCACATTAGCATGAATTATGTATGGTTAATGTCGGAAGTCGTGGGTAAAGGGCAAACCTGTGTAACAGATGAAGCATGCGCACATTTATGGAATGTGCTTTAAGTTATAACAGTGAATGCCACTTAATTGGATATCTCTTAACTGAATAACTCTGTTAATTAAATATAATTTTCCAACACAAAACCATTTACCATACCTTCAGTACAAATTTGACCTGTTAATTGAATATAGGTTATAGAGTAAATTGTTAATTGAATAAAAAACCTTGCACCTGCTGATCAAATCACACATTCTATTTAGTTTGGGGACAGAGAGGGTTGAAGAGGGTCCATATTTGAGCTGAAACTGAAATGCATGAATTACATAACTTTCATAAATACCCTTCCATGGGAAGAACTCATTGTTGTACTTAGGCTGATATCAGGCATTATTAAGTCTTAAAGTTAGTTTTGCCCAGTCAGAACACTGGAATACCATCTTTTTGTCGTAACGGGTAACTCACTTGATATTATTTTCACTTGCCACAAATTTTCAAAATTTGAATTAAAACAAAACAGGAGAATTTAAGTTCCAATTATATTTCCAAGATATGATATTCATTGATTTAAAACATTAAATAGTTAACAAATGGACAGAAAATATTATTTGTAATCTCTAATTTCTACTAAAAGTTAATATACAGTGTAGCCGATGCTATGAAAAATTATTTACATATTTACAGAAATATTTACATGAAGAAAAGTCAACGTCTTGCCCAAATGTTTTCTTTTATGCAGCTACTGGGCGACGAGAACATACCAAAGATGTAGCAGGAAAGGGGCTGGTCGGTAAACTGATAAATGCTCGACCAGACGCATGCCCGTTACATCTCGCCCAGAAAGCAGTAATTGGAATGGAGCATAGTGACGGATGCACTTGGAGACAAATATGGAAGGCTTGCATGAAAGCCATGGACAAGTTCTCAAACCTTTAGAGTAGAGCATGTACTCGCCATGCCCTAGGTTGGATTGCTGCACTATGCGCTGCGGTTACGAAACAGCGTTCTAAAGCAGATGCCCACACACGCGATGCATCTGAAACTTAATAAAGTCGTCCCCAGATAATGCATGAATCTGACCTGGCAAGAGGTAATCAGGGTGAGCCGATACGAGCTCCCCAGCACACTGAACTCTGTCACCCAAGCACGCTTTGGGAATGATGTGATAATTAAATAACAAATATGTCGGAGTCGTCACACGCGAGCTCCATAAAAGGAAGACAGTGCATTCAGATACAACATGATAATGAACATTTAATAACCCACAAATGTTTGAAGCCGTCACACGCGAGCTCCATGACACAATTCACGCTAAGCAGATAACCCACTGTACGTAAAATAATTGGAAGAATGCTATTGTAGTGTTATGGTAAAAACCAATGCACTCCCGCTGCGGGATCTGTAAAGGGGTCCCAGCAAGGATGATGGAATTATTCATGTGGCAAAGATGAGACACTAGAGATGACGAGAAGTTAATAATGCGAGTACACCCGCACAGCGCCCCCCCCCCCCCCCCCCCTAATTACGATGGGCATTATGTCGCCCAGAGAGTGCACACACACAAAACTCCCCAGATGGCATTCAATTATAAAGGGGTCCCAGCAAGGATGATGGAACTATTCATGTGGCAAAGATGAGCCACTAGAGATGACGAGAAGTTAACAATCCGAGTACACCCATACAGCGCCCCCTAATTACGATGGGCATTATGTCGCCCAGAGAGTGCACACATGCAAAACTCCCCAGATGGCATACAATTATTTAATATGTGACATAACCTATGACAGCGCAGGACACCCAATATATTGACGAAAGGCATCTGATTTCCAACACCCCATCAGCCGAATTTGGGCATCCGAATAGCCCCGTTGAGCGGCCCATGTTGCCGCACCGATGCGAAAACTGTGACCCTTAACGAAAGTAGAATCCAAGCCACATCGTGCTAAACAAGCTCGTAACATAACCGTGAATTTATTGCGCAAGACAGGGTAACCAGTGGGATACGCAAACATGGGACCCGTAGACTGACCTCGGTAGTGTGTAAAACGCTGCAGAGCTCGCACTGGGCAGCATCTGGATTCCTCCAATAATGGTAACGCCACAAGATGTGGACGAGCTGCAGTATTGTGTTTAAAGTTTCTGAAAGACAGGTTGGCTGCTGCGTGCCGGCCAGTGGTAAAACAGAGATCTGACAGCAGTACCACCTGAGATCGTTGCTCAATGCTGGCGGGACAGAGTTCTCCTACCCGCGCGAATGCATGGAATGCTACAGAAAATAGGGCACTGAATAAAAAGGTCTCATAGGAAGTGGTACTACAAGAAGGCAGTGCAGCAATTAGCTGAACCAAAATAGTGGGGGTAATGGGAAGGCGAAGATCCACCGCGGGACGCAACTTCTGCAGGCCTGTCATAATTTTTTGAACCGGAAAGGAATGAGTGGGGTCGGGTAAATTGTGCATTTTATGCAAGTATAATAGTGCAGACAAAATAGACCGTATCGAACGATAAGCGTATTGCGAACGGAATAAAAAAGCTATGAATAAGCAGAGGTCGGAAACTGAAATCGGGAGGGCATAAGGCACGTTGAGATAGGTACAAAAATCATGAAATTTATGCAGGGAGCCATTATAAGACTGGTGTGTGGATGGTGTTAAGAAGTGTTAAGAAGCTAGTAAGGAGGTGATTCACAGTTTGAGCAAGTTCTGTAGTTCCCACTTTGGCGGAATCGTAGTGGGCTGCAAGTCGCTCTGCGGATGCAGCCGTTTGAAATCTGTGACCTGCAAACGAGAAAGGCAATCAGCTAATTTGTTAGATTTGCCCGGGATGTGCTTGGCTTTGAAATGAATATTATGAGTTGAACATGCAAGTACTAAATGATGTATGAGTTGAGCAAGGTCTTTATCGCGCAAAGTTTGTGTGTTGACTACTGATACCACTGTTTGATTGTCGGTGAAGAACAAGACCCGCTGATTAGCAAGGGCGGCCCCCCAAAGAAGAACAGACAAAATAACTGGATACAGTTCGAGCACTGCGATGTGCATCGATCCAGACCCTCGTGACCAGGACCCAGCAAACCAATACTTACCGAAGATACCCCCAAATCCTAATGATGCAGCAGCATCGGTATACAAAACTAGTTTATCACTATTAACCCAGTCTCGAGTGAAAAAGAAGGATTTACCATTGAAGTTGTCCAAAAAGAGGAGCCAGATTCTTAAATCGGCTTTGGCCTCAGCTGATAATCGAATGCGATGATGAGGGCGCTTGATGTGTAATGTGAGGTTAATGAGACGCCTCAAAAAGATTCTCCCTGGAACGATGACAGAACATGTAAAATTAAGAAGGCCAATTAAAGATTGAAGTTCCCGCAATGTGACTTTAGCAACAAGGAGGAAAGCCTGTATGGATTCTTTACATTTGTCTAGCTTGTCTTGTGGCAGACGCGCAGACATATCTAATGAATCCAGTTCAATACCTAGAAATATGAGACATGTCGAGGTCGCCACCGTTTTATCTTGTGCGATTGGGACACCGAGATGTGAGCATAGTTTGATGAATTTTCGTAGGTAGTTTTGACATAAGATGTGTGATGGTGCCAGAAAAAGAAAGTCGTCCAAAACATGAATAATGTGGCGAATGCAACATTTGCGTTGGGCAATCCATTGGAGCGAAGTGCTGAATGTTTGAAAGATATGACAAGAAGATGCACAACCCATGGGTAAACATTTATCAAAATAGAATTTGTCTTTCCATTTGAAACCCAGAAGATGGTGATCCTGCGGATTGACCGGTATCAAGGGGAAGGCCGATTTGATATCAGTTTTCGCGAGGAAAGCCCCTCGTCCCAGGCTGCAAATGATTGATATAGTATCCTGGATGGCCTGGTAGTGAACGGAGGACATATCCTGTGGAATGTTATCATTGACGGATGCACCCTGGGGAAAGGACAGGTGGTGAAAGAGACGATACTCATGGCTGTTTTTCTTTGGTACTAACCCGATGGGTGAAATGACTAGATTCGGTAAAGGTAACACAGGAAATGGCCCTGCTACACGCCCCGTCTCCAGTTCTTTTTGGAGTTTTACTGATACGATATGAGGAAGTTCGAGGGCTGACTGCAGGTTAGATGAAGTATGAGAAGGCGCGTGGGTTATACCTAAGGAAAAACCCTCTCGAAAACCTGTTATCAAATACTGACTCAGCTGGTGGTCATAACCTAGCATTTCTTGAAACTTTGCCACTTGAATGGGTGTTGTTATGTTCACTTTCATAGCCTGATTATCCTGACCTTGGTTTGAAATTGGAGTAACCTCCTCTGGATCCCCGAAAGGGCTGTTTAGAATTCCTGTTGGGGCATTTTTGAAAGCTGTGTGCCTCATGGCACCGAAAACAGTTATGGGAAAAAGAGCAGGGATTTGCAGCACATGGTTCCCCTGAATGAAACTTATGGCAAAAACCTTTCGGGTATTGCCTTCTACCTTGACGCCAATTCTGATTATGGCCACCTCTGCTAGGATTGTTGACCTTTGAGCCATGCGTGTTTCGACCACCTGGCATGGACTTCATGTACAATTCCCAATGCCAAGAACCCCAAGCCAGTTGTACATCAGTCTGACGCAAAGTACGGAAATGTTGGTCATAAAAGTGCCAATCATGACCAATGGCTGCTAAGTGTCGAATGTTGGACTGATATTTAATCAGCTCCGATGTCACCGCTGGAAATCGCTCCAAGTAGACGGTCATGAAGACCTCGAAAGCACTAATCCATTGATGGATTGATGTGAGATCCCTGGGGGACTTGGGAATCCAGAGGATAGAAGGGTCACCTTTAGTCTGGTTGACTGTCAAGTATAAGCAGTGGGTTGGGAGGACTGAGGTAGCAAACTAGCAAGATTGACATATTCATCTGCCCAAATTTGGGCTTTCAGTTTAGGTGGCACTGCCACATTAAGAGGTGTGCTAGCTGAAATGAAAGCGTTGCCTGATACTTCTTGTGACCCCCCCCCCCCCCTACCCCCCCCCCCCCCCCCCCCACCCCATGAAGCTAATGCAGGTAAAGTAGTGTTTGGAGGCAATGCGCCAGTAATCCTGTTACCTTGGGCCCATCGCCGGGCATCGTCTACAGCAAGTGCAATGGAACGCTCTGCATCCGGTCTGTCCAAAATGTCAATTGGCAGGTGTAATGTCACAGAGTGAGTGTGATCCCTAGCTTGATCACTACTGGCAACTGGAGTCATTGTGGGTCTAGTTAAACATTGCACAGTAGAGATCGCTGTTGCATGAGCAGATCCGCTGAAAGGAGTGTGTTGAGCACAGGTGATGTCGGCACATGGCATGGTGAAGGTCATACGTGGAGAGATATCTTGATGAGCAGCAGCCGAGGAAATAGTAGTCCTCTGTATGGAGCGTTCTCCTGTTGTGGGTACGGAAGTGAGATACGTAGCTGGTAACCCACTAAAAGGGTTGTCCTCGATGAAATTGTACAATGGTACAGTGTCAGTAATGGAAGACCTGGCGAGGCTGTTAGGCCCTGCACATCCGGTGGATTGTGAATTGTGATAAGGAATGACCACGGAAGAAGGCACTGTGATGGTGGAAGGCAATGACAAATGTCCTGTGGAAAAAGAGGTATTTCTGCTGAGTTGAATTTCTGTAGGTGTAGACGAACTGTGCAAAGATGAGTAAATCGGTAGTGTAGAATCAGTCACTGACACTGCGGGGTGACCTGGCCTGATTGGAAAATTTATCAGTGGTATGTCGGGAAATGGAACTGAAAGACTTGCCGCCTGACAAGCTGGAGGAACCACATTGCTAGATGAGAAAACTGGTGAAGTATAAGCAGCAGACGAAGTTGCATGAGAGACATTGTCTATTGGTACTGTAGCTGAAATTGTCAAGTCCAGTGGATCCATGGTGGAAGCTGGCATGCTTGCCACAGGAGGCTGTGTTGCTCGGCGCGTAGATCTCTTTGGAGAAGCAGGTTGAAACGAGTCAGACAGACCGTCCTGCAGAATGGAAGTGCATTTTCGCCGGGAGGCATTCTAAAAACATAAGAAAAAAGCGCAGTCAAAGAGATAAAAGACGAAAAGACGATGACCAGGGTGGGGTGTAGTACCAACCCCCCCCCCCCCCCTGCTCAACACTAAGGAGACAGGGAAAAATAATATTCCCAGCTGGAGGAGGTGGGAACACTTACACAGGGAAAAAAGAACCCTGAGCCGTCAAGGCACATGGTAAATAAAAATGAATACCCAGCTGGTTGTGCTGGTGTGGGAACACTTACACAGGGAAAAAGAACCCTGAGCCACAAAGGCATGTGGTTAGGAAAAAATTATGTGAAGCCCCCATATGTCGAGTGATGACCCACAGTCCACACAGGGTGGGTACCCTGAGCCCTGTAAACGGCAGTAGGTGAGACGAACAATTGCTGGTGGGTGGGGAAATAATCACACATGAACTCACACAGGATAAGCCTGAGCCCTCGAGGGCAGTGGTGAGGGAAATCTGAAACAAGGGTGTTGTATCACCTGCGTAGCTGCTGCCAGGCCTATGAGATCCCGATTGTTGTGTTGATTCATTGTGGGAATGATAAGTTGGACCACAGCTGACTTGAATGGAGACTGGAAGGAGTAATGGAATAAAGCGGGGCAGGGGAATGATTACAAAAATTATAGGATAAATGGAAATAACATTAGCTGAATCGGAATCTCATAGCTCTTGCCAGAATCTGAAAACATAATTGTGTTATCAGAAGTAAGATATGTACATGCAGTGGAAGGAAATGAAACACGATTTGTAATCACTGATTACCGAAATGGCATGATAGAAAGAAAAGAACAGCTCCACGGAGACCTTTGATATACTTTTTCATACCCACCGCGTTGAAGTGTACTCCGTCTTGGAGAAAGAATTTGGCGGCCGACTGCAGCCTCGGACTGGACCACACGAAACAACCTGTATTGACGGACATGAAATTTTCCACCATAACATTGATTAAATCGATGGAAGTGTTGTATTCCTCGACTGACAAACCGAACTTGTTGTGCCGCGATAAGAGACTGGTGCGATGAAAAAACTAGTGAATGCAAACCAAAGGAATCTTTAATTTAACTCGCAATCGTGTAGCGAGGTCATCAAGTTGACATGCAATACGTTCTGACCGCGTACAACAAGCGTCATTGGCACCTATTGGCAGCAAGACGATATCGAGACGAAAACTGCTTACTGCCTTGACAAACGGACATGTCGTCAATACAGGCACCGCCTTTACCCACGAAACGAACATCGACCGGCCGGTTGTTGAACCGAGGAACTCGCAATGCGTGTGCGAAATTAAATGATGATGGAAAGTGCGACCCTGCCCCATATAATTCAGAGCCGGCCCTGGAGACAAAAGAATGACCAAAAATCATAACACGAACCGGTTCGGCCATGACGACAAACAATATTGATACAACGTCAAAGACTTACCTCGTCACTGTTGTGATGACGTAGCAAACTCATTTTGTGAAGACGGCTGGGCCGGTGTGGAGGATTGAAGTTGCCCTGGTAAACTACTTAATTGTTAATGTACATCTGCACTGGGCGACCTGTGACCACGGACTGATTAGCCGACTTGCTATACTACGCAAAGTGCAAATTAAAATCTTCCGCCGAACTGAGCAGAGACAAAGACGTTGGCTCACGTGGCTAATTAGTCCGACCTCATCACTGTGTTCTTGCGCACCAGTGCAAACTACTTGATAATATAAGTCGACGCTGTGAAGGAAGGCAAGGCAAAAGCCTTGATAATTCTTCACCCTGTCCCGCAGCATAAATCCGGCTGATGTATGCATCAACCTTACATTTGTTGGCCCAAAATGGCAACAACTTTCAATATTGTTACTGTTTACTCAACAGATTGACAGTGATCTTTTGAACATTTAAAAATGCTTTAATCTTGTTAGTTGACAATAACAGTAAACTTGATTGAAAGACACATACAGATTGTTGACAGACCATTACTAAAATCAGTTGAGGAACAGTGATCTGTATAAATATATCTAAACTTTTTCTTCAAGTATCCATTGAGTGGTTTACAAAACCTTTTTGCTGCCTTATGTATGTGGTGGCATGAATCGCCATCAACATCTGAAAGGTGAGGAGCCTTCTTTTTT
This sequence comes from Pictodentalium vernedei, assembly GCA_031216915.1. Taxonomy (NCBI): domain Eukaryota; kingdom Metazoa; phylum Mollusca; class Scaphopoda; order Dentaliida; family Dentaliidae; genus Pictodentalium; species Pictodentalium vernedei. Next base: position 164,046,821 of record CM062297.1, read on the forward strand.
TGAATCAGTGTTTCAAGTCCCATTAATACAGACAAAAGGTTCTTCCAAGGAATGTCATTATCCTTGAACATTTTACAGAGTGCTTCGAAAAGTAACTGACTTGTTATAGCGGCCATTTCAAGCCACTGTAAATAAATGTTTCTTTATGTTCTTTAAATATTTTAAACTGATATGGTAAATAAACAGAAAACAGTCAATACAAACTTCTGGTTTTGAAAAGCAGTAGCAAAATTTTCGACGCTTGGGAGGTCCAGCCCCTGTTGTATATTCACTTTTAGTTTTACCAACTTCACAGCCTTGCAAAATTCCCATGATCAACATGTCCCTACGTTCTTGATCAAGTTCTTGAATGTTCAACCGAGTTTCAGCTACCTGTGCATACGTAGTCATCTAAACACTTACTGGCACAGCCATCTTTGCATTCTATAAATTTTTAAAAATTAGCATTGTCTGCTCCTGTCCGGTCATTCGAATCAACCGTGCCAGTAACTTGGTCTGCATGTTCATCGAGAGGATTATCACCTGGGTGCTCATCGTCTGAATCCACAGACTGTGTACGTAAGTAGTTACGAATCCTTGATTGTATAATGGAAAGTACATGTAGAATATTCATCATCGCTGTCAACAGCTTCATCACAGTTGGGAATGGGAGAAATTACAGATTCCAGTGTAGAATTAATAATATTAGACGTTGGAGGTAAAAAAGGCTTGCTTCTGCAGTCAGCTCACTTTGTAATTCTTCCGGATCACAATATATTTGTAAAAAATCACTAGAAGACATATTACGGAATAAATAGACACTTTATACTATCAAATTATTCTTCTTCACTCATGTTCGTTGTAAATATTTTGATGTGGTGAAACGTCATGGCAAAGGCAAGTCCTGGTGTGCAAAAAAAACACTCGGTTCTCATCCCTGTCAGTGCTTCAAAAAGGCAATAAGATTCAAAATGTACGGTAAGTAATTTCTTTGTGTGATATTTTGAAAAATATTATTTTACACATTGTGGATAATGTTAAATATTTTATTCATCAAAATTTTAACTGCAAACAGACCCTGAACTTGACAGCAGAAGTAAACAACAGCAAAATTTATATCGCCTAAAATTTTGCTACACTGTTGCAAGCGAAGGTGAAGTACATTGCTCGCTTCGAAACAATGGTCATTTCGGCAAGATTTGTCTAATAAATGGGATTTCCCCCCCCCCCCGTCTTTCTGATTTTATTGGTGTTAATCTTAATATCTTGTCCAAAAATTTATCAAAACAATGCCTAAAATAAGTAGTTGAGGCAAAGCGAAAAAGGAAATAAACGCGATTGTCTGCAATTTTTTTTTTTATCACGCCCACAAAAGAAACGTTGGTCTTTGTTGATGTTTTTCTCTATTTCAATTGGATATCCTGTAAGGTCCCTTTTCGCAGCTCATGGCCCACATAGTCTTGTCAGTATCTGACTGTGTTATATGAAGAACTGTTGCAGATGGCATTAGTGCAGACACAAGATCAAAAAAATCTCCTAGTTCTGCACATTGCCCTGCCACCAATACCATCTACAACACCCTTTCCATGTGAAGGGCAAAATATTCCCAATGAAAAGATTTACGGAATTTTTTGGCTAGTAAATATAATAGCTTCATCATATATATTTTTGAACTCCGAAGAGGGCCATCACTAAAAATAATTTCTTGACTTTCATTTGTGGTGTCTTTTGATAATATTTCTGAGTACAGTTTGAAAAGGAAAATGCAAATAGTGTCTTTGTTTTTCTCCTTCGAGTCAGAACATATTAAAAAAGTTTGACAGTTGTTCTCATGAAAAGTAGCTGCTGTGAACAGTGTTACACTTTACCTAGACCACAATGCACTCTGTATCTCATTTTGATACTCACAGCTGTTAGACATGGCAAAATCAATTTGCAAAACTTGGAAAGGTCTAGTGATTTTATGTTTCTCAAATTCATTTGATTGGATACGTTTTATTCTGGTGTGTTCTTAGTTGATTCCCAAGATGTTAACATTTTATTCAAAAGCTCCTTTTCCCTTGCTTCCCACATTACTTTTTTAAGCTTATTATCTTCACTGGTTACCCATTCAAATCAAGAGGTCTTTTTATCACTGGCAGAGAAACTTGGCAAAAATAGTTTTCTTGCCTTACAGTTGTCACAGGTAGCTCTCCAACAATCAGAAAACATTTTGTCAGCATTTGTTGGGCAGATATATTTCTCCCATGCTGTATTGTCATAGACCAACCCCTTGAATTTTAAAAAGAAATTTTCATGAGTTTTACATTTGCTTTGATCTGCAGGTGTTGCTTTCATAATAGAACATTGACAGGACGCATTTTACAAAAAGCAGAATAAGATGGAACAAAATTTGGGTTCTCAAAGCGGAACAAGCTGTAAGCTTCATGCAAAAACATGGTCAGATAATATTTTGTCATTTCTTTTCCCCCACTTGGTCCATCATCCCACACAGTCATCACATCCTTCATTCCTTGGGATGTGTAAACCATATCTTGTCAAAAGTAAAAGGTTTCCACAGCCTTTTTCAACTCCTCATCGAAGCCTTGGTTGCCTGGCTTTTTGTCTGTTAAGTGGTGTTCCATTTTTTTTTTGTCAGCTGAATGTTAAATTTGTTTGCAAATCCTTCCCTGATTGTGGTGTAAAAGTCACATGGCAAGTAGATGAAGATTTCAAACTTTGAGAATTACAGACAGCTTCATTTTTACGGTCTCTACTCTTTTGTTTCCTTCTTAGCCTTACAGCCCTTCTATTAGGGATTTTAGTCACGTGACTTTTTCTGTTGTCACGGCGAAAAATGTTCAATGTTCTGAATTGGAAGTATGATTAAATTAAAAATAGAAACAATTCATCACCCTTACTTGTGTCATTATGTTCATAAAACATCTTTTAATAACATGGTCAAGTATTATTGACAGCTGTGCGATATTTTTGGAGAAATTACCACTCGAACAGTGCGAATTGACGTTCAGTGACAAATTGGAGTTTTGTGACCATGTTTTTCCAGTCAGCTGTTTCAGTGGGCCTTGACATTTTCGGATTTCCGCGAGAGATGACATCACTTACGGTGGGAATGTCTCCACATACATTTGACCTCTGGAGTCTTTGCGCTACAAAATGATAGGTGTTACATTTCTCTACACCAATTATTTCTATTTTTTTTGATTTTTCAAAAATTTTGAGGATTTTTTCCCTATAAAATGAAATTTTAAAACATGTAACATCTGGAATAATATAATTTGGTATTTCCTTTACTACCCCCCCCCTCCCTCCACCCCTGCCCCCCCCCCCCCCCCCCCTCCGAAATATAATTTTTTCGATTATTCCAGCCACTTCTCATGGAAAAAGATTTGAAAATGGGGATGCCCTTCAGTTTTAGTGCAAAGTTGCTCGGCTGCAAAATCCAGGGTGCGATGACGTCACATGCACTATGTTGTTATCGAGGAAATCCTTTCTAGAACGTGTTTTTGTCCAATTTTCGTTAGTTTTATCGCGTAAAAAGCACACAAATATTTAATTTATTGAAATAATAAGTAATAGATATATCACTATTTTGTGTACTATATGGGTAAATAATTGTACAGTTGTGCAGGTGTCCAGAGATATTTTGGACGAGGCGAATCCGAGTCCAAATATTTAAAAAAATATTTAACAAAAGTAAAAAAAAATTATATTTTAGAAAGTTTGACACGAGTAAAACCACATTTTAAAACAGTTTTTGCTTGCTCTACCCCAAAAAAGAAAATGGGCATAACCCATTGTTTGCTTGCTAGAAAGTCTATTAAAGTTATGCCACGCATCAGGAGTTCAGATATTGTGAACAGATCTGTGGCTTCGAAGTGAACTCACATCATTACGTATTTGTTCTCCCGCTAATATAATGTCTCAGCTCAAGGGTGGAACACTTATTCAATCCCTCATCGAAAGTGTGGCAGATAAATTTAATAATCGTTCATTTTTAAAGCATTTGGAAGAATAATTCTTTTTTTTATCTGAAGAAGAGGTTCGCTTTCCCTTGGGTGGTGGGTGGTGGTGCCTGATTGCCATCTTAATATTTGAAAAAGGGTGTTTTTTTTTTAGGTTATTTATTTATTTACTGGTGTTTAAGGTCACTTTTCTGCAGCTATGGCTAATTGTGACCGCAAAAAAAGGTGTAAAGTCAAGGTTAGCCAATCGTTTACACCCATGCTGCTCATTTTAGGGGACTTGTACCCCGGGCACTGGTGACCAGGTCCTATTTTACCAATAAAACTGAACTTGTTTACCACAGCAAACAAACACTGCTTCACTTCCGAGGTTTCCACAGGAGTCCTTTTTTAGGTTACCAGGGCTGTTGGTTATTAAAAGCAACAAAAAATTAAAAAGTACATTATAATTTGGACACGATGCACACTCAATTCAGTAGCACTGTCGAGAAAAGCTTGTCGATAATTCATGTGTTAGAAAGTTTATCACACCTCCTTTAAAGCATCTTTACTTTTGAATGGTTATGATTACAGTACCATGACAATCGTACAAATATCTAGTTATTGGGACTGTTTCAAAACCGTCCCAATATCCAGATATTGGTACTGTTTTACTGAGCTGTTCTCATCAAAACCATACTTGGTGTGATTTTATAGGGCTTGTTTTCATGACAGAGAACAAAAGAAATATTAGGTAGCTGTGGATAAAGTATGTCATCTGAATAGCTCTTCAGAAAAAATATTCATTTATCTTCCAAATTGCAAAGAGTTTTTGGACACGCCGATTATGATTATGAATTTGTGTGACCTGGTCCGAATTGCCATGATTTTTGTAAAGACTTGGATCATTTTCATTTCAATTTTTTTTTCATCTCAGTCCCAATTACCATTTATATTTATTCTGTTGGAGTTGGGGTGCCAGGCTTGCATTTTCACCAGGCCTATCAGCCCCAGGCCTGGTAATCAGCCTCAAAACATTTCTCACTCAGCCTGGTCGTCAATCTGTCAAGACGCAAACCGGAAAATGCACCTACCACAGTTTAATGTTTATGTAATCTGCGAAATCGGCGCTGAACTGTACAAATCAGGCCTGGTTTTTTACCTGGCCTATTGATCAGCCTGGCCACGGTTCTAAAATAAAAGCCCTGGGGGTGGGGTGAGTAAGTTCAGATCCAACCTTTTAGAAACAACTTTTGCTGAGCAAAAAAAAAAGCAAAATGTAGGGTGGATTTGCATGTGTGGAAGGAGGGTTGGGGTGTAGGGATATGACTGTTTTGCATAAGCTACAGTATAACAACACATCCTTTACTAATAAGCTTGGCCAGTTCATTTTATGCCTCAGTGTTGGCCTATTTGCTATTTTTTTTTTAATAATCCAGGTAACAGAAGTTTGAAAATTCCATTAATTTCCAGTCCCACTCCCTCCCCCCCTCCCCCCCCCCCCCCACCACACACACAAATTTCAAATTGATTAAAAATAAAATACTATGATGTTTAAAAATAAAATACTATGATGTATGTACATTTTACTGAGAAAGCCCTCCCTCCCCCCCCCCCCCCCACCACCTTCCACATTTTCATGCAGGCTATACTCATCTGAATCATGAATATAATGAATATGTTTAAGGCATTCTGCATCCTGCAAAACCATTTTTTTGGCAAATTTTGGTTTCAGTTTCTGAAATAAATCAGATGGAAACACTGAATTTCAGTTTGAAAGAATAAGTAATATTCTGACTAAGTGTGAGCGCAAATGTTTAATTTGTTGTGTTCAAATAATGGAAGGGTGGGGGGGGGGGGGGGGGGGGGGGTGATCCATAGAGCTTAAATTAAAACAGCCTCTTACTGTAATTGTATGATTAATTAAAGCTTACCTGCAGTTTACATCACACTTTTCAAAAACGCTGACATAATCTACTTGCAATTTCTTCATTTATTGTTACATGATAACCTTCATCCCCGTGATCCTTCAAAGTCACAACAGAACTATATCCAGACAGTATTGGTGTTGGAATAATGGGCATGTGTTTGATGGTCATCTACTGATGTGCAGTAAATGTATAAAACAAGTATACACTACAGTTCATATATATATGTGTACTGAGTGTGTCACTTTTTATGGGGGATGGGTTGGAGGATGGTGGGGGGGGGGGGGGGGAGATGCAGACAAATTATGACTTGGTATCAGTACATGTAGATTATGGGGGTGCGGTGGCTCAGTTGGTAGAGGTGCAGGCTGCAAGCCGAGAGGTCCTCGGTTCGAATCCCATCTGCGGCAACCGCATTGTGTCCTTGGGCAAGACACTTCACCCCCATTGCCCACGTGGGGGCACGGTGACGTTGTGTACTAATGCGTACTGCACGTCGATGGTGCACCTGTCTTCAACCAATGCTAACCCTGCTTGTGTGGAGTTTGTATGTTGGGGAGCTGACAGTTGCTTGGTGGTACTCTCCGGGTACTCCGGCTTCATCCACCCGTAAAACTGTCACGGTCATGGTTAGCCATTGTGCAGAAATATGTGACCTTAAACACCAATAAATAAATAATAATAACATGTAGATTACACACTTTAATTTATTCACATTTTTTTTAACAAAACTAACACAAACAAAAACAATTTTTCTCAACACAATCAACATTTTTATCATGCAAAAAAATCACACAATGATTAAGTAGTCATCCATCCTCCTCTTAAACCCTCACTGGTACATGCATATTGTTGTTTTCGAAATGCATATTGTTGTTTTTGTAAATATCCCTCATAATTATTGTCCCAAAGATCTGTGTAATTATATTAAATTGCTTCATAAGTATGTAATAACTTTCATTTTGACACAGTGATTGAAGGGCATTGTTATACCAAACAGGGGAATGAATCAAGAGATGTGGTATGCAGGGTTTCCACTAGGGGAAAATTTGTTGGTCTGGTAGTTTAAAGAAAGTGAAACTCAGACGCCTTCTCTGGCATATAGAGGGGGGGGGGGGGGGGGGGGGGGGTCTGGAAAATTATGATTTTTAGGTGCTTTCTGGTCGCTAAAATGCTGAATAATGGAAGTGGAAAATATGAATTTTTTCCTTCTACAATTCTCTAAATTCCCACGGGACACACAATACTACATCTGGTCAAAGGTTTCATAAAAATACAAACCCAAAACAACACAAAATCCTCGAATCCTGACAGTGACTGCGACGCTTGACCTCAATTTGTTTTATACAACCCGCTACGTGCCAATGTAAATAATTGGAAATGCAGAGAGAACGAAACGAAATTGGTTTTAGCATTTAAAAAGTTTTTTTTCTAATGTTAGAGCTTTGTTTACAACCGCTCGCGGTAATATTCGAAAAGAACCATGATGCGGACGTGTGACATCATGCACGTGCAATTACATCATTTATCGCTCGAAATAAAAGCCAGTGATTTCGGACCAAACACAACAATTTGAGTCCGAAATTTTATAGGGGACGTTTAGGATTTGAACTTTGTTTCACCCTCTTGTCTGGAGGTTTTTAAATATCATGTTGTCGCCAGTAATAGTAGGCATAGTATGCAACATAATTATGCCCATATTACGTGGAAACAAAGGATCCTGAGTGTCGTTACAATACAGCATTGCACTCGACATTTTAACCACCAGCTTTTCTGACTGAACATAGTATGATCGGCAGGGGGAATGGGTGGTATGGTTATATCGACACCTTCGAAAGAATATGGCTTGTTGTACTGATGAATCCTGATAGCAATTTTAGTCCAAGACATTTAATGCAAATAAGGTTTAAAAACATTATACCTCAGTCCTCGGAATTAGGAAAATATTGCGACGGCACAACATTGCCGCCGCCAAAAATTCTGCGATGGCAAATTTTTATCAGCGACGGCACGTTTGAATTGAATTGTTTGGATGACAGTATTATGACACTAAGTGAATAATAATCATTAATCAGAACAGCTGACTTCAAATGGACAGGAGATCACTGGCGGGTGGTCAGTTGGAAAGCTGTAGTTCGATTAAGTGATCAATTGACTGACTGGTTGTCCTAATTTTAGGGGCTGGTTGCAACTCGCATCCATGCATTATTAGCCTATCGGTTTTGACAATAACTGTTAGAGACAGAAATATTTGCATTGCGCATCAACCCGGGGCGAGTTGACTCTGACTCGATAAACACAACAAGAATTATTTTCCAACTCACCCTTGTTTTGTGCTCAATGCGTTTATTTTTTTATTGAACCGATTGATTGTTTTCCAATTCAGTTTGTTTGAGATTGTACAGCTTACATTATGCCACAAGTGGAGAATGCTAAAATTAAAATGGAACATGACCATGTGCTCTGTTGAGATTACATCAGTGACCAATAGAACTGCCGCATTGTCCCAGTACACCAATTTAGCATACTTTCATGAAACGAAGAATTCGATTGGTTGTATTTATGTAAGGTGTGACGTCAAAAAGGAATTGCCCAGGAATTCCTGGGTTATTTTAAACGTGCATCACAGTCAACAAGGGGGGTTCTTTCGAAAAAACACAAACAAACGAAAAACAACTGGTAATGAACAGTTTTTCAACCACATACATTTTGTACAAACTTACTTTCAAATTAATTAGATATTTCCACAAATATTGATTTTATATACCAGTTACGCCTAGGGTTGGGTGAAGTAAAAAAATATTATGGCTGCCACTTTGCGACGGCCAGAAAATGCTGCCGTCATGCCGAATGCCGTCACTAATTCCGAGGACTGTATACCTTGATAATTATTTTTTCGCAAAGCAATAAAAATTCAAATATCTTTATTATGTCTCCTCTTCCCAGAAGGGAGACATATTGTTTTAGTGCATATTATTCTTCTTCTTCTGCTTCTTCTTCTCATACAAACTTTGTCCGGGGCATAACTTTTTTGTCTTTTGACCTAAACCTTAGATATTTGGCATGTGGATGTATCACCATGAGCCGGTGTGTCATGTACCATAGTGACCTTCATGTGACCTTGACCTTTGACCTGAAAGTCGGATTTATGTGCTTTTTAAGGGAAACTTTGGCTGGGGCATAACTTTGTTTTTTGACCTAGACCATAGATATTTGGCATGTGGATGTATCACCATGAGCCGGTGTGTCACGTACCATAGTGACCTTCATGTGACCTTGACTTTTGACCTGAAGGTCAGATTTATGTGCTTTGTAAGGGAAACTTTGTCCGGGGCATAACTTTTTTGTCTTTTGACCTAGACCTTAGATATTTGGTATGATTGTCAATATTATTCATGTATATATAATTTGCAGTGCATTAAATAGAAAGGAAGGGGAGACATGTGTTATAGTGTGCTAAAACAGTTTCTAGTTAACTATATAAATCCAGAGAAAATACTTAAGAGCAAAATTGTTTAAAAGCAAATGGGATATCCAAAACACGGGACGACGGGCGGCAGACGTGAATAGGGGTACGAGGCACCCCGAGGATCAATATAGCGAGAACTCATGAGAGTCACCGCGGACCTCTGTGGGGCAGAAGGTCCAGGCTGCACAAAAGGCGTTGGTCCTCCAAAACTGGTCGTGTGGCCAGAATGAGTGGACGGAAACGCCACAGAGTTCATAGTGTTTCCACTAAGAACATCCGAATCCAAAGACACAACTGTGGTGCACGACGGCGTAGAGACCACAGTGGTGGGTTCGGCCGGCAGCCCCTTCCAACTTTGCCGAGTTGAAGTCAGGGAAGGCTGAGGCCGATATCCCACGTCTACAGTACCAGACATTCCTGCAGTCCCCTGCAGCGAAAAGCCGAGGCCGGCTGAAACTGACGGCGAAGCAGACGGACCAGTAGTAGATACGTCGGGAGTCATTGAGGCTGGTGGAATAGTGGAGAGAGCACACCTGCTCGGCTCCGAAGGAGGAGTCACAACCCTAGTGACAGTCTCGGATGTCGACTAGAGGGGGACCGTAGTCCCGGAACCAGGCACCTCTTCACCAGAACACTCAACGGCTCCTGCAGTATCCACCACAGGAAAAGACTGTACATCCCCCACGGAGGAAGAATAACTCTCACCAGACAAGGTCGGCTCGGAAGCCCCCGAACGACCACGTTCTCCTTTCCCACGGGAGGCACGGCCACGAAAACGAACAACACGGTTAACTGACGCCCAGAAAGTGGATGACCATGATCCACAGACACCACATGGCCGCTCGGCCGAACACCCATTACAGGAGGAACAAGATGAATGTAAATCGTCCACATGCTTTGGCAGCAGACATTGCCCACAAGGAATTGTCCTGGGCATGATAGAGGTGAGAGGAGCAAAGAAGATGAAATCAGATAACAGAAGAACACCCCCAAAGAAGAGAGAAAGGTGACAGAAACAAAGACCCCAAACGGTTGACCGGGAACCGCACAACAGGATGACTACTCTCAAAGGAGAGAAGAAAAACTGCAGAAGCGGTACCCCAATGACTCCCAACTCTTAACACAATTAGAAAAAGTAGCAATTTAAGCATTGACAATAATTGTGAAAAACAATAATTGTGAAAAATAATTTAAGTCTGAACCGCATGGCACACGAAATTCGCGCGCGACTCGAGAGAGAACATATAAAATACATTATGGATATATAATATGTAAGAGAATATAATAAAAACTGTTCCTGGGAATACAAAGGATACTCGGATACACTATGAATCAGGAAACATCAATCAACGAGTTGGATAAACACTGATAACCGTGCAGAACATCTCGACACAAGGCGAATGACAAAAAGAATGAGTCTTTAGCGACGTATATGTGCACTGGCAACGGAAGTCGTGGAGTTGTACTTGGGAGAGAGCATCCCGTACTGGGTCAGCGCCGGTTGCTCTCGACCCAGTTTTGGCTTATTTTTTCTTGGTGCTTTTGCACCACTTTTCTTTCCCAAATTGCTTGGGAAAGACAAAAATAGAGAGTATTTTATCTGAGTTAGGGACTTCCACTGTAGTGAAAGCGTGTAGTAAACAATTGTGGTAGGTATAATAAGAAAGGAAATTTACTATAAAATTTAGATTTTTTTAAAATATTCAAATTATGCAAATTATATGCAAATTAAGTGCTATTTTTTATGCTTTTCAATATTTTTTCCTCATTTCAGACAGGTGAACAAATGGTCTTTCAATAATTGCTGAAAGAAATCGTTTGCCATGCAAACTTGTGAATTTTAGGCCTTCTGTGTGAATTTTCAGGTTTTTTGAAAATTTTATGCTAATTCTATGAAAATTGGTCACAAGCTAAAATAGAAAAACAAAAACTGGTTTGCAATTTTCACAAATTAAAAACACGTAGAATTGGCAACATTTGGTGAAAATTTTGAAACTCTATCTCAAGTTTGTTTTGTTTTATGAATGTTTTTGTGTTTGTGAACTCTGGTTTTTTGCATGAAAAAGGTCTCCTTTTGGCACGTTTTTGCCTCCCCAAAATAGCATGAAAGCACTAGGCTCCCGTGACAAAAATATCTGTCAGCCAGCAACCTTCAAATTGTCATATCTCAAAAAGTATTTGGAATTTTCAAATTCTGAAAAAAGTGTGTTACTTCTCATGCTTTGTAGCACAATATACCACTAAAATGAGAGGGCTGCCTACATATCGAAAAAATCATGTAAAATCCCTACTTCTATATTCTTCTTTCTGCTGAGGTGTCCTGGCTGACACTCTTGATTTCCAAATATGTTCCACTCGCGTGGACTCCTTTTTCTTTTATTCAGGATCTGTTCTACATTTCTTATCCCGGAACCTTTTATTCTTTCTTTTCCAGAAAGTTTTCTGCTTGCATTCATATTATCCATTTTTCTATTTGGTTAAAACTATAATGTTCCTTTTAGTTAAATTAAACTTCCACTTATTCAAAACAATATATTTCAAGTGTAAATTGTGTCAGAAAAGAACTAAAATATCAATAGTGCCAGAAGGAGAACTACAACTTAACAGTCTTCAGCACAGTGCAAACAAAATGCAGCTCTAATGGAAACATTCCCTGGGCAGACCAACATTGTCTACAGTGTTATGCTGCCAAGCAGTGGAAATTTTCCACTGGGGCAGAAACTTGCTACTGTGTTTCAAGAAGCATTCAGTGTGCATCAGTTAGGCCATACAAATATGAGCTTGAGGTTAGGCAACACCAATTGCCATGACTGTGTCTTATAAACTTTTGAAAGCATATTTCATGTGCTCAACATTCTCCTATAGTGGAGTTCCCACCCCACCACAATCACAAATGTGAGACGTTTCTTTCCTCTGAGAGGGTTGAATAATGGAAGCTTAAAAAAACTTGATTTCTCTCAATTATTGTTTTTTGACAGGGCTCCCACCCATTTGTTTGGAAACACTGCTAAAGGAATACACAGCATGTGCCAGAGGGAAAAAAACGTGGCATTCACCAAATTCTGGTATTTCGTGTATAGACACATAAATTGCACAATATTGACCGCTAAGTAACCAGATGTAGGCTTATCAGAGATAATTGCAATGAAAAAACAATATTTGCTTTCAGTTCTTGAGCCTTAACCCTTTGAGACTTTAATTATCCTGACATTCAGTTTCAAACGTCACTGGGAATTCAATTTCTTCAATGTTTTTCAGATTAATTCAAAAATGGGTTCAGATACCAGTCTTGAGGTTGACGATCTTTCATTTTCAGAGAATGGTAGCTTGTGCACCCTTAAATTGAAAGCATCAAAGACTAATCCTTTCAGACAGAGTATTGAAATCAAACTTTTCTCGGTAAATCATGCCTTTCAGAACCTTGGAGACTGACACAGGCCTATAATTCAGAATAGGCCATTTATTAACAATTCTAGGCAAGACCCTCTGAGAAAGCTCCATCAAACCAGGCCACGGCTGCTAAAAAGCAGCCTTGACTTGATTTTATGGAGATTTGAAATGATCAGCAGTGTTGAGGAAATCACAATTGATGCAAGTTAAGTCTCTCCTCTCAGTAGGTACATTGGTAATGGACCTTTAGTAACTTAAAAAGGTGTTGTACGATACGTCAGATGTAATCTCATGAGAACTCTGAAAAATGAAGCAGTGTTGTTTATAAGCTAAGTTTTACTACGAACTGACAGCCAGCATCCAATGCTTGGAGTGGAAGTCCCAAAAGTGGGAAATGTGGGGTGAGCAGCTGATTGGACTTGGCTTACCTTCGTGTTGTTAATTAAGAAATATGTTGTAAATGAAATAAAACTACAAGTTGTTTTTTTTTTTTTTGGGGGGGGGGGGGGGGGTGAGGAAAGGGGGGAATACCTCCCCTTACCTTCCCGGTTCCTGTGCCACTATCTTATTACCCCTCTTTGGAACAAGCTCATTAAGCTTGTTCCACATAGACGTCATAGGCTGTGGTTTGGAATAGAAAAATTGTCCAAACATATTAGTTTGAGAGCATGGTACCTTACATTACTTTGGCAATGGCCAATGATTTGATACCAAGTATAACCAGGGATTTTTTTTGTTATTTCGAGAATGCCATAGCACAGATGAAAATATTCAAACATTTAGTCACATTATCAGGAATTTCTGTATTCTCAAACTAAGTTTTTCTTCATAAACACAAGCATGTCAACTTGATCGCTGAGCAGAAACAATGTCACCAGCTGTAGAAAACACTGTCTGATGCAACTGAGGTGGCCGATACTGAGAGACATTCTTTTGCACATTGAGAAAGCATTGGAAACCTCTCCTTATTTTTCCCCCCCAACTTTAGTCGGGCGGCATATAGTGATGGAAATGTGTGTGTGTCCGTCCGTCCATCCGTGTGTTTGTCTGTGTGTCCATGTGTGTGTGTGTCTGAGCCAATAACTCAAAAACTGTTAGGGCCACAGTCATCAAACTTCACACAATTATAAAGGACCATGGGAGGATGTGTCACACACCATAGCTGGGTTCGTTCGTACCTTAAGGTCAAGGTCACATTTCAAGGTCACACTAAAGTCGGTCAATATTTGTGTCTCGGCCATAACTCAGAAACGAATCATAGTACAACTTTTTACAATTGTTGAGGACAGTCAGAAGGTGTTTCCTGTATAATAGTTTCCGCCGCATCTGCAAGGTGAAGGTCACAGGGGGGGGGGGCATGTGTTACCTTGGTAACATTCTTCTTGTTCCTCCACCATTCAAGAGGGTCAGTATTTAAAGGCATTGGTTTTTCTTTGCGTTACATTCTCACCTCCTTAACTTTCTCCTGTAGGGTTTTACTGGCATCCTCTTTGGAGCCGAAATCTTCAGTAAACAGTTAATTTCTCCATTGCCATTTTAGATTTTTCTGGCAAATCATTTTTAGCTTAACTTGACATAGTCAAGATAAGCTATTGCCATCACGCGTGCGGAAGTCTGTGAGTCTGTGACGTCTGTTCACATTTTCCTTTAGCACGGGCTACACCCCGTAGTTCTTGTCTGATCGTCACGAAATTTCATATGCAGGTTTGGGGGCATGTCTAGATGAGAACGTCCCCTTTTGGTCGCGATCGGGCAACCGGTATGGCTGCCCGAGCTCAAAACCCGAAAACCATTAGCACAGTCTGCAGGTCGTATTTATGAAGGGATTACATTGTAACTTGGTAGGATGCCTCTGTATAATGCCTAGATGAGAACGTTCCCTTTTGGGCATGATCTATCAACCGTGATGGCTGCCCAAGCCCGAAACCCAAAAACTTTTAGCACAGTCTGCATGCAGGTCATGTTTAATGTGGAGGGATTTCATTGTAACTTGGTAGGATGACTCCTTATGATGTCTAGATGAGAATTTCCCCATTTGGGCATGATCTGCCAACCGTGATGACTGCCCGAGCCCAAAACCCGAAAACCTTTAGCACAGTCTACAGGTCATATTTATTGAAGAATTTCATTGTAACTTGGTGGGTTGACTTCATACATAGTCTCCTTTTGGACGTGATTGGGCAACTGTGACGGCTACAGGAGTCCGAAGCCTGAAAACCTTTAGCACAGTCTATTGGTCATATTTATGGAAGGACTTCATTGTAACCCATAAGTTTGACTCCATATAATGCCTAGATGATGACATCCCCTTTTGGTCGTGATTGGTCAACTGTGACGGCTTCAGGGGCCCGAAACCCAAAAACCTTGAGCACAGTCTACAGGTCATATTTATGAAGGGATTTCATTGTAACTTTAGAGGATCACTCCAGATGATGCCCAGATGAGAATGTTCCCCTTTGGTTGCGATCATTCAACCATGATGGCTGCCAGAGCCCAAAGCCCAAAAACCTTTAGCACAGTCTACAGGTCATATTTATTAAGGGATTTCATTGTAACTTGGTAGGTTGACTTCATATAATGTCTAGATGAGAACGTCCCCTTGGGACGCACTTGGGAAACTGACGGCTACAGGGGCCTGAAGCCCGAAAACCTTTAGCACGAAAACCTTTAGCACAGTCTACAGGCCATATTTATGAAGGGATTTTAATGTAACTTGATAGGATGACTCATTTCGGAATAATTTTACTGTAACTTGGTAACTTTTGTTGATATACACTAACTGTGAGGGCCACATATATTAACTGTGAGGTCATATTATTTTTATCATAAACATAGCATACAGGGAACAGAAATGAACATATTCCCAATTATCACAATTCTTGTCTTATTTCATAATCCTTTCATAAACATTGAACATTATCCTTTTCATCAAACACAACACACAAGTTAAGCTACAGTGTCATTGACACTTTCATTGTTTTTGAGTTCAGTGTTTGGCTCACATGTTTCTACTGCCTCGTCACCCTCGGTATTCAAATTAGTTTTACTCTCAGATTCCAAAGGAGTTTGCGAATCAGCAAACAACACAACAGTCTTTTCATTAATTGACCGGAACAAATCAGTTTTTAGCTCACCGAAGGGAGCTGAACTTATCACCGGCCGGTCGTCGCCCATCGTCGTGAACATTTTTCAAACGACTTCTCCTCTGAAACCACTAGTCCGATTTTCACGAAACTTCATGTGGATGTTCATTACTATATGGCAATTCATGTTTGTTCAAATGAAATGGCCACGTCCCATGGGGGCTCTGTATGGGGCATAACTCTGATAGCACCGTATGAATTATAGAAAAAATTATTAAAAAATCTTCTTCTCCAGAACCAGAGGGCAGAATCTTTTGATACTTGGTATGCAGCATCTTGGTATGGGTCTGATTCAAGTTTGTTCAAATCGGCCCCCTGGATTCATATTTGGGCTCACTATAGAAGCCCAAATTCGAACTTAGTGTGCATTTCAGGCAAATTTCTTAAAAAATCTTCTTCTCCAGATCCAGCAGGCAGAATCTTTTGATATTTGGTATGCAACATTGTGGGGTGGATCTGATTCAAGTTGTTCAAATCGGCACCCTGGATTCACATTTGGGCTCAGTATAGAAGCCCGAATTTGAACTTAGTGTGCATTTCAGGCAAATTTCTTTAAAAATCTTCTTCTCAAGATCCAGTAGGCAGAATCTTTTGATATTTGGTATGCAATATTGTGGGGTGGATCTGATTCAAGTTTGTTCAAATTGGCCCCCTGGGTTCATATTTGGGCTCAGTATAGGAGCCCAAATTTGAACTAAGTGCATTTCAGGCAAATTTCTTTAAAAATCTTCTTCTCAAGATCCAGCAGGCAGAATCTTTTGATATTGGGTATGCAGCATGCTTGGGGGGGGGGAGCAAGTTTGTTCAAGCCAAGTCCCTGGGTTCATATTTGGGCTCACTGTGGTAGCCCGTATTATAACTTAGTTCAAAATGAGGAGTTTTCTTTAAAAATCTTCTTCAGATCCAGCAGTTGGAATGTTTTGATATTTGGTATGCAGCATCCTTGGGGGTTGGGGGGAGGGGGGGGGGGGGTGAGATTCAAGTTTGTTCAAGCCATGTCCCTAGGTCCATATTTGGGCTCACTGTGAGAGCTTGAATTGTAAGTTAGTTCGAAATGAGGAATTTTCTTTTGATATTGGGTATGCAGCATGCTTAGGGGGGTGAGATTCAAGTTTTTTCAAGCCAAGTCCCTGGGTTCATATTTGGGCTCACTGTGGTAGCCCGAATGATAACTTAGTTCAAAATGAGGAATTTTCTTTAAAAATCTTCTTCTTCAGATCCAGCGGTCGGAATGTTTTGATATGTGGTGTGTAGCATCCTCGGGGGGGGGGGGGGGGGGGGTATGGGGGGGGGATTCAAGTTTGTTAAAGCCAAGTCCCTGGGTCCATATTTGGGCTCCCTGTGGGAGCCCGAATTATAACTTAGTCAATATGTGGAGTTTTTCTTTAAAAGTCTTCTTTAGATTCAGCAGACAGAATGTTTTGATATTTGGCATGCAGTATCCTTAGGGGTGAGATTCAAGTTTGTTCAAGCGAAGTCGCTGGGTTCATATTTGGGCTCACTGTGGGAGCCCGAATGATAACTTAGTTCAAAATGAGGAATTTTCTTTAAAAATCTTCTTCTTCAGATCCAGCAGATGAATGCTTTTGATATTTGGTATGCAGCATCCTTGGGGGGTAGGATTCAAGTTTGTTCAAGCCATGTCCCTAGTTCCATAAAATTTGTCTCTCATGACTTCATTCCTTTGTAGTGTTGATGAACCATGTCTAACTGAATGTGACCCCAAATACTTCTTTGAACCACTTTGCCCGGTGAGCGATTAAGGCCCCTTGGGGCCTCTTGTTTTCTTGTTGTGATGTATGGCATTTGCTTGAAACGAGGATCTGAACATGCTGCTAAAAGCTTTTCAATAACATCATTGTCAGTGTACCTGGTCTCTAAATCATTACGAATGGCAGCTTTTATTTCAACAATTATTGGCAAATCATCAGAATTTTTTTCAGCCCTCTTTAAAATCATTTCTTTAAGTGGATGAATTAAGGAAACTGTGGGTAGTTCTTTATCACGTAGCCTTTCCCCAAGTAACCATCCATGAGATCGAACACAACAGCACCCGACTGACCAAAATTCATAGGATCTGGCACTTTTTCCCAGGAATAAACTCTCATCCGGAGCACCATACCATGCGACTCGCATAACTCAAACAGTTTGATTCCATACTTATGTCTTTTGTTTTTTATGTATTGTCTGAATAAAAGTCTTCCACACCATAAAACTATTGACTCATCAACACAAATTTGTCTGTCAGGAGTATAAACCTTATCCATGGTGTTATTTAGGTGGTCTAACATTGGTCGGATTTTGAATAAACGATCGTTGTGTGTTGTGTTATTGTCCACAAAATGCCAGAATCTCCAACAGGAGCTGAAATCGGTTCCTGCTCATAACTTGGCGGAATAACCCAAATTTGTAAATTTGTTTTGTGCTCCAATAATGCTGGATTGACGGAAGGTTTATCGGACTCTTGTGCAGAAACAGTCCTAAGAACGTTCTCATCTCTGATGCGTACGTTGGTTTCCTTGCATGAAGGCGAGATCTCCGCCGTAATGGGTGCTGCATATTTATCACCCTCTCCGCGTACCGCTTGTTTCCTCGACCATAAATTCAATAATATCGTCAAAAAGAAAGATATCCATAAACGTGCCAGGGCTTGCATCAGCAGACATTTGGATCTTCAAACCAGGCGTTTGATTGAAAGAGAATATCGGTGGATCCTTTCTTGAAAATGACCATGTCACAGTCTCCACCGGAGCATCTCCACCTTCTGAAGATATTTTACGTTTTTTCGTTGCAACCGTGTTGTTTGCACCCCTTGCGCTGTTACCAATCTGCCTTGTTCCACCCCTTGTACACACGCCTCCACGTCCACAAACTACAACTTGTGGAGGATCATCCGGCTCCACATATACATCTTCATTTATATCACCGTTTGAGTCTGAGTCCAAACCTGTATCAGAGTCTTACCCAAAGGAAATTGTCACCAAAATTTCACTGAAATTTCAGTAAAATTTTGGTGAAAAGGTGAAATTTTGGCGGTATTTCACAATTTTGATGAAATTCAGTGAAATTTCACAGAAATTTCATGAAATGTTTTCAAAATTTCACTGAAATCCTTTTTAGCTCAACTTGACAAAGTCAAGCTGAGCTATTGCCATCACTTCTCGTCCGTCGGCATTCGTACGTTAGTACTTTCGTTCACAATTTCCTTTGGCACACCTCACAGGTCGCATTTATGATCAGATCACTTTGAAACTTGGTATGCTTGTTTGGGGTGACCTCTAGATGGGAGCTATCGATTTTCTTCAATTTCTGTCAAAAACATGTTGCCGCGGCCAACATTCTTAGAACTTAGTTTCGTTAAACCACAATATTTCCCTTTGGCACATCCTACAGGGCACATATATGATTGGATTGCTTTGAAACCTGGTATGCATGTTTAGGGTGACCTCTAGATGGGAG
Organism: Pictodentalium vernedei; assembly: GCA_031216915.1. Classification (NCBI taxonomy): domain Eukaryota; kingdom Metazoa; phylum Mollusca; class Scaphopoda; order Dentaliida; family Dentaliidae; genus Pictodentalium; species Pictodentalium vernedei. Next base: position 164,066,133 of record CM062297.1, read on the forward strand.
CTATCGATTTTTTTCAATTTCCGACAAAAAATGTTGCCGCAGCCAATATTCTTAGAACTTAGTTTAGTCAGAAGACCTCAATATTTCCCTTTGGCACACCCTACAGGGCACATTTATGATCGGATTGCTTTGAAACCTGGCATGCTTGTTTGGGGTGACTTCTAGATGGGAGCTATCGATTTTCTTCAATTTCCGTCGAAAAATGTTGCCGCGGCCAACGTTCTTAGAACTTAGTTTAGTCAGACCACAATATTTCCCTTTGGCACACCCTGCAGGGCACATTTATGATTGTATTGTTTTGAAACCTGGTATGTTTGTTTAGGGTGACCTCTAGATGGGAGCTATTGATTTTCTTCAATTTCCGACAAAAAATGTTGCCGCAGCCAATATTCTTAGAACTTAGTTTAGTCAGAAGACCTCAATATTTCCCTTTGGCACACCCTACAGGGCACATTTATGATCGGATTGCTTTGAAACCTGGCAAGCTTGTTTGGGGTGACCTTTAGATGGGAGCTATCGATTTTCTTCTATTTCAGTCAAAAATTGTTGCCATGGCCAACGTTCTGAGAACTTAGTTTAGTCAGACCTCAATATTTCCCTATGGCACACCCTTCAGGGCACAGTTATTAGCTCAACTTGACAAAGTCAAGCTGAGCTATTGCAATCATTTCTCGTCCATCGGCGTACATATGTATGTACATCCACAATTTCCTTTGGCACACCTCACAGGTCGCATTTATTTTCATTTCCTTTAAAAAATTATTGTTGTTTTCACCAGCCTTTGAACTTACTGCATTTGTGTAGCAACTTATCCCTTTTGCACTCTCTGCAGGGTATATTTATGAATTTCCATAAAAAAGAGAGAAAAACATTGCCACAAGCAGTGACATTCAAACATCGAGCATTTGTGCATTAACATCTTCCTTTGGCATGCCTCAGAGGGTGCATTCACTATCAGGTTGTTTTGAAACTTTGTATGCTTATGCAGGATGACAAAAGATAGGAGCTATCGATTTTCTTTTCATTTCCATCAAAAACTGTTGCTGTTCGCCTACAGTCTTTAAATTTATTGCATTTGTGCATCAACATTCCTCTTTGACATGGCCTACAGGCCACATTTATCAGGATTTTTTTTTTAACTTGGTGTGCTCATTGGGCGAGACCTTCAGATAAGAGCTATTGGTTAGCATTCATTCCTGTGAAAAAAGTGGCCATTTACAATAACCTCTGAACTTACTGCATTTGTGTATCAACATTCTTCCTTTAGCCAGTCTTACAATTATAAATTCAAGGATTACTCTTGACGTTGTGCACACAATGCTGTTATGTTGAAATTTCACCAAATAACATTGGAACCAATGATCTTTAATTTTCCCATTTCATTTATAACTTACCAAGTTCAAGTTTGTCAAGTTGAGCTACAGTGTCATTGACACTTTCATTTTAATATTTTAGTGAAATTTTGCCCTACACATTTCAGTAAATTTCTGTAAACATTTTATTCAGACATTCATGAAATCTGGATATAATTAATAAATAATTATTACTAAAAATGCAGTGAATTTTGGTGAAAAGGTGAAATTTTGGCGGTATTTCACAATTTTGATGAATTTCAGTGAAATTTCACAGAAATTTCATGAAATGTTTTCAAAATTTCACTGAAATCCTTTTTAGCTCAACTTTGGCGAAGCCAAATTTGAGCTTTTGTCATGACCCGTCGTCCGTCTGTCCATCTGTCCGTACGTCAACAATTGGATACGGCTCGGGCTAGAGGCTGTATTTATGAACCGATCTTTACGAAACTTCTTGGGTACCTTTGTTATGACTGTGGGACGAGATTGAGTGTTTTTGGGTGCGGTCCGAAATTCAAGCTGGCTGCCAGCCGCCATTTTGTACCGATGATGCAGAAATCTGTTTTTTGTACAGAACTTCCATATGAAAGCTATGATTTGAATAATTTTTGTATGAATGTTTAGTACCATGAGATACATCACATATCATACAGGTTTTTTTCTCGTGCTTAAATTATGCAAATTAGACTAACTTTGATTTATTTAGTGTTACTTTCAGCACTGTCAGTGCAAATGCCAATATTTCCACATGAAAGCGCTGATTTGAATAATTTTTTCTATGAATGTTTAGTACCATGGGATACATCACATATAATACAGGGTTTTTTCTCATGCAGAAATTATGCAAATTAGATGAACTTTGCTTTTTTTCAGTGCTGCATACACACAGTAAGTAAACATGTGAATACGGCTCGGGCTAGAGGCTGTATTTATCAACCGATCTTCACGAAACTTCTTAGGTACCTCTGTTATCACCTTGGGACGAGAACGAGTGTTTCTGAGTGCGGTCCAAAATTCAAGATGGCTGCCAGTGGCCATTTTGTACCGAAATTAGGTCTAATCAGTTTTTGTACACAACTTCTATACGGCTCAGGCTAGAGGCCGTATTTATGAACCGATCTTTACGAAACTTCTTGGGTACCTTTGTTATCACCGTTGGATGAGAACGAGTGTTTTGGGGTGTGGTCCAAAATTCAAGATGGCCACCAGCAGCCATTTTGTACCAAAATTAGTGCAATCAGTCTTTGTACAGAACTTATGTATGAAAGTTCTGATTTGAATAAATTTTTGTATGAATGTTTATTAAAAGGGAATACATCACATACAGTACGGGTTTTTTTTCTTGTGCAGAAATTATGCAAATTAGATGTATTTTGATTTATTTAGTGCTACTTATACACTGTAAGTGCACATGTCAATACGGCTCGGGCTAGAGGCTGTATTTATCAACCGATCTTCACGAAACTTGTTAGGTACCTCTGTTATCACCTTGGGACGAGAACAAGTGTTTCTGAGTGCAGTCCAAAATTCAAGATAGCTGCCAGTGGCCATTTTGTACCGAAATTAGGTCCAATCAGTTTTTTGTCACAACTTCCATACAGCTTGTATTTATGAACTGATCTTCACGAAACTTCTTGTGTACCTTTGTTTTCACCTTGGGACAGGAAAGAGTGTGTTTTGGGGTGCCTTTGCTATCACTGTGCTATGAGAACAAATATTTTGGGGTTCAGTCAGCCCCCACTCTGGGACTGAAAGATTTCTTTTCTAGTTTAGCATCTGACTGTCACCCACCTTTACAATACTTTACCTATACATTTGTTACAGGCTACGGTCAGTATTTATGTACAGACCTTTACAGTACTTTATATGTACCTTTGTTATGAGGTCATTACCTAGATGTTTGTCATTGCTATGTCACATACTATACATGTGCATGTCTTGACAAGTTGAGCTACAGTGTCATTGACACTTTCATTTAAAATTTTAGTGAAATTTCGCCCTATACATTTCAGTAAAATTTCTGTAAAATTTTATTCAGACATTCATGAAATCTGAATGGATATAATTAATAAATAATTCTTATTAAAAAGCAGTGAATTTTGGTGAAAAGGTGAAATTTTGGCGGTATTTCACAATTTTGATGAAATTCAGTGAAATTTCACAGAAACTTCATGAAATGTTTTCAAAATTTCACTGAAATCTTTTTTTTAAAATTTTAGTGAATTTTTGCCCTACACATTTCAGTAAAATTTCTGTGAAAATTTTATTCAGACATTCATGAAATCTGAATAGATATAATTAATAATTCTTACCAAAAATGTAGTGTGTTATAAAACGAACCAATCTGACATTGTATGTATGTATGGCTGCAGGAATGAATAAAATTCCTCATCTTAGACCAATTTGCAATGTGCTATGATTGGATTAATTAACTGTAATTACATTTCCAGTGTAACATGATATTATTTGTAAACAGACCTTTTCTTTTTGGGTTTATGTAGGGAGCCCAAATATTAAGCCAGGCACTCAATTTGAACAAACCTGAATCTCACCCCCTTCGAGATGATGTATTCCAAATATGAAAGCATTAATTTTGACTGTTGGATCTGAAAAAGATTGTTAAAGATTATTCCCCATATTTCCTAAGTTAAAATTCAACTCAAAATTGAACTCAAATATGAACCAAGGAGCTTAATTTTATTAAGACTTTATAATGTTATAACAGGAATAATCTCATTATTGACCTGGACATGTATTCATACCTAATAATGTAACTCACCAAATATCATTTAATTTCTTTAATTGCAACTGAAGATATCTCCGAAAGACCTGCAATTTTGGTAAATTCAAAGTCGACAATGTCTATAACTCAGGAAATATTATTTGATTCAAAATTTCCTGTGAGTATACACGTGTACACATCATACACGTACTGCACACCAATTGTCGTAAAAATCTAACGAAAAATGCAGAAGTTAAGTGGAAAAAATGTAGCAGGAGTTGAGTGGACAAGCCTTTGTGATTGAAATTTTGCTATTTCCAAGGTTCGTAACCACACAAAAATCATCACATCGAAAATTCCTGACCTCATGTACAACTACACTTGAGACTGAAACTTTAGACCAAGTTTCGTAAAAATCCAATAAAAAATGTAAGAGGAGTTAAGCCTTTGTGATGTAAATTTTGCTATTTCCAAGGATCGTAACCACACAAAAATCATCGCATCGGAAATTCCTGACCACATGCACATCTTCACTTGATACTGATACTTCAGACCAAGTTTCATAAAAATCCAACAAAAAAATGCAGGAGTTTAGTGGACAAGCCTTTGTGATGGCAATTGTGCTATTTCCAAGGGATATAACCATGCAACATTTGTTGCATCAAAAATTCATGGCCCATGCACATCTATACTTGATAATGACACTTCAGACCAAGTTTCGTAAAAATCCACTGAAAAAACGGACAGACTGATGGACTAAAACTATTTCAATATCACTTCCTGACTTCATGGAAGGGGGGGGGGGGGGGGGGGGTCGATAACAAGAGGCCCCAAGGGGCCTTAATCACTCACCTGCCAAAGTGGTTGAAAGAAGTATTTTTGGGGTCACGTTCAGTTAGAGAGCCCAAATATTAAGCCAGGGACTCAAATTTAACAAACTTGAAAATGATCCTCCTTGAGATGTTAGAAACCAAATATGAAAGAATTCTAACTGGTGGATCTGAAGAGAAAAGTTTTTAAAGAAATGTCCTCACATTGACCAAAACGCATAAAAAAACAACAAACTAATTTTCGGATTTTGGTCCAACCCGGACCCCAAACTTTCAGTGTAAAAAAAAAAAAAATTTTTGTCTTAAAATTGACCAAAATGCATAAAAACAAAAAAACCCTCTTTTCCGGATTTTGGTTCAAAATTTCTAATCCGGACCGGGACCCCAAATTTTCAGCCTAAATATGAACCCAGGGATTTGGCTTGAACAAACTTGAATCTCACCTCCCTAAGCATTCTGCATACCAAATATCAAAAGATTCCTATTGGTAGATCTGAAGAAGATTTTTAAAGAATCCACACGGATCCCAAATTTTCAGTGTTGAAAAAAAAATAAAAAATTTTGTCTTAAAATTGACCAAAATGCATAAAAAAACCAAAAAAACTAATTTCTGGACTTTGGTCCAAAATTTCTAATCTGGACCGGGACCCCAAATTTTCAGCCAAAATATGAACCCAGGGATTTGGCTTGAACGAACTTGAATCTCACCTTCCTAAGCATGCTGCACACCAAATATCAAAAGATTCCTATTGGTAGATTGGTAGATCTGAAGAAGAAGATTTGTAAAGAATATTCCTCATACTGCACTAATTTAAAAATTTGGGCTCCCAAAGAGAGCCCAAATAAGGACCCAGGGAATTGATTTCAATAAACATGTGAAACAATCTTCCAAAGATGTTGTGTGTGGAATTTGAAAGCTTTTGGAGCAGTGGTTTGGGAGAAAAGTAGTGTTAAATGTTTTCCCATTACCCACAGTGTGACAAAATGCTGACTCAGCACTTTTTCATTCAAAGTCTCCAAAAAGTATCCCATGATAAAACCAATAGCAATTTTTTTTTACCATTTCATTCTGTTGGTCCTAAGGAAGCTTCACACCAAATAAGAATTCTCAGGGCCATGTAGTTTTGGAGATATGGGCGTTTTAATTTTTTTCTATTTTAAGCTCCTGCGGTTCCCATGGGGCAACGGGAAAAAAAAATTTGGCATAAATTACTTATGACCCAATAAGCCCTTAGATCAAATTTGGTTCAAATCAGCCTCTTGGTTTGGAAAATAGAAATTTTGGGCTTGGCGAAAATTCTTGCCCCTCCCAGAACAAAGGCAAATATTGCCCGTCAAACTTCTCTTGAACAAACTTGAGTCTACACCTCAAATGGAAGCTGCATACCAAATATCAAGTCTCTGCTACGGCTGGTTCATGAGAAGAATATTTTTTTAAAATTTGTGCATTTTGGCCCCACCCCCCCCCCCCCCCCTCCTCAATATGAGCAGAAAACAAATTTGAAGAAAAATTCAAATGTTCCTATATAACCGCTACTCGTGTGAATTTTCATTGAACAGCAGCCAGTGGCTTGGGAGAAAATGACCCAAACACCACCTTTACGACGGACAAAAAGTGGTCAGAAAAGATCACCCTGACTTTCAGTCAGGTGAGCTAAAAATTCCCTCATACTGGACTAAGTTAAGAATCAGGTCCCCATAGGTAGCCCAAATTAATAACTCAAGGGTCCGATTTCAACAACTTTGAATCCGACCCCCCCAATAGATGTATACCAAATATGAAAGGATTGGTGGATCTGAAGAAGATTTTTAAAGAAATTTCCTCATATTTCACTCCTACAGGGAGACCAAATATTAACCCAGGGAATGGATTTGAACAAACTTGAATCTTATCCCTCCTAGAGATGTTATATACCAAAATATCAGAAAATTTTCCTCATATTGCACTAAGTTAACATTTGGGCTCCAATAGGGAGCCCAAATATCAACCCGGGGCTCCGATTTGAACAAGCTTGAATCTCACCCCTCCAGAAATGTTGTATACCAAATATCATAAGATTCTAATTGATGATTCTGGAGAAGATTTTTAAAGAAATTCCTTCATATTGCACTAAGTTAAAATTCAGGCTCTAATAGAGAGCCCAAATATCAACCCAAGGACCAGGTTTGAACAAACTTGAATTTGACCTGCCTAGAGATGTTGTATACCAAATATGAACGCATTCTGACTGCATGGACCAAAGAAGAAGATTTTTAAAAACAAATTCCTTATATTGCTCTAAGTTCATATTTTGGGTCCCATAGGGAGCCCAAATATTTGCAGGTAACCGATTTGAACAAATCTGAAACTGACCCACCTCGAGATGTTGTATACCAAATATGAAAGGATTCTGACTGGTGAATGCAAAGAAGATTTTTAAAAAAATTCCTTCATATTACACTGAAGTTAAGGAGGCCAAATATTAACCCAGGGACTCGATTTGAACAAACTTGAATCTGATCACCCCCCCCCCCCCCCCCCTCCCCTGAAGATGTTGTTTTCCGAAAAAACATGAAAGGATTCTGACTGGTGGATCTGAAGAAGATGATTTTTAAAGAAATTTCTTCAAATTGCACCAAGTTAAACTTTGGGCTCCAATGGAGAGCCCAAATACTAACTCAGGGGGACCCAATTTGAACAAACTTGAATCTGACCCCCTGCAGATGTTGTATACCAAATATGAAAGGATTCTGACTGGTGGATCTGAAGGAGAAGATTTTTAAAGAAATTTCCTCATATTTCACGACGTTAAAGTTCGGGCTCTTACAGAGAGCCCAAATATTAACCCAGGGACTGGATTTTAACAAACTTGAATCTTACCCCTCCTAGAGATGTTATATACCAAATATCAGAAGATTCTAATTGATGGTTCAGGAGAAGTTGATTTTTTAATTTTGGAAAACAATTTTTGGATGCTGTCAGAGTAATGCCCCTTGTGATGCCCCCTGTGGACATGGCAACTTTATTTGAACAACCTTGAATTGACATAAATTATGATAAGGAACATGCGTACCAAATTTGGTTAAATTTCACTCTTTGTAAAATATGAAGATAAAGACTTGCCACCCTCAAAAACAGTGCCTATAGGGAAACGTCTTTTTAAGCCACACTTCCAACTAACTAAGGTAGTGAATGCATGCCTGGGTGTAATGGGGGTGTGGTGGGGTGAAGTGGACCAGGGATCTGGGCCCTACAACATTTTCGCACCACACACACCCCTCCCCCCCCCCCCCCCCCCACAACTCCAAGAAATGGTCAAACGCATGCATCGCATAACAGTGTCAGTAAACGAAAAACCACAATAATTCAGCTTTTTGCGTATTTGTGCCTCGCAACAGAATTTTCTTGTTACCGGTACTCTTGAAAAAAAAACGTTATGTGGCAGCACCGCCAACACGTGAAAGTCTCGAAGCAGTCTGCTGGTTTTTCAAAGACTGATCCCTACGGACCACATTTCAACATACGCATTCCAAGAACTCTTGATAATTTCGTTTGACGACACAGTGATTTATTTGAACCACTATGACTGACAAATAATGAGAAATACTAAAGAAAAATAGGCCACCGGAAAGTTACGTCACCTGCAGCCTGCATGCGCTGTGTGACGAATTCGAAAACAGAAAGCTGGCATTTTGCTTCTGAAAGTATATCAGTGTATTTGCCTAAACCAAACAAACAATAAACGTACTGTTATTATGTCTCCCCTTCCCAGAAGGGAGACATATTGTTTTAGTGCATATTCTTCTTCTTCTTCTTCTTCTTCTTCTTCTCATACAAACTTTGTCCGGGCCATAACTTTTTTGTCTTTTGACCTACACCTTAGATACTTGGCATGTGGATGTATCACCATGAGCTGGTGTGCAGTGTACCATAGTGACCTTCATGTGACCTTGACCTTTGACCTGAAGGTCAGATTTATGTGTTTTTTTAAGGTAAACATCTCACAAACTTTGTCCGGGCCATAACTTTTTTGTCTTTTGACCTACACCTTAGATACTTGGCATGTGGATGTATCACCATGAACCGGTGTGCATTGTACCATAGTGACCTTCGTGTGACCTTGACGTTTGACCTGAAGGTCCGATTTATGCGCTTTTTTTAAGGGAAACTGACTGGACCAGAACTTTTTTGTATTTTGAGTCAGGCTTTAAATATTTGGCATGTGGATGTATCACCATGAGCCGGTGTGTAGCGTACCATTGTGACCTTCATGTGACCTTGGCCTTTGATCTGAAGGTCAGATTTGTGCTTTTTTCAAGGAAACTTTGTCCGGACCAAAACTTGTTTGCCTTTTGGCCCAGCCCTTAGATATTTGGCATGTGGATGTATCACCATGAGCTGGTGTGTCGCATACCATTGTGACCTTCATGTGACCTTGACCTCAAGGTCAAATTTATGTACTTCAAATAGGGAGTAATTGTCCAGACCAGAATTTTTTTGTTTTTTGATCTAGGACTTGGTTATTTGACATGTGGATGTGTCACCATGAGACAGCATGTCGTGACCTTCATGTGACCATGACCTCAAGGTCAAATTTATGTGTTTCAAATAGGGAGTAATTGTCCAGACCAGAATTTTTTTTGTTTTTTTTGACCTAGGACTTGGTTATTTGACATGTGGATGTGTCACCATGAGACCGCATGTTGTGACCTCCATGTGACCTTGACCTCAAGGTCAAATTTATGTACTTCAAATAGGGAGTAATTGTCCAGACCAGAATTGTTTGTTTTGTTTTTTGACCTAGGACTTGGTTATTTGACATGTGGATGTGTCAGCATGAGACTGCATGTTGTCTTCCTCGATGACCTACATGTGACCTTGACCTCTGACCTTAAGGTCAAATTTATGTACTTCAAATAGGGAATAATTATCCAGACCAGAACTTTTTTGTTTTTTGACCTAGGACTTAGATATTTGACATGTGGATGTATCGCAATTAGACCGCATGTCACATCTAATCATGACCTTCATGTGACCTTGACCTCAAGGTCAAATTTATGTACTTTAAATACGGAGTAATTGTCCAGACCAGATTTTTTTTTTTGGACATGTGGATGTGTCACCATGAAACCGCATGTCCGCTACCTTGATGAACTGCATGTGACCTTGACCTTTGACCTCAAGGTCAAATTTATGTACTTCAAATAGGGAATAATTGTCCAGATCAGAACTTTTTTGTTTTTTGACCTGGGACTTAGATGATTGACATGTGGATGTATCACAATGAGCCCACATGTCATCATGACCTTCATGTGACCTTGATCTCAAGGTCAAATTTATGTACTTTAAATAGGGAGTAATTGTCCAGACCAGAATATATATTTTTTTTTGACATGTGGATGTGTCCCCATGAAACCACATGTCCGCTACCATGATGAACTGCATGTGACCTTGACCTCTGACCTCAAAAGGAAGGGGAGACATATTTTTTAGTGTGCTAAAACACTTTCTAGTTCCTTCTGTATGGTATCGGCATATCACTGATTATTTACAAACGCACAGGTGCAAAAAATCCTGATCTTCTTATTGTTAATTGCATCTCCCAAATGAACTTTGACTGGCGCAGGATTTTCGAAGTAAGTTCTTTTTCCCCAATGACAATGTGGTTAACAGAATAACGGTCGTTTCGTCCCATAGGTAGGGATGACACTCAAAATTTCAACTTATTAGAAACTAATTGTTTTTAAGTTAATTTGATAGATCAGACCATGACATTTATAAAACTGAAAACCTTTTCAAAATCGAACAAGCGGTTGCTAAGTTGTGGCAATTTTTATGCCTTAAAAATGGGCCCTTTTTCCGACACACGAACAAATTTTCTACAAAAAGGTAAAAGACCCCATCTTTCAGAACCTATAGTTTGCAGGAGTTATGTAGAAGGGCTACCCTGTTTCATTCTGCACGCTAAATCCACTTTGTATATAACATTTGAAAAGAATTATCCTTTCTAATAAAGAAATTTCTCATGATATGGGATCAAGAATATGGGGTTTAATTTTGTGGACTTTGTCTAATTTTTCTTTGTAATTTCCTTGTCACAGCTCCGCCAGCAATATAACCGGTATGAAAATGCTAAATTATCATCTTCCAGTCAACGTTATCTCTCTTTACAATCATTGTGCATACCTTGTAGGGTCAGGAAATCAAAGTATCTCCTTTCTCTGTGACTCTTGTTAGTTTTTACTGAAGGTGGTAGAGTAGGTGCAAGGCCAATGTGAAATATGCGGTAATTTTTGGATGTTTTTACCTTAATTTGCTATTATTTTGGTTGTATCGGAATAAAAACTGACTTCATTCTTTAAACTTTGTTTGTACAGTGATTACATGATACTTTTCTATTGGAAAAACTTTGTTTAGTCTTTTTTTACCAAGCAAAAGTGTTTATATGTCACTTTATTTAACACTTTTGAGTAGAAAACGGAAATGTAAATTGGTAGCCAAAAATTGGTAATAAATTCAATAACTGAAAAACTAAGTTGTTTCACCAGATTTTTTTTTATCCATCTGTCTAGTGAGGTTGCCAGAAGATTCTGTACACATTGGATGCTGTTATGGGCATACTGTATGTTTTTTCAAAGCAAAAATAGTAAAATTCTACTGAAATTTGAGAATTGTGGATTTGGGTGGATTTTTACATGTTTGAAGCCACAATTTATGAAATATGACAGATAGAGATGCAAAGAAAGTTTCATTTGATAGCTAGATGTTTCCTGCAACTCATGTAATTGTCAGGTTAGAATACATCAAGATTTTAATATATACTGCCTCTTCTTTCTACCCCGACCCCCTAAATTGACAAGATTTGAAAATTACCAAACCCCATATATTTTTGGAGTGATGAGTTCGAAGAGATTCTATTTGAAACCAAAACAGCTTCTAATACAATTTTTATCAGCTATTCCATAAACACAGACATAAAATAACTCCTTATAGGTTATTATCAACACTGGAGGCAGATATTTAAAAATCAAAAGCTTGTGCACGGTAAGTAAGCTGGAGCAATGGGTAGTTACTTGCTGCTGCCCAATGGTTCTCTCCAGGTACTCGGGTTACTTCCACCCATCAAACTGTCGAAATCGATATTACCCTGGATGTAAAAAGTTGTGTTTTTTAACCCCCAATAAATAAATACACACCCTCTCTCACACGTGCCCAGAGGGCACTACACACGCAGTTGTCACAAAACCAACCACAATCCACTAAAGTAGAATCTGAACATGCAGCAATAATAATAAAAGACAAGAGACAATTTTAAACCTTTACCTAACAACAGAAATGGACAGTGCTATGAACGAATAATGCCATTCAGATATTTCTCCATTTCTTTTTCTTACAAAACGTATCTTATGACTCGTCATTGGACTTAGTTCACTGAGCTTACTCCAATGAGGGATCATAAGCTATGTCTGGTTAAAATATGAAAATTTCTTGTAATTCAAATTTTCTATTCGTGTTTGGTAGAGGGCTAATTGTTTGATTCAACTGCATTTGTTTCAACAGGGAAACATAGTCAGCAGGAGATTCAATTTTTCTATTCGGTTCAACACCAACAGATACACAAACATATACATAACATTATTAAAAAAATTTCCAGTCAATCCATTCTCAATACAATGTTTTGTTATAGTCTGTAAACTGAAACTGCATCAGATCAGATGAAAAACAAATCCAACCACTGATACTGTTAAGTTTCATTGAATGCATTGTCCATACTACATGATATTATTTTGTGTGGCCTCCTCATCTCCCCTTATAGCCACAGCCTTACCTCCCTTGTTGTTTGCTCTCACCAATAACAAAACATACATGTATATTAATTTAACCCTTTACCTAACATGAAAAGCAGACGACACTTGCAAACAAAATTCTTGAATAACTATTTTTTTCAATTTTGTCTCAAAAACATAGGTTATGACCCCTCTTTGGAATGAGCTCGACGAGCTCATTCCAAAGATGGGTCATAACCTATGTTTTTGAGACAAAAAATGAAAAACATAATGAAAATTAATTGGTGATTTTTATGAATAGCGCTGCCCGGTTTTGGCCATTGCATTGGGTAAAGGGTTAAATGTTGAAAGTTACATGCATGCCATGAAGGAATTGACAGATTTTATTAACTGATTACCTTAATTATTTGAAAGGAAACAAGAGAAAAGTCTTACTTTCATAACTTTATTAGTCAAATTCATAACTTTACAAAATGTATCAGGTTGATATACGAGTTATTGATACAAAATATTTGTTTCAAACTCTTTATTTAATTTTATTACCTGTGTATATTAAGTTTCTGCTGCTCGTCGTTGCTCGGTGGTTCTCTCCGGCTTCCTCCACCCGTAAAACTGTCACGGTCATGATTAGCCATTGTGCATAAATATGTGACCTTAACCATCAATAAATAAATAATATTATGTTTCTATTTTTTAGGCTGATGGAATGTTTTATAAATGAAGTAAAAAATGTTGATTTCACAACATTTTATTTCCTGTTTATATTATTACAGAGACCATTAGCTTTTATGGATCCAGTCACACAAAAAACACTGACTTTCAGTTCATTATATTAATATACTGAGGCTTACTTAGTAGTTTTACTACTGTTTTTATAGATAAATGAGAACAAAAGTAAAAAATATCAAGTTTTGGATTGTTTAGTTATTTCATAATTCCATAAAATTTAGAGAAATACCCTTGATTTCAAGCAGTTCCTAAAATGCACACATCACCATGTGCATAATCCTCTAAAACAGGCTCTTCAAAAACATTTGCTTCCACATCATCATCATCATCATCATCATCATCTTCATACGCATATTCAACAGTGTACATACCTCTGTCCTGATTATAACCAAGCACCCTACCTCACGGACCGACCTGGGCATGCGCCAGTGCGTATTTGGTTCTGAAACATCAGGACCTGGCTCTTAAATCTCAGAAATAGGCTTCTGAGTTGGCGCGTAACTTCTCAGATCATATTTTGATATTCTTTCGATGGATAATCGAGAGAGACACTCTTACATGTATTATATATATGATTATCATTTATCATTGTTGTAGAGTGCTTAAGTTAATACTTCAAGTCTTAATTACCAAGCATTAATATTCACTGTGGTTTCTGATCAAGTCTTGGCTGCCTAAATAGGCAGCCAAGACTTGATCAGAAACCACAGTGAAGTTAATGTTTGCTATAGTGTACTAAATGAAAATGATGAGAGCTATTACATACTTGCAGTGTGTGTTACAAACAGCAGTGTGACTCCGTAAATTGAAATCTGGCGCATGAATTGAAAAATTAGGCTCCGAGGCTAGAGTGTATTTTAAATAGTCCTGATCGGTCCCTGCTACCTGTATACCAATATTCCTCACCATCATCTTCATGTTCAATCTTCTTTCCAATAAGATTTTCGCCACCAACTGGAATCAACTCTAGGTCACCAGATGCCAAATCTTCCTGTAATTGAAACTGACAATGCTTTCGCTCCCCATCATAAATAATTGTATAAATTTACCATTCACTACCCTCATTTTTGTCACTAAGCCATTGTACCATACCTCCTTACCACGGTCATTATACAGATGTCTCACCCTCTTACCAATCAAGTCTTCAGGTTCTTCCAGGGAAGGGATATTGGCACTGGCACCAATTACGCTTGTTCATCTCTTCTTTGTCTTTGATGCTTCTCCATTTCTGTAATTTTTCTGGTTTTCCTTGTTGTTGAGCTCCTGAAATTTAAACTTTTCTTTTATTAGAACCTCCTCACTAAGAGGAGTACCTATATCGTTACCTGTAGCAGTATGCAGTGAAGCTTCTTTGTCAGCTAATATAATGGCACCTTTTAGCTTATCGGTGAGAACCTGTAAAGAAAATTTCTTACCACCTGCTGAAAGAGATAGAATGTTATTAGCATTTTTAGCTCCGAGCACAAAATGTCTAAATTTTATTTGCAATTCTAAAATACTTCTCTCTGTTTTTCTGTCTTCTCAGCATTCAATTTCTTGTCCACTTCTTCAACAGTTTTCAACAACCCACCATTTTTCTTTAACTCTCTCATCAAAAACTCTTTCTTCTGTCGCATTCTTCTCTCCTTCACTTCCATGGCTTCTTCCTTTGAGGCTGTCTTCAACAATCTCTTTTGGTGAACATCACTCAGTCCAGCCGCATACAGTAGAATCCTCTTAATTCAATATTCATTTTGCCAGTGAAAATTATTCAATTAACAGGAGTATACAATTAACAGGAATTTGGTCAGTTTCCTGTGTTCTGGAGGTAAACTGAGCATTTATTCTATTATATCTTGTTTGACAGAGTTCATAGAGCTCTGTCAAACAAGATATAACATAATAAATACCTGTATTGGATGTAGTGAAGCCAAAAAGGTTGATAAATAAGGGGAATTTGGTGCGTGTCACAGTAATTTTTTCGACATTATAAAAATTTATACACAATTAACAGGAGTTTACTCTACAACCCATATGCAATTAACAGATCAAATTTGTACTGAAGGTATGGTAAATGGTTTTGTGTTTGAAAATTATTTTCAATTAACCCTTTACCTAACGAATCGCCCGCTTCCGCCTGCGTAATATGCAAATTCAGCAGTTGAAAAAATAGTATTTTTAAAAAAAATTTCAACAAAACCATATCATGTGACCCCTCGTTGGAACGAGCTCGTCGAGCTCGTTCCAACGAGGTGTCACATGCTATGGTTTTGTTAGATTGTTTTTAAAAAAATAAAAAAAATGATATTTAAAATAATAAATTTTGATATCGTCTGCATTGGGTAAAGGGTTAACAGGGATATACAATTAAGAGATATCCAATTAAGTCGGCTCCACTGTACTGTCAAAAAAAAAATTTCGGGCTTCAAATACAATAGTTTCAATATTTTTCTATTAAAGTAAGAAATTCAAAGTACATGAATGGTTAAATTTCAAATTGTTGCTACTCTTAGTATTCATGCATGTGGTACAGGTCAATTCTGCTGAAACTAAATCATGAACTCCATACATTCATTCAGCTGACCTGTGACCTGTGCGTAATAATTTCAGGTCAGGATTCTATTTTGCTGAAAAGAAAAGACCCATAAATAGGCACTCATATGTTAGAAAACTAACACTGAATTTATATTCTATATTTACCTGTATCTTCTGCTGTTTGACAGATTTTCTTGCTCTTCACATTATTTCTGATTTCTGTTGGTCAGGTAAGCTGCTAATCCAATGGGCTCTATGATTACTGTTCCACATGGTAAGACCCTCTGCAAATAGACATACAAGTATTCCACATAACTATTGATTAAAATCATTTGTCAAACATTCATTATATTTTATAAAAGTTTCAGCTGAAAGAAAGACAAAAGATTGTGTACAATATTCTGGTAATTCTGTGCACAAACAACCCTTCTGACAAAGATAATCCAGGCCTTTCTGTTCTTATACTTGAACTGTCAAACAATAAGGCATTGTAAAATATGATCTGCTTTATTTGTTCAAGTAAATTAAGTTTGATAACTTACCAAATGCATATGTCGTTGCTCTTGGCATCAGTCGCATCAAGTAATCTAGCTGTCCAAATATTCTTTCAGGTGCTATGTTGGATGTAGGTACTGACATTGTTTCTGAAATAAACTCAGTAGAACTATTAGCATATTTGCCACCTTCCAGGTGGTCTTTCAACTGTCTGTGGCACACTACAAGGAAAGAAGAGAATATTAATTCCAGGATCTGCTGTGTTATAGCATCTAGCACTGGGCATGGTTCTGTAATAGAATCAACAATTTTATCATTAACTGTCCTTTCATCTTCATCAAATAAGCTTTCTTTTCCTAACAAAAACTGTGATGCGTCTTTTGACCATTCCTGAAGACGAGAAACAAGCAGTTGATAGTTAGAAGTGAGGTTAAGAAGATGACCATTACTCTCTAAAAATCTCCATAAAGGACCTGTAATAAATTTTGATATTAAACCCAATGCTCTTATCCCAGCCTGAAAAGTATTCACCTGTAAATCTGCATTAATTGCTGAAAATAATTTATTATCTTTAGAATGCTGACTGACAAAAGATATTATTAATTCATCAAGAAGATAGTATACACCTGCAGAATTATAAAATAATATATTGAACCTGTTACCTTTAAAGGGGCCCAGTGGAATATTCTTACCATTACCATGAGTATGTACAAAGTCCCTGAACTGCACTGGCTTACCTTATCTTTCACAACCTCTATCTTGTACAGCTTTACATACTGTTCTTACCAGTCTTGTTGTACCTGCCTCACCTGCTTTTCCACAACCACCTGGAAGGGATGCTGCACCAATCTTCTCCCCATTATGGACCAGATCTTCCCACAAACTCAAAGTCTTGTTTGCCTGTTCTGATAAACCTACAAGAAAGTGAAGTCCACACCAAAAATTATTCATCTTACCTAGCTTACCTTTTTCACTCTCAGAAAAAGTGTCCCAGTTACTTACTACATGAGGTAATGCATCTTCTCTCCATACTTCTAACAGGGTGTTGAATTTCTTGTTTGTACTAGCCTGATCACTAATGGTGTTCTTCATCTTTGCTGCAATCTCTTTCACTTGCTGGTCACCAGATGCTGATATATCATCTACAATCATCTTGAGTTTCTCAAAGTATTCTTCTGACTTGCCCCCTGCCATATCTCTCAAACCCATTACCATACTTTCATTTTCTGAAATGGAAACTGAAAATGCCCCATAATGATGTCCAAACTTTGTAGTCCCATCATGACCCAAAGTTAGGTTACCTGAATTCTCTATCTGTTCTTTCAAGTGGTCCATGGCAACACTTCTTGCTTCCAGCAGCATGTACTTGGCAAAACTCTCACCTGGAAGTCGATCAGTCACTAAACCAGCCATTTTCTTCAATACCAATCTTGAAAAGAAAAAAATCAACAAATAAGGCTGAGAAAATAATCTGTCATGATGCATCAATATTGAACACAAATTAATCCATACCTATTGCTCTGCCTTTCCCTGAATTGTTTTAAGAATTATGATATTCAATATATTTATGAAGTCATCATGAAATGAAAAAAATGTTAGAATTAAGTTATAGCGCATTTACCTGATAATCTTCTCAACATTATTGGCACCCACTCTCATGCACATGAGCTCCATGTACACTTCTCTGACACTGTCGTTGAATCTGCCCTTCTGGAAGGTCTTGATCTCAGCATCATTTAAAAAATCCTCCATTTTCTCACTACATTCCATGTACTTAGTCTGCCAGAATGAAATTTCTTGGTTCATTTCTTAGATTTTTCTGGAAAAGAAAGAAGATGATTGATTCCTCTGGCTTTAAGCCAGATTTTTTTTATGATAACTAATTTTACTCGTCAAATTCTTCTTCTCTTTCCGCATTATGCTCATCTTTTCTTCAGCATCAAATCTCTTTCTTCTCTCTTCTTCAAGCTGACTCTGAAGCTGTTCCATCTGATCTGCAATGATTCATTGAAAAGATGGATGCATTAAGCAATTATTCTTGACATTGTACACCTGATATAACATAGGTTATAACCCATACTTCACCTTCCTATTTTTTTATAATGCTAAGAATTCATTGTTTGTAGCAAACACTGATTCTTCACTTTCGAGACCACTGAAGCACCTTTTTAAACAAATGATTTCTACTAACTTCAAATTGATGCGTACCTGTGAAATTTTCCCGTAATTCTGTAATATCGGTGACTTTTTGCTGGTAATATCCCTTCGTTCGTCACAAGTTTCGGACATCGGATGACTTCTCATCGATTTTCTGCTGCTTTCTTCCAATCTCTTGCCAAGCTTTCTCTACCTCAGATGCTAATATGGTATTCTGTTGCTAGAGTTCTTTTTTCTGCTCTGTCGGCTGAAACTGTAAACTTAAATTCTGCATTAGTGGTGTTAAACTTACCTTTGTGTCTCTTGGTGCAGGAACTGAAAAAGGCTCTGCACAAAATTCCTCTACTTTCTTTATGTTTCTCTTTCTGTAAAGGGACCAGTATTTATCAACAGTTCTTTCTGCCTTTGTCCATACTTTCTTCTTGTCACCATCTTCTGCTTTTGGAATCTGAAAAAAACTTGAAAATCGCCTCATAAAACATGCTATAAGTGAGAGAATTATTATTTGAAATAAATGATCGTTTCTACAATGAAACCTTTGGTTAGTCTATCTTCTGGGTACTTCTCCATGCTATAGTCTAAAAAGAAAGAAGCTTCAGTTAGTTTGAGTTTTCTAAGCTCTGGTAAATACTCTGTTTTCTTTTTCTCTTCATCTGATGGGTAAACTAAATTACAAACTGTACAATCTGTGCAACAATCATTTTTTAAAAAAGAAACAAGTAACATATATACAGGCATTGTACCACCATAACTGGTGATAAATGAATCAATTTCCTCTAACTTAACACCATGCTGTTCTTCTTCCACTTTTTCTAATAATGATTTCAAAGCACCTGAAAAAAAGAAATGTTCTCATTAAAGTGTTAGCTGAATGTGTACCAACATCCCCCCAAAAATATAAAATTATTGTGTTCAGACACTCACCCCCCACCCACCCTTTACCCAACGCAGGCGATATCAACATTTATTATTTTAAATATCATTTTTTCAAATTTTTCAAAAGATTTCAACAAAGCATATCATGTTACCCCTCGTTGGAACGAGCTCGGCGAGCTCATTCCAATGAGGGTTCACATGATATGGTCTTGTTGAAATTTTTTGAAAAATAATATTTTTTAAACTACTGAATTTACATATTGCGTGGGCAGATGCGGCCACTTTGTTGGGTAAAGGGTTAAACTCAATCTATAAAGGACAATATGTTTATATTTCATATATTTATACCTCAAAACATGGGCCAGGATTTCCTTCAGATGAGTTGGGTGGAAAAGCCCAGTCTTTTTTTTTTGACAAATTTGAGCAGAGATTCCCTGGGGCAGGGCCCACTCAAGTAAACCTGATTTTCTACAGCACAAACCCAGAACAACTTGTAACAGCAAATTTGTTAATGAAAAATGGGCAGGAGTTCCCCTAGGGCACAGCCAGATTAACAGGTTAATCAATCAAAAGCAAAATTAACTTTGAAGAATATAAGATAGCCATTCCATCTGGGCAGAGTCCATTCAAATCATGCCATTGCTGTTGAACAATACAAAATTTGTTCATGAATAAAATTGGGCAGAGCCCAGTTCAATCATTGAAACTCGGAATGCAAAATTAGGTTTGAAAACAAATCAGTCAGGGTTTCCCCCTGGGCAAAGCCTGGTCAGGTAATGTCAGTGTTGATGATCAACACAAAATTAAATCACCCAGGAAAAAAAATATTGGGCAGGGGCTCCCCCAGGACAAAGACCAGCAGTCAAGTAATGTCAGTGCTGTTGAACAACACAAAATTAGTTAATGAAAGAAAAATTGGGCAGGGGTTCCCCTGGGGCAGAGCCCAGTTAATCAGTAGAGCTTAATGCAAAATTAGGTTTGAAAAAAATCAGGCAGGGGTTCCCCAGGTAATACCAGTGTTGTTGATCAAAACAAAATTAAATCACCCAGGAAAACAAATATTGGACTGGGGCTTCCCAGGGCAAAGCCCAGTCAAGTAATGACAGTGCTGTTGAACAACACAAAAATTAGTTAATGAAAGAAAAATTGGGCAGGAGTTCCTCTGGGGCAGAGCCCATTTAATCAGTAAAACTTAACGCAAAATTAGGTTTGAAACGAATCAGGCAGGGGTTCCCCAGGTAATGCCAGTGTTGTTGATCAAAACAAAATTAAATCACCCAGGAACACAAATATTGGACAGGGGCTTCCCAGGGCAAAGCCCAGTCAAGTAATGACAGTGCTATTGAACAACACAAAAATTAGTTAATGAAAGAAAAATTGGGCAGGGGTTCCCCTGGGGCAGAGCCCAGTTAATCAGTAAAACTTGACGCAAAATTAGGTTTGAAAAAAAATCAGGCAGGGGTTCCCCAGGTAATAATACCAGTGTTGTTGATCAACACAAAATTAAATTACCCAGGAAAAAAAAATATTGGGCAGGGGTTCCCCCAGGACAAAGCCCAGCAGTCAAGTAATGTCAGTGCTGTTGAACAACACAAAATTAGTTCATGAAAAAAAAATTGGGCAGGGGTTCCCCTGGGGCAGAGCCCAGTTAACTGTTAATCCGTAAAACCCTGAAGACAAAATTAGCTTTGAAAAAAATCAGGCAGGGGTGCGCCCAGGGCAAAGCCTGGTCAGGTAATGCCAGTGTTGTTGATCAATACAAAATTAAATGACAAAAAATAATTGGGCAGGGGTCCCCCAGGGGCAGAGCCCGATAAAGTAATCCTGATTTTCAACAACATAAAACTGGAGTCACTTTTAATGCAGCAAAATTAGGAATGGAAATCTAGGCAGGGTTCGTAAACTGTTTCACCTAAACATGCACAGATGTTCAAGCAGCCAGGTGTGGAATAGAATAGCACAGCTCCCCCCCCCCCCCCCCCCCCCTTACTTTATGCAAAGCTGGTTGAACTGACAATGCTAAACCATGCAAAAATTTCACCCAAGAAAACCTTGCCAAAAAAAACGAGATGGAAAACGAACATTCTTGTTTCAACAAAGCGCCTTTCGAGGTGAAACTTTCAACTGAATAACACGTGGGGTTTATTTTTGTTTACGTGACAGCCTTTAAAATTATAATAAATGATAATTAGTAGGCGTGCTTTGCCTTTGTGGAAGCAAAAAGTTTGTGGCTTTTCAATAACTGAATTGAACATTGGTCACGCTTTGTAAACAGGTGCACGAACACGGTCGGCATTCAATCGAAATTTTGACAGGACATTTTCATTATTTCAGCCAAATTGTCGAGTAATTGTGAAATTTATGTTGATATATGTGAACAGAAGTTATATTTTGAAATAAAGAATGCAAAAATTACTATTTGGAACAGATAAATCGTTCAAATTAAAGGTGGACGAAATTTAAAAAACGTCAATGTTTACAACCGGAAGGTTGGAACATGCTAGAAGGTAGGCAGAGCTTCTGATAAACAAACGAGGCACTTGAGAACAATAATATTTGCTCATGTTTTCGATGTTTAGGTTGAAAACTGTGACAGGAGCAGGCCAAACTGTTTCCAGTCAGCTCATTATAAGCTCTACCGTCTTTTTTGTCACATTTCAGTGTTTTCCGCTGAGTTGTTAGTGGTTCACTCCTCCCGCAGTTGAATTTGTCACGTGCTGAAATCCATCTTGTGAGAATTTTCCGTGCGATGACCTCCACTGCAATTTTCCAAATTTTCACCGATTCGGTTAATACATACCATTTGTAATTTTTTTAGATGATTCTGTGGTGCTTTCTGTGGAGTCTAGTGCGGCGTGCTGGTCATTCATCATTCACAATTTATGCTATTTCACTTCAAAATATGTCGTTGATCTTATTGCTTTTGAGTGCGTCAGTGAAATTCGCATCAACAAACGCAGCACGTGTTTTTTAAATTACGTGCTCTCGAGGGCGTCTCTTTGGATTCGGTCTATTTTTGTCAGTGTTTTTTGACAGGTCATCGACTGGAAGATATTTGAATCAGCCAATCGACACCTTATTTTTTTGGTAGACTGGAATCTCCCCTATTTAAATATGTATGATACTTCCGAAAACATAAACTGGTATTAAAATGGCACGCTCTCGAAGTCTTCTTTGGAAAATAAACCACAACGAAAAATAGAAATGCCGAAGTATCATGTACCATTGGAAAGTTGAGAATGTTATCTTTACGATGATGGCAGTGATTTTTTTCAACAAAAAAGATCTTCCAGTCGACAGCTCTTCAAAAATGCATGAAAAACTGTTACACAATTTTTTTTTTTACCCCAAAATTCACGATTTCTTCTAACTTTGACGTCGCCGTTGTTATTTCCAAATTCGTGTATCGAGATCAGATAACTTGCATTAGCTTGGGTGTAAACTCATGAATAACCAACTCTTTTTTTTGGGGGGGGGGGGGGGGGGGGGGGGGGGGGAATATTTTAAAATAAGAGAAAAGGCGATATTTAACAAAGGTGCACTTTTGTATTTTTTCATGCAAATCAGTTATCGTGACGTCCCTACCATTGGCAGTTCATACAGAAATCGAAACCGGACGTATTGTGCGAGATATGCTTGTTAGCTCACCTGACTTTCAGTCAGGAGAGCTATGGTGATCACTCACCGTCCGTCGTCCAGTGTCCGTCGTCTGTGAACATGGTGTTTGCATCTTCTCCTCCCAAACCGCTGAACCAATGTAATTGATATTTGAGATAATAGTTTGTTATGACATCGCAATTTGATTTTGTTCAAATCAAGTTGCCTCGCCCGTGGGTAGGGCCACACCCAAAAAGTGTGCTGAAATCTTAAAAAATCTTCTTCTCATGAACCAGCAGTAGCAGAGACTTGATATTTGGTGTGCAGCTTCCTTTTGAGGTGTAGACTCAGATTTGTTCAAGAGAAGTTTGTGGGGCTATACTTGGCGTCGTTATGGGAGGGGCAAAATTTTTGGCCCTGCCCAAAATTTCTATTTTCCAAACCGAGAGGCTGATTTGAACCAAATTTTATGTGAGGGCTTATTGGGTCATAGGTGCCTAATTTATGCTGATTTTTTTTTTTCCTGTAGCCCCATGGGAACCGCAGGAGCTAAAAATAGAAAAAAAAAATTAAAACGCCCATATCTCCAAAACTGCACGGCACCGAGAATTTTTATTCGGTATGCTGCTTCCTTAGGACCAACAGAAAGAATTGGTAAAAAAAAATTGCCATCGGTTTTATCATGGGGTACAGTTTCGGGACTTTGAAAAAGTGCTGAGTCAGCACTTTTTAACACTATAGGCAATGGGAAAAAACATTAAAAAATCTTCTTCTTCAGATCCAGGAGGCAGAATCTTTTGATATTTGGTATGCAATGTTGGAGGGTGGATCTGAGTTTTTTGTATGCATGGTGAACAGCTAATTTTAAAAACCCATGTTATGATACGAGCCAGTAAGCTGCCCGTTTATTGGTTTATAAGTGACCAAACACAACTGATTAAGCAAAGTAAATATATGACTAACCACTTTCAGTTGTGTCGGTTTAGCATTTGAACGTTAAGTTCTGACACGCAGAGTTGGTGGTACTCATAACTTATGAAAATATCAACGCCACACTGCCCATTTCATACTGTAGGCACAGAAATGGAAAATTTTTGGAGGGGTCCGACTAATTGACTAGTATTTGATTTCCTCTGTCGACTAGTCAACTCCTGAAAATCCCTAACCATTTCAACACTATCATTAGGCAAGACCTTTAGATAAGAGCTATTGATTAGCATTCATTTCTGTGAAAAAAGTTCCCATTTACAATAACCTCTGAACACACTGCATTTGTGTATCAACATTCTTCCTTTAGCCAGTCTTACTGTTTACATTTAAAAATTGTGTGGATTACTCTGACGTTGTGCACACACAATGCTGTTATGTTGAAATTTCATCAAATAACATTGGTACCAATGATCTTCAATTTTGCCATTTCATTTATAACTTACCAAGTTCAAGTTTGTCAAGTTGAGCTACAGTGTCATTGACACTTTCATTTAAATTCATTTTCCAATTCTTTTCCGCCTCCAAGGCAAGGTCTCCATTTTTCTATTTTCACTGTGGAAGAAAAAAAAAAAGAAAAAAAAGGGGTTCATTTAGGCCTAAAAAAATAAAAAATCTGTTTCTCAGGCACTCCCGCATGGTCCTTTTGGCTGCCGCATGCTCTCTTTTTATAACCAATTCAAACTTAAAAAAAATAAAAATTAAATGGTTTATGTCTGATATTTTACCCAAGTTAAAAAAATTGATGAATTTGTCCCTTGAGTGCAAGAAGGCTTTGCAATGCTTTAGCATTGCAAAGCCTTCTTGCACTCAAGGGATGAAATAACCACCACCCATGCTATTCTGTAGATTATGAGGCCTAAAACTTGAACCAAGAACATGAACTTTTGATGGCAAAAAAGTAATTACTGAAATAAAAAATAAAATAAAAAACCGCTTGCTCGCATGCAATTTCACAAATAATGGCCTGAGAAACAGAAGATCTACTTTGTGTGGCCTTTTTGGGATTTCACTCAACAGCCAAAGCAGCCGGGCTTCAGACAATTTTACAGGTCAAGGTTGCCAGAGAGCCAGCAAGCAGTACCGAGTAACTGCAGTACTCCCCATAGCAAAAAAAAAGCAGTGTTACAGTTACAGCCATGTGTACCAAAATTATTACCCAAAATATAACTTGTTTATATTTTTATCATTGTCGCCACGTTATTGGACTCAAAGCTGATATAGGCCAAACTTCAAGATGTATATAACTGTACAGTCAAGCAAGTCATTCTGATGTCTTTATATTGCACTAGATTTGTTTTGAAATTTCATTGGCACTTCCCATTCCACGTAGTTTGACTACAATTGGGTGTCTCCCACTTAATCAAAACAGGAATTTTTAGTTCCACAAATAATGAAAATAATTACTAAATGTACTAAAATTATGAAGTGTGTACGTATAACTATTTACAAGAAATATTGCTGTGGTCAGGTTAATTTTTTGCTTGTTAAGTCTGGTGTTAAAGGGGGTTAATTTTTAGGCTTGAGACAAAACAATTTTGTGGAACATCAAGAGAAATATACTCTATATATTGGGACACACATTTTTTCCAGAAAAATATTTTTTTTTATGCTCCAATGTTTGGGACACTCAGGAGACTTGTTTTCAGTTGGCCCAGTCACCTAAAAATGGTGCAAAATGCTCAATATTAAAGCTAAGTTTGTTGTTTTTCTTTAAATCTGTTCCCAAGTTTTAATATTTACAGTCCGGACTGACATGAGGAAGACTATTTAATACTACATTGTGACAGTCTTCAACCCTTCACTGAACGCTAGTGGCAGATGACACTCATAAAAAGAATTCTTGTGTAACTAAAAATTTTCATTTTTGCTTCAAAAAACATAGCTTATGACCCCTCATTAGAACGAGCGCAATGCGCACTATAAGCTATGTTTTGGAAGCAAAAATGAAAATCCAAAAAAAAATTGGATGGCGATTTTCATATATTGTGATGGAAAACGAATCACACACAACTTGATTCAGCGTCATATTAAGACCAGGTTGTGTTTTTTTTTTTCCCCGTTTTCAAAGATGTGGGACATCTGTGAAAATAATTATTTTTAGCTGTCCCAATACATAGAGTAAATACGGTAACATGATGTATTAAATAAATATTCCAGAGAGTATTAGTACTGCATAAGAAATATTGGATTATGAGGATAATACAGATAACATGCTGGTGCTATACAAATAACATGCTGTACCATGAACTAAATGGTCTTCACAAGATTTTCAATGGAAAAACAAATATATTAAGTTTTGAAAAGAGGGCACTAAAATTAGTCTTGACTCTAGAAATGGTAAATTGTTTTAAAATGAAATACAAATCATAGTTTGTAAAAAGTGATTATTTGAAAAACATTTTTTCTTGAGGCTACATCCAGGTAAGAACAATATATTTTTGACAAAACATCTTGGTGATGAAATGCGGCTAATAGTCATATTATACATCAAAATGAAGGATGCGTTGCACACAAAACACGAATAAATGTACAGTGGATCCCACCTAATTGGATATCTCTTAATTGTATATCTCTGTTTATTGAATATAATTTTTCAACACAAAACCATTTACTATACCTCCAGTACAAATTTGAGCTGTTAATTGAATATAGATTATAGAGTAAACTCCTGTTAATTGAATAAAAAATCTTGTAACCTGTTGAGAAATTACCCTGACTCTTCCCAGTTTTCTTTGTTCGTAGACCTATATGGCCTCAGTACATCCAATGCAGCCCCTTAATCTATTATACCTTGTTCGACAGAGCTCATAAAGCTCTGTCAGACAAGATATAATGGAATAATTGCTAAGTTTATCTCTAGAATACAGGGAAGTGACACAATCCCTGTTAATTGAATACTCCTGTTAATTGAATAATTTTCATTGGCAAAGTGGCTATTCAATTAACAGGGTTCCACTGTATCAACACTGCATCTGGCCTGTGCACAAGCAATGTTTCAGCCAATGGACCTCCAGGTAACCCGGAGGTCCATTGACAGAAACATTGCCTGTGTTTGCTAAGAGTAACCAGGAGAACCTGCCGTACTTTGGATGCCATCTGATATGGCAATTGCGGGAAATTCCTACGTGCAATTAAGCCTAGATAAGTGCACAGTTCGGGACACGACTTCTACTTTCATCTGTAACTGTGAGTCATTCAAATCAAGCACCTGAAAAATAAGACATCCAGCCATATACAGTCAGCCCACTTAATTGGATATCTCTTAATTGTATATCCCTGTTAAGTGAATATAATGTTCAAACACAAAACCATTTACCATACCTTTAGTACAAATTTGATCTGTTAATTGCATATGGGTTATAGAGTAAACTCCTGTTAATTGTATATATATTTTGGTAATATGTCGAAAAAATTACTTTGACACACACCAAATTCCCCTTATTTATCTACCTTTTTGGCCTTACTACATCCAATACAGGCATTTATTCTATTATATCTTGTTTGACAGCTCTATGAGCTCTGTCAAACAAGATATAATAGAATAAATGCTCAGTTTACCTACAGAACACAGGAAACTGACCAAATCCCTGTTAATTGTATACTCCTGTTAACTGAATAATTTTCACTGGCAAAATGGAGGTATCCAGTCACTTCGGCCCCAAGTCAAGTCGGCCTCTGGTCACTTCGGCCCCAAAGTAATTTTGGACCTAGTCACTTCGGCCCCAAAGTCATTTCGGCCCCCTAGTCACTTCGGCCCCAAAGTCATTTCGGCCCCAGGGTAAGGGAGTTCAATAAACAATAAGACTTAATTTTTGATCAGAAAAAATTGTAATTAAAGTTCACCGTTATGAAAGATGGATATGATATATACATGTACAACAACGTTTTGAAAGATTAAACAGATAGATTACAAATACTGATATATAATATACATTAAGTGATAAATACTACAATTTATTCATCAACTTTTTCAATATTTGGAATTTGGGTACAGTAAATATTGCTTATTTCTCGAAGAAATTCTGAGGTTCTCAGTTCTTAATTCTCATATTTATCCCATAAGACGTGCAGTTTTCCTCCTAGTTTCCTGGTATCTCCCTGTTGTCGTTGCGTCATGGATTGTTCCTCGACAGCTCTCATTGTGATAGTAATGCTATTTCCTTCTTTCCTCAGGAGTGGTACTAGTAGGTAAAAATGTAGTTTCGATTTTCCTGCCTTGCTGTTGAGACGTCGATGCCATCCTAAAAAAGTAATACAAACGAAAATTAAATGAAACTTTTGATGTAGATGTAGATATAAATATCATCTGAAAAGTTTGAAAATACTTTAAATTGAGACAAAATCAAGAACGGTAGTTGACGGTAGCATATTTCCCATTACCCTATTTCAGTAATATATGAAGCCCCCCCCAACCCTCCTCCCTCCCCAATACCCCCCCCCCCCTCTCCCCCTTCACCTCCCTCCTCGGTGTTCCAAAGTTGAAAACCACCTGTATTTAATTATGTCCAATAAGTATCAAAATAGTCATAAATAAGGATTAATGAAAGTGAGAATGAGAAAACTCTGTACATACCCTCAACATCATTGTTGGTGCAGATTGGCTGCTGAAAAACTGACCACTGGGCATGTGTTCAGTGTGGGCTATTCATCCAGGTATTGCTGATATATGTTACCAAATCTTGCAGTTGTTGTGTGTTTGCAGACTGTGCGAGTTGTTGAAAAGCTGCAGGTATATGTTGCTCTGGTAGAAAAGCTAATGCAAAGAGTTTCTTGATGTATAGATGAACTCCTTTCCTTTGATTGAAGATTGTCTTCAGGCCAAGAGAGGCCACTTTTTTCATGACTGCTTGTCCCCAGTGAAAAGCGCATCCCTTGATATCAGTACCCTCATACACTTCTCTAACAGCATGCCGCTGCTTCAAAATCAAGAACAAACCCTTGAACATTTCTTGTTGGTCGCAGTTCATTTATCCTGTTGAAGACCTACAAAAGTAACATAATACATATTTTTTAATGTTAGCACTGTTAACAATTTTGTCTGACAATCACTGAGAGTTCAAAGATTCATAAGAATACCATTCAAACTGATGTGTCTTGACATCCATATTTACGTGGTTTTATTATGAATTATTGAACATATTTCCTTTGTTGATACTTCCAGCGAAAATTAGCTTATGGAAATATTATACCACGCTAGCTGACTTGAAAAGGTGAGTATAAATCACAGAAAAGGTTAGATATGGATATTTCCGTTTTTGTTCTCTATATATCATCAGTAATTATTTTCTATTATTGAGTCTGTTGAACTCGGAAATAAATATTGTTTAAACTAACACGGATAGAGTACGACAGTTGCACAAAAGACGTCTTGGAGAGTAAATTTAAAAATGAGATTAGATATGGATATGAAAAAATCTGTTCACCACCATTTGTTTTGTTACAATTAATTAGAGAGTAAATTAAAAAATTAACTTACTGCAACATAGTCTTTCTTTTTTCTCCTTGACATTAACACAAACACCACAGGTACTTGTTTCATGCAGTTGTCTTTTTGGATGAATGCGTGGATACTGAATAATTGCTGAAATGGTTGTCTTACAATCTTAAAGGTGCCATCAAGGTACAAACGTCTTGCATTCTGCAGCAAATCAAGTTGTGGTTGTGTTGCAAACATTATGTGTCGTGCAGTGTCAACTCTAAGATCTCCAATGAGAAAGTCCTCACAGTCTAAAAAATCCACATCAGTATCAAAATCAAGATCCTGTGGCTCAGCAGGACGTAATTTTTGGCGGCGTCTATGTGTCTTGACATCCATATTTGCATGGGTTCATACAGCTCTTGAAAAACCCTTGAAAATGAGTTTTTTCTTGAAAAACCCTGGAATTTGAAATTAGCCCTTGAGAAACCCTTGAACTTTCAGAAATCTCTTGAAAAACCCTTGAATACCAAGCTATTTCCTGGGCGTTGTAAACATATGTGTACTCGCCTTTTACTTGTTTGTTGCGCTCGTGTCGCTCAGATAAAAAAAAAACATAAAAAAGTATGGAACGTTTTACCAAGATTACTGTAATACAGATCACACTTTGGGTACCAGTACTTCCTGACTTCCAAAGTCAGATCCGTGTCACATGAATCTTAGATTTTTAGAGCTCATACAACAAGCTGAATAGTATATGTAGCCCTTGAAAAAAAAAGATGAAGCCCTTCAAAAACCCTTGAAATTTGAGAGCAAATTTTTGTATGAACCCTGTCACTGAGAGTTCAAAGATTCATAAGAATGCCATTCAAACTGATGTGTTTTGACATCCATATTTGCGTGGGTTTTTTATGAATTATTGAACATTTGTGGGGCCGTAATAGGTATATGCAGGAAAATATACAAATGGGTAAATGCGGGAAAATAAAAAAAACATGACAATCACTGAGAGTTCAAAGATTCATAAGAATGCCATTCAAACTGATGTGTCTTGACATCCATATTTGCGTGGGTTTTTTATGAATTATTGAACATTTGTGGGGCCGTAATAGGTATATGCAGGAAAATATACAAATGGGAAATTGCGGGAAAATAAAAAAAACATGACAATCACTGAGAGTTCAAAGATTCATAAGAATGCCATTCAAACTGATGTGTCTTGACATCCATATTTGCGTGGGTTTTTTATGAATTATTGAACATTTGTGGGGCTGTAATAGGTATATGCAGGAAAATACACAAATGGGTAATTGCGGGAAAATAAAAAAACATGACAATCACTGAGAGTTCAAAGATTCATAAGAATGCCATTCAAACTGATGTGTCTTGACATCCATATTTGCGTGGGTTTTATACAAAGCATAAATTTTAATTCTAAAAAAAATGTGTTTATACCTTTCAGTTATAGGTTGCTCTGCCATTAATGGTGCCGATATATCAAATGATCTGTCCAGACTGTCATGTGGAGGTACTATATATGTGGCATTCATAGCACCATGTCCTAAAGTAGCATCTAACGCATCCTCCATTTCAACATCTCTAATTTCAAATTCCTCCTCCTCCTCTGTTGGCACCTCATTCATCCTTTTACATACATTACAGGTAAAGTCTATATTAATTTCGCCACGATTTGCTTTAAAATAATCCTTTTGCGAAACCCCTGATTCGCAAACCCGGTGCTGCCATCTCTTACAAGTTTCACATTCTAAAGCATGTTGACGAGGGCGTACCTGGTTGTTGCAGACAACACACACGTCTGCCATGACTGATGCGAGAACTGAATGCTAGACTGAGTACCAAAACTTGTATTTATAATATCTGTGTGCTGTGCATCAAAACGGCATTGAAGGTAAATCAATGAGCGGTATTTTTATTTTGAATGAAAGAATGTTTGGACAATCAATACACACTTGATGAGTACAAATTATCGTCTATTCTTAAAGTGTTTGAACAACGAAAACAGTAATTAAGGGGTTATCCGTAAGCCGGGATAACCTGATTGAAGAGTGTTTTGGGCAATGAAAACATAACAGATTAGTAATCATCAAAACTGGTAACATATTAAAATAAGTGTGTTTGGACAACAAAATAAGTAGTCTGATTAAACCGGGTTGGTTTATTTTATAAAAACACCAAGCTTGCTATATATAATCGGCCGGAGTGGATGTCATACCAGAATGTGACACTGTGAAAGAATGATGTAGGATCTGACTAAAATAATAAATTCCACCCACCCCCCCACCCCCCCCCCCCCCCCCCCCACCCCCCACCAAAAAAAAATTTGGGGCCGAAATGACTAGGTATTTTGAGGCCGAAATGACTTGGGGCCGACATGACTAGGGCCGACTTGACTAGGGCCAAAATGACTTGGGGCTGAGGTGACTGGAATTCCAAAATGGATATTCAATTAAGAGGATTCTACTGTAATACATGGGCAATAGTTCAGTAGACAATTGGACCCTACTTGACAAACTTTTGTTCTCCAGTTTATAGTCCGGTGAACTCCTGCCAGCATGATCATATTCAAAAGATGGATGCTTTCACACAAAGGGTTGCTTTTTTTTGTTTGAGAAGGTTCTCTGTAGATAGAGGGACGACACTATAATAAACCAAGACAACTAGTGTAAGCTGTTAGTTGAATGTTCTCCATGATATCTGTCAGAATTGTGTCAAAAACATGTGTTCTCTCCAGAACCAATTTCATGACTGGCATTTTAGGAACTGTAATAGTATAGATTTCATAGACAAACAATTTTTTATCTCATTTGGCAGATGTCAGGGTGTGACCAAATTAAACTTATTTCAAGCACCAGTGGATGATTTTAAAAATTTGGTAAAGATAATTCTCTTCCCGCACTTGCCCCATGAATTGTTCTACAACATGTACAAAAACTTCCAATTTGCAAAAACTCTCAACAATTTTTAGCTCAACTTGACAAAGTCAAGCTGAGCTATCGCCATCACTTCTCTCCGTCGGCGTACGTACGTACATAGGTACGTCCACAATTTCCTTTGGCACACCTCACAGGTCGTATTTATGATCAGATCATTTTGAAACGTGGTATGCTTGTTTAGGATGACCTTTAGGTGGGAGCTATCGATTTTCTTCAATTTTCGTCAAAAAATGTTGCCACGTCCAACGTTCTTAGAACTTAGTTTAGTCAGACCTCAATATTTCCCTTTGGCACACCCAACAGGGCACATTTATGATCAGATTGCTTTGAAACCTGGTATGCTTGTTTGGGGTGACCTAGATGGGCGCTATCGATTTTCTTCCATTTCGGTCAAAACATGTTATCATAGGATTGTTATTGTTTTTAGCTCACTAACTTGAGTTGTGTGATCTTATGGCATGGCTCGATCGGTCGGCGTTGGCATATGTGTCCAATAATGTTAAAGCTTCTGTTTAGGTAACTTACTCGCCCTGTTTCCATGTCATGGCTTTTATAATGCTGCTATATGATGGTTATTATCATTCCACCATGATTTCACCCCCTCATACCCTACATTTTAAACATTTTTCTTTACATTTTTAGTTGCGTTTTTAGTTTTCGGTTTAGGTCAGAATTTCATGTTTAACTAAGTGTTTAGGTCAGCTGCTGTGCTCCTTCTCTTCCCATGGCACTTACATTCATCATACATGTTCCTCAGTATCATTGTTCCATGATTAACCCCCTCATACTCTGCAGTTTAAACAGTTTTCTTGACATTTCCAGCTGTGTTTAGTTTTCTGTTTAGCTCAGAATTTCATGTTTAACTTAGTGTTTAGGTCAGCTGCTGTGCTCCTTCTCTTCCCATGGCACTTATATTCATCATACATGTTCCTCAGTATCATTGTTCCATGATTAACCCCTCATACCCTGCATTTTAAACATTTTTCTTGACATTTTTATTTGCGTTTAGTTTTCTGTTTAGCTCAGAATTTTATGTTTGACTTGGTGTTTATGTCAGTTTCTGTGTTTTACTTTTAAGAGGTTGTGTTTAGGTCAGCTTAAACAGTTTGATACAGTTCTTGTGTTTGCCAAAGTTACTATCAAAGAGGAATGTTGGTGAGCTATAGGGCGTAGGCATCCTTCTTATTGAACTTGGAGTGCTCATTTGGCAAGAACTTTAGATAAGAGCTGTAGATAAGCATTCATTTCTGTGAAAAAAGTTGCCATTTACAATAACCTTTGAACATACTGCATTTGTGTCAACATTCTTCCTTCAGCCAGTTTTACAGTTTACATTTAAAAATGCATGGATTACTCTGACGTGCACACACAATGCTGTTATGTTGAAATTTCATCAAACAACTTGGTACCAATGATCTTCAATTTTGCCATTTCATTTATAACTTCCCAAGTTCAAGTTTGTCAAGTTGAGCTACACTGTCATTGCCAATTTCAGTGGTGGGATATATGCTGTAAAAATGTTTTTGTACTTTTTAGCTCAACTTTGGCGGAGCCAAATTTGAGGTATTGTCATGGCCCGTCCTCCTTCTGTCATGCCGTACACACGGCTTGGGCTAGAGGCCGTATTTATGAACCGATCTTTACAAAACTTCTTGAGTATCTTTGTTATCACTGTGAGATGAGAATGAGTGTTTTGGGGTCCGGTCCGAAAGTCAAGACGCCTGCTGGCAGCCATTTTGTACAAAATTAGGTCAATCAGATTTTTGCGCAGAACATCCATATGAAAGCTCTGATTTGAATAATTTTTTGTATGAATGTTTAGTACTACGGAATACATCACATATAATACAGTTTTTTTTCTCGTGCATAAATTATGCAAATTAGACCAACTTTGATTTATTTAGTGTTACTTTCAGCACTGAAAGTGCAAATGCTAATACGGCACGGGCTAGAGGCCGTATTTATGAACCGATCTTTACGAAACTTTTTGGGTACCTTTGTTATCACCGTGGGACGAGAACGTGTGTTTTGGGTTCCGGTCTGAAATTCAAGATGGCTGCTGGCAGCCATTTTGTACAAAATTAGGTGCAATCAGATTTTTGTGCAGAACTTCCATATGAAAGCGCTGATTTGAATAATTTTTTGTGTGAATATTTAGTACCATGGGATACATCACATATAATACAGGTTTTTTTCTCATGCATAAATTATGCTAATTAGACTAACTTTGATCTATTTAATGTTACTTTCAGCACTGTAACTGCAAATGCCAATACGGCTCGGGCTAGAGGCTGTATTTATGAACCGATCTTTACGAAACTTCTTGGGTACCTTCGTTATCACCGTGGAACGAGAACGAGAGGTTTTGGGTGCGGTTCGAAATTCAAGATGGCCACCAACAGCCATTTTGGACTTGAGTTAGTGCGATCAGTTTTTAGCTCACCGAAGGGAGTAAAACTTATCACTTGCCGTCGTCGTCTGTCTTCAGTTGTCGTGAACATTTTTCAAACGACTTCTCCTCTGAAACCGCTAGGTTGATTTGCTCAAAACTTGGTATGCATGTTCATTAACATATGTCAATTCAACTTTGTTCAGATGAAGTGGACATGCCCACTTGTGGCTCCATAGGGGGCATAACTCCAATAACACCCTATGTCTATTAGAGAAATTACTAAAAAATCTTCTTCTCCAGCACAAGTGGGCAGAATCTTCTGATATTTGGTATGCAATATTATGGGGTGGATCTGATTCAAGTTTGTTCAAATCGGCCCCCTGGATTCATATTTGGGCTCAGTATAGGAGCCCGAATTTGAACTTTGTGCACTTCAGGCAAATTTCTTTAAAAATCTTCTCAAGATCCAGCAGGCAGAATCTTTTGATATTGGGCATGCAGCATGCTTAGGGGGTGAGATTCAAGTTTGTTCAGGCCAAGTCCCTGGGTTAATATTTGGGCTCACTGTGGGAGCCCGAATTATAACTTAGTTCAAAATGAGGAATTTTCTTTAAAAATCTTCTTCAGATCCAGCAGTTGAAATGTTTTGATATTTGGTATGCAGCATCTGGGAGGATGGGGGAGGGGGGAGATTCAAGTTTGTTCAAGCCATGTCCCTAGGTCCATATTTGGGCTCACTATGGGAGCTTGAATTGTAAGTTAGTTCGAAATGAGGACGTTTCTTAAAAAAATCTTCTTGTTGAGATCCCGCAGTCGGAATGTTTTGTGATATGTGGTGTGCAGCGTCCTTGGGGGGGGGGGGGGAGGGGGGGCAGATTTAAGTTTGGGGGGGGAGGG
Organism: Pictodentalium vernedei; assembly: GCA_031216915.1. Taxonomy (NCBI): domain Eukaryota; kingdom Metazoa; phylum Mollusca; class Scaphopoda; order Dentaliida; family Dentaliidae; genus Pictodentalium; species Pictodentalium vernedei. The sequence continues at coordinate 164,101,821 of CM062297.1, forward strand.
GGGGGGCAGATTTAAGTTTGTTAAAGCCAAGTCCCTGGGTTCATATTTGGGCTCCCTATGGGAGCCTGAATTATAACTTAGTTCAATATGAGGAATTTTTCTTTAAAAATCTTCTTCAGATTCAGCAGTCGGAATGTTTTGATATTTGGCATGCAGCATCCTCGGGGAGGGGGGGGGGGAGGGTGAGATTCAAGTTTGTTCAAGCCAAGCCCCTGGGTTCATATTTGGCCTCATTGTGGGAGCCTGAATGATGACTTAGATCAAAATGAGGAATTTTCTTTAAAAATCTTCTTTTTCAGATCCAGCAGATGAATTCTTTTCATATTTGGTATGCAGCATCCTTAGGGGGGTAAGATTCAAGTTTGCTCAAGCCATGGCCCTAGGTTCATATTTGGGCTCACTTTGGGAACTTGAATTGTAACTTAGTTCAAAATGAGGAATTTTCTTTAAAATTCTACTTCTTCAGATTCAGCTGTTGGAATGTTTTGATATTTGGTGTGCAGCATCCTTTTGGGGAGTGGGGGGTGGGGAGAGCTTCAAGTTTGGTTAAAGCCAAGTCTCTGGGTTCATATATGAGCTCCCTGTTGCCTGAATTATAACTTTGTTCAATATGAGGAATATTCTTTAAAAATCTTTTTTTTTTCAGATCGATTGGTCAGAATCTTTGTATATTTGGTACAAGATTTTCTTAGGAGCAGATGCAACTTGTTGAAATCAATTCTCTGGGTTGATATTCAGGCTACCATGTCAGGTGAGTGCCCTGAGGCCCCATGAGGCCTCTTGTTCTATTTGTGTCGCTGTCCGATATGTCATTCAGAGTTATGGGACTTTTTATATTCATCAAAATATAAGCAATTTTCCACATGTCGAACAATAACTTGAAATTGCTCAGTACACATGTATACTCATATTGTGTGCTTCTCTCTTGTAATTAATAACGGGCATATCATGCGCTCACGGCGCAGCTGTTTGTTTCCTTTGTAACAAAATGCATTTTGAAGGATTTAGAGTGATTACATGCACAAAACTATTTTACTCCTATGATGCCCCCTCACCATCCCTTCCCCTGTCTGGTCAGTTTTTGGCTCCAAGAGGGGTGAGGGAGGATTAGCAATGCTTGGCCTCTTGTTTATCTTGTTTTAGCCTTGGATAATCATATTCACCCATCTTGGGAATAAATATTCAATAAATTGGGAGCAAAAAAATGTTTCTTTTATGACTTTAATCTTTTACTCTCCGGCTGTCACCTGTAGCCACGTATTTCTGGCTGATTAGGCCTAAAAATATGTTTGTTTCCGCTAACGGGATGAAAAAAAATAGGGTCAGGAAAACCATTTATTTTTATTTTTTTTCCAGAATGCAGTCTCCTTAACTCAGTTTAAAACCTTTTCAATACAAAATAGGTCTCTTTGTAGTGCTGTGTGGTTTTTACGTAGGAAGACCAACTAAAATAAGTAAAATTTTCAACACCATCTTCGATACTGGCGATTTAAATCATAATCGGTACCTGGAAAAGTTGGTTTTATCCCCGTAAGGTGGTATCTAAATTTTAACTTTCTTTAATATCACAGTTTACAAGAATTGATTTTACTTCACTTTTGTGGTTTAATGTTGGTCTAAATTTGTGTCTTTTCACTTATTACTGCCCCGTCTGCCATCACAGACCATGAAATGTTTTTCTTCATCATCTGTTCAAGCGTGTTGTCTCAACAGTGACCATTATTACACAAGTGATTGAATATTGTTTACCTCAAATTTGAAACAAGACACATGTACTGTATTCCAGTAAGCATGCATAGTTAATCACATTGTATATTTTGACCAATGACATGTCTGCTATGTAAAACCTGGAACATTTTCTTGGGAAATACCAAAGGATTCCCTGTAAATTGACACTTGTACTTTAAAGTGATTGGCTGTTTGCAGACGCTGATGACACGACAGGATCATGCCTTCAAAATAGTGTGCTCAAAAGTGTTTCATACAAGACCAGCGCAGGGAACTTTATTGTCTTCAAATAAACAAAAGCAAGTCATTTGTGCTTTCGTCGCCAAGACAAATACGATGTTATTTAACCAGTCCATTACCACAATCACTTAAATAGGCAGTTTATTTCAAGTGCTGAGGTTCCCTAATTTTAACACTTCTTGACTTCATGTTGTGATAAAGTGAGGTATGCGAATGCACAATTCAGAATAAGAGGATTGCTGAATATTATATTAAGAAGTTCCGTGGCTCGATAGGCTTTTATATAAAATAGGCTTTCTTTTTTTAGAAAACCTTAATTTTTTGACGATCATAATATGATTTGCGATTTATAAAGTGGCCAAAAAAAATTCACTTTTTTTGCTATTTCAAGAAAATAATTAGACTCGGTGGTTTGAAATAGGGTCAGTCGGGTTAGCGGAAACAAACGTATATTTTTTTTTAGGCCTTTCCTTAAAATCCAGGGAATAAAAGTGAATAAACCTGGATTTCAAACAATATGTGAATAAGACCTCGGGGAGCTGAATTTGTTTTGCCTAAAATATGTTAATAAAGAGTTGTTTTAATTCCAAACAGTCACACATGGTATTAACACAAATGAAAACAAGTAAAAAAAAATGGCAAAATTTAAGCTAAACAAAAGTTTAAAAGGGGAAGAGGGGGTGTGTACAGGTATGTTTTACTTGTACATGAAATTTTATCCCATTCTGGTAGGTATTTTGATTAATCCTTTACCTAACGTAACATTCAAAACCGGCCAGTGCTATTCTCAATTCTCAAAAATCGCCAATTAATTTTTATTACTTCTTCATTTTTTGCCTCACAAACATAAGTTATGACACCTCATTGGAACGAGCTCATCAAGCTCGGTCCAATAAGGGGTCATAACCTATATTTTTGAGACAAAAAATTAAAAGTTCGTTATTCAAGAATTTGTTTTTCAAGTGTCGTCTGCTTTTCATGTTAGGTAAAGTGTTAAGAGGATTTAATATGAGTTGTGTGACCTAGAACTTGTGTTTGTATATTTGTCGCAGTTGACCTGCCTTACAAAATAACGAAATCAACAGCAAATAATTAATTAGTTGTCAGGATTGAATTGGATAACTTTTTCCATAAATTGCAGGTTTAAGGCTATAAAAAAAGGAACCTCTGTTTCTCAGGCTCACGCGCATGGTCATTTTTGGTGCGCATGCAACCTTTTTATGACACCAAAAAATCTTCCAAAAAAATTTGAGATATTGTGCTCATTTTGGTAAATCGATATCGATGCGTTCGCAAATTTTAAATTAACACACTTCAAGCTTTTTCTACATCATACCTTAATAAAGTGGGTGGGTTTTAGCAATATTCACGACAGAAAGTGTTTTATTCTGTAAAAGGTAAGTCATAATGACAGCACGAAGGAAGGTGTCTTTCAGTCTGACAACAAACAGTCACAAAGGGGAATGGTCGATTCGCACCACGTTTGATTCGCACCAAACCTCAGAAAGTCTGCAAAGTCAGGTGCTATGTTGAATGGAACACAGTCTCCTGGCATTTATTTTTAGTAACATCTGTATTGTAAATGGCCGTCATTGGGAATTTGTGTACTGTTATTTGAAACCGTTACGAGTTTCCCAGTTAATTTAAATAAATGCATTTGAGATGCAGGATAATTGGATAACTAATAGTAACCGTTGCTTGATATAAAAGTAACAGTCATAGTTGAAAATAAATTGCATATAGGCAGGTATGTGCGGTCGAATTGGTTAATAAAAACACGCAAACATTCGTTTTGTATTTCATTTTCAGATTTAAAAAAATATGATTTATGGATGAACTGCCCGTTCAAATGGGTTGTGATAATTTTGAATATAATGGGGAAAAATTGCGACTCACGATTTTATTAGGCAGGTTGTGAAAGGATTTTTTTTTTTTGTAAAATAAATCTCTGAAAGTTGGCACTTCGACATTTGATTTGTCCCAGAGACGTTTCAACCCAAGACGTTTCACCCACGAGGCGTTTCGTGACTTTCGTCTTGTGTATTCACTGAAAAAACAAACATTGAAACCCCACTTCATTTACGACCCAACACCCCTGTGGTGAATAATAATGCGAAATTTTGCGTGGTCCACCAGGCGTTTGGATGGGGGTCAAATTACCACAAACAACCTCTCGGGGAGAAAATAAAAAAAAAAAAAAAACCCGCCCGCCCGCATGCTTTTTTGGAAAAAATGGCCTGAGAAACAGACCATCAACTTTGTATGGCCTAAAATTTTGTTTGTTTTATGTTTTATATAGTTATTTTCTGTAATTTTTAACCGGGACTTCATGGTTCAAGTTTTAGGCCTCGTAATCTACAGAATAGCAGGGATGGTGGTGTATTTCATCCTTTGAGTGCAAGAAGGCTTTGCAATGCTAAAGCATTGCAAAGCCTTGCACTCAAGGGACAAATTCATCAATTTTTTTAACTTTGGTAAAATATCAGACATAAACCATTTAATTTTAATTTTTAGCTCAACTTTGACGAAGTCAAATTTGAGCTATTGTCATGGCCCGTCGTCCATCCGTCCGTCTGTCTGTCCGTCCGTCCGTCCGTCCGTACGTCAACAATTGGCTATGGCTTGGGCTAGAGGTCGTATTTATGAACCGATCTTCACGAAACTTCTTGGGTACCTTTGTTATCACCGTGGGACGAGAACGAGTGTTTTGGGGTCCGGTCCGAAATTCAAGATGGCCGATGGCAGCCATTTTGTACGAAATTTGGTGCAATCAGATTTTTGCACAGAACTTCCATATGAAAGCGCTGATTTGAATAATTTTTTGTGTGAATGTTTAGTACCATGGGATACAACACATATAATACGGGTTTTTTTCTCGTGCAGAAATTATGCAAATTAGATGAAGTTTGATTTTTTCAGTGCTGCTTACACACAGTAAGTACACATGTCAATACGGCTCGGGCTAGAGTCTGTATTTATGAACCGATCTTCACGAAACGTCTTGGGTACCTTTGTTATCACCTTGGGATGAGAACGAGTGTTTCTGGGTGCAGTCCAAAATTCAAGATGGCTGCCAGTGGCCATTTTGTATCGAAATTAGGTCTAATCAGTTTTTTGTACACAACTTCTATACGGCTCAGGCTAGATGCCGTATTTATGAACCGATCTTTACGAAACTTCTTGGGTACCTTTGTTATTACCGTGGGATGAGAACAAGTGTTTTTGGGTGTGGTCCGAATTTCAAGATGGCCACCAGCAGCCATTTTGTACCAAAATTAGTGCAATCAGTCTTTTGTACAGAACTTCTGTATGAAAGTTCTGATTTGAATAAATTTTTGTATGAATGTTTAGTAACATGGAATACATCACATATAGTACGGGTTTTTTTCTCGTGCAGAAATTATGCAAATTAGATGAACTTTGATTTATTCAGTGCTACTTATACTCTGTAAGTGCACATGTCAATACGGCTCGGGCTAGAGGCTGTATTTATGAACCGATCTTCACAAAACTTCTTGGGTACCTTTGTTATCACCTTGGGACGAGAACAAGTGTTTCTGGGCGTGGTCCAAAATTCAAGATGGCTGCCAGTGGCCATTTTGTACTGAAATTTGGTCCAATCAGTTTTTTGTCACAACTTCTGCACAGCTCATATTTGTGAACTGATCTTCACGAAACTTCTTGGGTACCTTTGTTTTCACTTTGGGACAGGAATAAGTGTGTTTTGGGGTGCCTTTGTTATCACTGTGCTATGAGAACAAATATTTTGGGGTTCAGTCAGACCCACTGTGGGACTTTTTCTAGTTTAGCATCTGACTGTCACCCACCTTTACAATACTCTTTACCTATACATTTGTTACAGGCAACGCTCAGTATTTATGTACAGACCGTTACAATACTTTATATGTACCTTTGTTATGATGTCATTACCTAGATGTTTGTCATTGCTGTGTCACATACTATACATGTACATGTCTTTGTCTTGACAAGTTGAGCTACAGTGTCATTGACACTTTCATTTTTATAAACCATTTAATTTTTTTTTTTTTAAGTTTAAATTGGTTATAAAAAGAGAGCATGCGGCAGCCAAAAGGACCATGCGGCATGCGGGAGGGCCTGAGAAACAGATTTTTTTAGGCCTAAGTTCCAGAAAATTATACAATAGAATCCAAGTGTATAGAGTCCGTGAGGATTGCCTCGCTACTCATTGAGAACTCTGGGATTGAGACTGTGAGAAGCACCTCGCAACGCTGCGGGTGAGGCCCCCCCTCCCCCCCCCCCCCACCCCAAAAAAACAAAAAAAAAACAAAGAAAAAACAAACCAAACAACAGGTCTGGCATGAGACTGGGACATTTTTGCGAGTGAAAATTATTCAATTACCAGGAATATTCAATTAACTGGTACTTGGTCGCTTACCTGTATTCTAGAAAAAACTGAACATTTCTTCTATTTTATCTTGTTTGAGTTTGACAGAGTCCATGAATTAAATGCTTGTGTAATATACATGTATATTGATCCGACAATTAAGAGGTCTCAACTACAGTTACGAAATGGCACTTGTAGGTATAAGACAGTCCAATCCAATGACGGGCAATTTCCCAACTAATGGAAGACCTAAGGCAGGAAAGGACTGCAGCCTGTTGGATGAATAATTAAAGTACAGTGATGTAGGCCTATGAATGGTTCTCTTTTGGTACTTGCAGGCATAAGATGGTCAAATCCGATGACGGGCAACTTCCTAACAATGGGACGACCTAAGACAGGAAAAGACTGCAGCTGTACGAAATGAATAATTAAAAGTACAGGTATAATTTCTTCCAACTTCTGTCAAAGCGCCGGAATTATTAACCGAGGAGTGTCAGAATGCAAAAATGAAAATAAAAAAGACAATTTTAAACTAGGTTAAACTTGTGTTGACATGCCAGCTGAAAGCCCGGGTAAATTTGGTCATGGGAATTACAAACAATATTCATCAAGCTGCACTTCAGAAAACTGCATGCAAAAAATCAAAAGTGCATTGTTTATAACAAAATTTAGACAACTATGTTGTACATCAGTAGAATTGTTTGGCAAACAATAAAACATCCAACAGCAGATGGGGAATAAAAAAAAATTAAAATGGGTCCCAGTTAAATATATAAAAGACATAATTTTGAACCAGACATTTATGCAAGCATTCATCCAATTCAATTTTGACATCTAATAGCTGTCTATCTGCTGTCATTTCTTGTGTGTTCATTATTTAGTAAGGCAGGTCAACAGCGAGAAATTACACTATTGTGTTCGTTATTTAGTTGGACAGGTCACCTGCAACTGCGTCACGCAACACATTTTATATCCTCCTAATCAACAAAATACTTTTCAGAAGTGGATAAAATTTCACACATGAGTAAAACAAACCCATACGCACACCCTCTACCCCTTTTAAACTTTCATTACCGTATTTTGTGCCATTTTTGCTTGTTTTCGTTTATGTTCATTATTTCGTAGGACTGTTCATACATACAACAAACACTATACAGAACTATACCTACATGTACATGTATATTGATACCAGGCATGTCAGAGTACTGCTGGTACCAACATAACTGGTACTGGGACTGGACAGAGCCTGTCCGCTCGAAACTTGTACCGGGACAAATCAAAAGTTGGCAATCAGATGGCAGAAATTCACATTTAAACTGCCCAATTCCCCAAGATCGCTTCCTGTCGAATCCTAGTTTATCTTCCGATCTAATTATCGCTGTTGCTGTTATCTCGTATACTGCTAGCAAAACTTCTTTTTTTTTATTACTCTATTCAGGCCTGAAAATAAGCAGTCTGACATTTGCAGAATGAGGTCCCCAGAGGGTGAATTTGATGATGCTATCCTATACAGTGGGCCAATTTATCCTCTGGGTAACTCTTTCTGTTTAGTTTTGATACCCCGATTCAGATTGAGATTCACAGAGGGTAAATTTAGTGATGCTACCCTGCTATGCAGGAAGCATTACTAAATTCACCCTCTGGGGACCTCATTTTTCAGATGTCAGTCTGCTTATTTTCTGGCTTGACTCTATTATACTGCAATGTAATGTATACATATAACATCTCATCTTGAATAAAATATTGTTATATATAAACTAAGATCGCAAAGACAAACATGGCATCATACCAATTGTTCTGCGGTGTCATCAAAGTACTCATAAAGAACGAGGATCGTGCTTTATGATCAAGCCTGAAAATAATTTTTATTGCGCTTCCAGACAAAATGTCAGACACCAAATGAATGATGTCTGTCATTTAAGAATGATATCGGACATATTACAAAATGGAGTTTGACTATTCGAAATAATGTGTTTTGGGTGTACATGTACCTTCATCTTAAAACTGCTCAGAATTCATCCAACCATACCTTGTTTGGCAGGGCTCAATGAGCCCTGCCAGACAAGGTATAATTGGTTTCATTCTGAATTGGTACTGAATTACCCTTCAGACATAATTTAGATACATGTATGGCTATATCAAATCATATTCCTTCACATGCTGTTAATACTGATGAGCTGTACAGTTACTTTCCTCTCACTTCCCAACTTGCCAGGGCCAGAAATCACAATAATCATTAATTTTAGGCTTGCTAATTATGTACATGATTTCCAGCATGTATGATGTTCTGATCACTGAACTTCAATGATAATTTTGGCATCAGACATTTTGGCTGATGATTTTAAACCCCTGTCAGACATTGGACTATTCGTACCTGACATTGTCCTTGTCTTACCACTTATTTTATGGTATGTTTATGATTACTTTGATGTCGCCACAGTATAATTTCTTTGAAGTAGCCGATGATGCCACTTTCATTGTCTTTGATGTCATGTTTGAGAAGTCAAAATGGTCGGCCTTATCGAGGTGGTGGTGCAGACAGAACATGCTCCTTTAGAGTGTTTTGATATGTTCATTCACAAAAAAGTTGAAAGTGTGTCGTGCAAGTCTGCCATCCACAATTATCAGTCCATTTACCCTCGTTCAGTCAGGAATTTCCCCATAAAATAATTTTGTCCCAGTACCAGTTGGACAAAAGCTTCAGTACCGGTACTGGTTGGAGCAGTTTTACCCTTAAAAGTTTCGATGCTCACATCGATGATCCTGGAAAATTCCCTCTGGCATGTTCAGGATAGCTCCAAATTGCTATTTTAGGAAGGATTTCTGCAATCCTTTTTTGATAAGATGCCTCAGATAACCCCTCCTCCCCCCCCCCCCCCCCTTCCCAGTAATATCATTTAACCTTGTGCAAAGACAAGTCGAATAAGATTTAAGTTCTGATTAAAACCAATTTGCAGTGTGAGGATGGGAAGGGTGCTTTAGCAATGTGTGGAGTTTCTTCAGTGGGTGGGGGGTGGCATGATTTATATTTATTCACACTGTGCTGCACAAGGTTTCTAAAAACAGTTTTTCCACAAAATAAGAAGTAGCGCCTTCAGAAACAAGAACTACAGAAAAGTAAAACTTAGTTCTTTATAAACATGAGTAAAGTTTGAAGTACAAGTTGACAAATGAGGGAAAATGTTCACTTTTTGCTTCAAAAACATAGTTTCTGACAACTAACAGGAACAAGTTCAATGAACTTGTATCAGTGAGGAGTTATAAGCTAGATTCTCAAAAAGTGGAGAGGGGCTAATTTCAAATCCAAATGGAATTAGCACTTACATAATAACATGAACAAGAGTCCATGGGGCCTGAGGCGCTCACCTGACCAAAGTTGTTTATAAAGAAGGATTTAATGACCATCTATGGCTAGTTAACACGATAGAGGAATCAAGTTATTTAATTATTTATAACTTTGCTGTCCATGCCAGACAATTTTTTTTCTAGTTTTGGGATGCTACCACAGAAATAATGCCCAGATTTTCTGTAATGGAAAACTTGGGAGTCCAAATATCAACCTGGGGACTTGACTTGAAAAAACTTGAAGGATGTTGTATATCAAATATCAAAAGATTCTGACTAATGGTCCTGGAAAAAAGATTTTGAGAATAGTACAAATTTTGCACTGTTAAAATCCCCCCCCCCCCCCATACCCCCATAGGGAACACAAATATCACAGCCCGGGGACTTTCAAATTGAATCTGAACTCTCAAAGGATGTTGTTGTATACCAAATATCGAAAGATTCTGATTGTATCTCAAGAAGCAGATTTTTAAAGATGATTCCTCACATTGTTGGACTGAGTTTTAAAATTCAGGCGAAAATATTAACCCCAGAGACTTGATTTGAACAAACTTAGATCTGACCTCCTTTGGAGATGCTATTTTTCTGGTATTTCACGGTCCATTTTTTGCATTCCATTTTTTTGTTTCTTATGAATCCCAATTGTTAACTTTATTCCAGTTTTTAATGCATTCTGGTTTCCATTCTGCATTTTAGCATGTGCTGTAATACATGCCTATTGGTTTGTAAGCAGTGCATTGATTGGATAACTGTTGTGATTCAGTGAATTATGAAGATATGTGAGCCAATTGAAATGCTTGTTTCTTTTTTGTTTCCTTTTGTTTGCAATAGTTTGTTTTTGCGGTACGTTTAAGCTTATTTGTGTGTTCAATTCAACAGTTAAATGAAGTATAAAAGTAATTATTTTAAAACAACCAATGGAGTTAAAGGGACAGGAAAACGCGTCATATATTGAGAAAGGAATTAAAAATAAATTATGCTAGGAATGGCAACAGGAGAAAGATGAAAACAGAGAATTTTATTCAAACTTTATCCAAAAACTGAATCGACCTGGCAAAGTAAGAAGTAAGAATTAAGATTCATTTCGTGGTGAATCTAACGTTTTTGTGGTCTCCTCTGTCAGGCCCCTGGAAGCCCTAGCTTTCTAGATGCTCTAAGGTTGATTCTAAGCCTATCCTGGCTCCTTTTTGTGAATTGACTCATGAAAATATGGTAGAGGCCACCAGAGAGCACCTAAAAATCAAAATTTTCCTGTGGGGAGAACCCCCAGACCCCCATCTATACACACGTGCCTTTGCCAAGTGAATCAGACGACTTCGGCGTCTGAGTTTCACTTTCTTTAAACTACCGGACCCACAAATTTTCCCTTAGCGGACACCCTGTGTATACCAAATATCAAAAGATTCCAATAGATTGTTCTGGAGAAGAAGATTTTTAAAGAAATTTCAAAATATTGCACTAAGTTAAAATTAGGGCTACCATAGGGAGCCCAAATATTAACCTAGGTACCAGATTTGAACACACTTGAATCTGAGCCCCGAGAGATGTTGTATACCAAATACAAAAAGATTCCAATAGATGGTTCTGGAGAAGATTTTTAAAGAAATTTCCACATACTGCACGGAGTTAAAATTCGGGGCAACTATAGGGAGCCCAAATATTAACCCAGGGACCCAATCTGAACAAACTCCCCCCCCCCCCCCCCACCCCCCTGAGATGTTGTATACCAAATATGAAAGGATTGTGACTGGTTTAGTACGGTCACGTGAGAAGGATTACATAAACAATTAATGTTTCATGAGAAACATTTTTCAGAGACTGTTCCTGATTAGCTTGAGAGTTTTTCACCTTATCATCCACTAGGGATGATGACGCTAGGGCAGCATCACGGGGCTAATTAACTTTAAATTAGCTACTGATAAGGCAGTGTTATACGTGGAATAAGCAATAGCCCTTGAAAGAACTCTTAATGAGGTTCAAACGTCCTCAAATACTTTTCCACTGAGACGTTGCACTATAATGCTCTAGTAAGGTGATCTGCATAAGACAAAGCATCTAGGTTCGCTCTATTGGAATATAACGATGTCTCCATTGTATCCGAGCGAATAAAAAAGGATGCAGGTAAGGACAAATCTAAGTCCTCGGCCTGTTCGTCCAAACGCAGAAGAACTCTCGAAATACCCTGATCTGTCATTCTATATTTATTTCTGTTATTAATAAACGGCAGATCCAGAGCACGTGTAGATAAAAAACTGCTTTTCCTCGTCCCCGAGGATAGATTGACTATAGCGTCATTTAACAGTTCAAAAGTCCAAGACACATTACTGGACAGCACCGGATAAACAGGAATATCTTCCTTAACCAGGCCGAAAAAGTCAGAATCTAATGACGCTAGCAGTCTTTTATCCTTTGTCGCAACATTCTGATCCAAAGGAACAATGTCTGGAAGGTATTGATGAATAAACTCCATCGCTACCTTGTGTTGCTCTGGAAGGTAATAATCCAATTCACTCAATTCCCTTTCACCATCCGATTGGATCAGATTAGATTCTCGGTATTCCCTATCTGAACGAGCAGAAGAATGAACCGGGCCAGCTTCATCCAACAGTTCCACATCAGAAACTGTTGTAGGATGTTCCAGAGCCTGCTGAGATGCTGCAATGAGCTGCACTATTTGTGACAGCAAGTCCGTAACAGAGGCCTGTGGAGCCATGGTTCTCGGATGCTAAGCCGCTGGGTGCTCCTTCGACGGCGTGTCCGACAATTAAAAATAGAATATGTTTTCATTTTTGGAATTCACTAAAAACAAACCCAACGAGGGTTTTTAAGCTGAGTTTGAATAGAACTTGCTGGTTTTAACTATTACATTGCGTAAAGAGTTGATATAGATGACATTTACACTATGGCTGTACAGTGCACAGGGTTAGTTATTCAGTTGGGAATGAAATTTTTATTATAACCAGAAAGTGTGACTAACCCTGTCACACTTTCTGGTTATAAAAAAATTGGTAACTGCCGTATCACATGCTACATGAAAATATAGAATAACAAAAATAAAGGCTGTAAAAATGCTTGGGGTAAGTTAGTTACATGTCGTTACATAGGGTGCTGGATTCAAGGAACTATAGGAAATACTTTTACAGGACTGTGGAAATTTTTTAAAGTGAATTCCAAAAATGAAAACACATTCTATTTTCATGCGGATGTCCCAATTCAAGTGGCCTCGTCTCCTTGGCTATCGGATGGCGTGACTTTTTGACGGAGTGCCCCGGACAGGAGGCATGGACGTATGCTCCGACTAATGAACATTCTGAATGTGTTGAAAGAGAGAGGGGCCACTCTCGCTCGCGGTCCGGGAAGACCTGGACGAGCCCACCGCAGAACTAGCTGGCTTCCTCTGTTCCGTTGTCGTAGGGTGAGCATGTTTCAATATAATAGTGCTCGCAACACCCTTTTTCCTTTCCTCGACCGCTACGGACTTACCCGGCGTCACACCACCCATATTCCAAGTGATAGACCGCCGGTTGAGCTAGCTGGCGACAAGGACGTAAATCCCATGATCTGAGATCTAGGAACTTGTCTTATTTCACTGAGCACTTTTGCCGCTAGCTCTGTTTGATTGCGACGACGGCAGAACATTTTCTGTCGACATCACTGATACATCACCATGTTCTTGTTCCTCTGAAAAAGAAACTGAAAACTAGAGTGACCTTGTGGTGAGAGAACAGGCATCAATCTCTCACCACTAACAACATACCGTGACACACGTCTCCAACGTTTGTCATCCCAAATGGCACAAACAGAACAAGAGTTAGTGCGAGAACAATGACTACAGCAAACACAATGAACATGAGAGTCCGAGGAAGATATCCTCGACTTACAATTTGAGCAATAATCCTTCATTTTGCCAAAAATTACAAGGCAACAGTACTCATGCTAACCCTCATAATAATCTGACAAAGATACATAATAATACAATCCAATACAAAAATTTCGAAAAGTAAATTCATAAAAAAAAATTGGGGCATGAGCCCAAGTTCCCAAAGGGAACAGTGAGCCCAAATGGATCCCAAAAAAGCCTAAGTGTGGACAAATTTTTTTTCTTGATTCTAAAAAATTAATGCTACACTTCCGGAGTATATAATATATCTGATTAAAGACCTAACATCATAATGATTAGGAAATTACATTGACAACGGTTACTTTCTGTAGGTCAACAACACGCAATAAAAACCGGAAACAAGACTCCAGGCACTGAACAACACGGCCCGAAGTCAGTAACAGATTTTTAAACTATGTGATGTAAGACAGAATCTTCATCAGAAGAAACTGCGATACATCAGATGGTAGATGCAAGACCAAAAATGCCTAAACACCCCAAGGGTTAGGACCTAACCATGGGGTAATGCAGAATAAATATTCTGTAAATAAGTCAAACTCCCAAGAAATTTTCAAGAAAAATATTTCAAAAAAGGTCCAAAAGGCATGGGAGCTTAACATGGGGGTATCAAGGAAGGAGATGGAGGAAACACTTAACAAGCTCTGGCAATTTCATAGCAAGAATGATAACATCAGGCTCATGCCCCGAAATTAGGGAACATGAAGTAATTTTCAATAAAAATTATAAGTTACATGCAGCCCTGAACATATCAAACCACTGTTTTTTCCTCTCATCCTCTTAATGCATCCTTGGATCCACCAAAATCACCATTACTTTGTGTCTGGCATCATAAAAACTGAGATTTACAAGCACAGAAGTCGGTTAGTTGTTACTGACAGAAAGGCCGTCTTTCAGCTTATTGACCACACAGGGTTTGTACAGATCCTCGAAAGTACTTTGGTTTCAAAACTGAAATTGAAAATGTGTGGATTTTTTATTTTCTTGGTAAATGTCATGGAAAGTTCTTGAAAATGTATTTTGGTAGTTGCTTTGGTAAAATGTGTACTTACTCGCTGTTTTATGCCCATTGATTGTGTAAACTGTATTTTAATTCAAGAGCTGCCACTGAAACTGATACTTTGGAAGCTCTTCAAGAAAACTTCCCAAGGATTAGTGTCACTTGAAGCTATTATTGGATTGGAATATACATGTATGTATAAAAATTGTTATCTTAATATTTATACAAAAATTAAAGACAAATGAAATAAAGTGAGGTGGGGACAGTGCTTGGAAAATGTTTGTGAGTTTCATTTAAAATTCTCGGATTTTCATCTTTTCAGAATTTCTTTAATCCATAAAATGTTAATGTATTGATAGTCTTTTTTTTCTTTTTTTTTAAACATTAAGTTAAGAAAATCTGGAATTCAATTATGTTTCATATACATGTAAAATGTGGAGTTTTTTTATATTATTCATGAATATTCATGAATTTTCATGATTCTGTACTGAAAAACGACTAAAGAAGAAATCCTCACTTTTCTTCATTCATTTATTGTATACACTTATTCTAAAGTATTGAAAGTGAAAATTCCAAGGTTTTTTTTGCATAGGTGCTAAAAGTCCTTGATTCATTAAAGTTCATGAATTGTCCATTGTGATTCATGAACATTCATGAAACTGGTTCATAATCAGTTCATGAACATTCATGAGATCATGAACATATCAGTTCACAGGGGTGTGAACATAGTTGAATTAAACATAGTGTCAGACTTATTGTCAGGGAGATGGCCTGTTTTCTCCGTTGTTAGTATAAAAATGTAAATAATTACAGTATAGCAATATAATAATAGTGGTACTCGTTGTAGCAGTAGAAAAAAAAAATTTATTATCACTTGTTTAAATAATTCCTTTTTAATTACCGTAAGTTTTTCTTAACGATAGTATCATATCACACAATGGATGATCACACTGGTTAAATTCCAAGATATTGGGTTCACTTAATTTGTAACCCGCTAAAAGGCAGCTGTTCGCGAACTAAGAGACTAATTAATCTGCAATTCAAACAGGATGTCAGGGTGCTCAGATAATCATTTCAAACATTCTCGATGCTAGCTAGCGTTGCTAATGTTTAGAGTCACATCTAAGAAATAGGCTAGGAATTCAAAGTAACCAATTTTTCATTTGCGCTGTGGGAATCTAGGACAAAACCCCCTCAGAAAAAAAACCCTGCTGACAAAACTCCCTCAGGACAAACCCCCCTCACCTTAATTGACTTCTTGGACAGAACCCCTCACATGGCAAAAAAATAAATGATAATGAACACGATTTGAATTTATTTATTTATTTATTTTTTTATTGTTAGTTTTTAGCTCATCTTGACAAAGTCAAGCTGAGCTAATCTCATCGCTCTCCGTCCGTCGTCCGGCATCCGTCAACACCATGTTTTGGTCTTCTTCTCCAAAGCCACTGGGCCAATTCAAGTGAAAGTTTGTTTTGAGTGATGGTCCCAAAGGGGCATTTCATTTTTGTTCAACTCAACATGCCCAGCCCCATTGGGAGGGAGTGGGGCAAAATGCTCCAAAATATTTTTAAAATCTTTTTCTCAAGAATTAGTGTGTACAGTGACTTGATATTTGCTATGGAGCTTCCTTTTGAGGCGTAGAATCAAGTTTGTTCAAACGAAGTTCGCGAAGTAATATTTGGCTTTGTAATAGGAGGGGTAAGATTTTTGGCCCCGCCCAAAATTTCTATTTTCTGAACCGATGGTCCGGTATGAACCAAATTTGGTTTGTGGTATTATTGGGTCATAAGTACTTGACCCATGCAAAAAAAAAAAAAATCCCGCCTCCCCATGGGAACCCTGGAAGCTAAAAATAGAAATATTTTCAAACGCCCATATTTCCCAAACCCCACGGAACAGAGAGCTTTTATTTGGTATGAAGTATCCTTATGACCAGTAGAATTGAATGGTAAAAAAAAATTGCCATCGGTTATGTTAGGGTGTTCTGTAATGGGCATCGGAAAAATGGTGAGTCAGCATATTTCCAAAAATTTTAAAAAATCTTTTCTTTTCTCCAGAACCAATCATCAGAATCTTTTGATATTTGGTATACAGCATTCATAGGGGGGGGGGGGGGGGGGGGGCAGATAAAAGTTTGTTGAAATAAAGCTCATTGGTTCATATTTGGGCTCTCTACAGGAGCCCAAAGTTTTAACGTGGGGTAATATGGGGAATATTCTTTAAAATCTTCTTCTTCAGAACCACCAGTCAGAATCTTTTAATGTTTGGTATACATCATTGTTATGAGGGTCAGATTCAAGAGTGTTCAAACCAAGTCCTTTGGTTAATATTTGGGCCCAAATTTTATCTTTGTTCAATATGGAGGGTAATTTAAAAAAATCTTCTTCACATCCACCAGTCAGAATGCTTTGATATTTGGTATGCAGCATCTCTAAGGGGGTCAGATTCAAGTTTGTTCAAATCAGATCCCTAGGTATATATTTGGGCTCACTATGGTAGCCAAAATTTCTACTTAGTGCAATATGAGAAAATTTCTTTAAAAATCTTCTTCAGATCCACCAGTCGGAATGCTTTTATATTTGGTATACAACGTCTCTAGGGGGGTCAGATTCCATGTTGTTCAATTCGAGTGCCTAGGTTAATATTTGGGCTCCATATGGGAACATGAAATTTAACTTGGTACAATATGAGGCAATTTCTTCAAAAATCTTCTTCTTCAGATCCACTCGTCAGAATGCTTTCACATTTGGTATACAACATCTCTAGGGGGGTCAGATTCAAATTTGTTCAAATCAGATCCTTAGGTTAATATTTGAGCTCGCTATGGTAGCCCAAATTTGAACTTTGTGCAGTTCGAAGAAATTTCTTCACAATTTCTCTTCTTCAGATCCAACAGTCAGAATGCTTTCATATTCGGTACACAACATCTCTAGGGAAGTCAGATTCAACTGTGTTCAAATCAAGAGCCTGGGTTAATATTTGGGCTCTCTATGGGAGCCGGAATTGGCCATTTTGCCGAAGAATTAAAAATTTTGTATTCAGTACCCTCTAGAGGTGTGTAACTAAGATTAATCCATATAGGTTGTATCAAGGGGCTTAATAGGGGAGCTCTACATTTTACTTCATGATCAACCAGGGACCAGCCTAGGGGGGAATTTTAGGGAGACTTGAAGTCTCCCTCCAGAAAAAATAGGGAGACTGCAGAGTCATGTAGGGAGACTTCATAGGCAAGTGGGGAAAATTAAGAATATTCATGTACCACCCCCGCCGCCCCTTCATATTTTCAATTTATGGTCCTCCATTAACGTACAAATAATCCAGATCCAGTTGTCTATGATGCATCTGTGCCAGGTTAAAAAATCACAATGTAATTATTGACTGAAAATCCCCCACTGCTACCTTCTCCTTCATGACCCCTCACCTCTTCTTCGTGCCAATCCCCCATCACCCTCCTGTGGTTGCCTTTCAACAAAGTCTACTAAGCTAATAATTTCCTAAGTCTGAAAGTGTGAACAGGACCAGATGTAAGAAGGTTGCTTGGGAGGTACTTTGTTAGTTAATAAACAAAATACATTCTGGGGTCGAGTATTTTGTAAAAGAAATGTCATTCCGCATCATTTTTATGGCATTCCGGTGTCATTCCGCGTCATTTCATGTCATTCCGATGTTTAGGAGGACCCTTTTTCAAGATCGTCCACATGCACACTTGTGTCCTGTACAAAGCTTTTCTTGGCATCACTAAAGCTTTTTTTCATGTGTTTCAATTCCATTCGTGTGTTTCTGGGAATAGACAGCCCAACAGTTAACAGTCGTCAGCAAATCGAAATGAAAATAATGTGTTATAAAATACGTCCGTTGTGTATACATTTTCGCCATCCTAAGCGACGTAACCTACTTTCAAACTGGGTTTTGTTGAGTCGCGTAAGTCACTTATTTTCGTTTCGACACTTGAAGCTCCGACTGGAACGCAACAAAATAGAAATCAAAAAAATCCGCCGAAAGCGACAATGGACAATTGCTTGTCGTGTGATTTCAAATAAATAGACGTTTATTTGACGAATTAAAATGCCCATTTATCACACTCGAGCACATTCGATTTTTGAAAATACTCGTTTTCATGTAATTGTAAACCTCGCATCACTCAGTTCAGCCTTTTCTCATTTTGGCCAATTTTTAGAGGGCGACTTGTAATCGCCCCGACTATTTTTCTAGGCGACTTTGGGCTTAGAAGGGCGACTTAATCGCCCTAGTCGCCCTCACGGCTGGTCCCTGTGATCAACTGAAGAAAAGGCATGATGCTCAGATTATTTTTGTCTCTCCTGAGGGACTCAAGGATTGACAGTGTTGCCTATGGAGATGTCTTGCTTAAAGTAGACTCATTCTTGGACTGTTTAAATTGTGTTCTGTTCAAGATGAGTGCTTCAGGCCCTGTGGGGCCTCTTGTTTTTTTTTTGTTTACTCATTTTTCATAAAAAATATTTTTTCTCAAATATAGTAAACATGCATATGTTAACAATTAAATACCTTTTGATATATGAAAACTTTGTTTTGTTTCATAATACTTCTTGAAAGCACACTATATTATGCACTTCATTTTTTTCTGTATAAGAGTTTGAACCACATAATATAAGATGACAAGAAAATTACTAAAAATATTATTATTATTATTTTTATTATATTATTATTATTACTATTATGATTATTATTATTTTCTGCTGTGCTTCTGGTATAATTTAAAAATAAAAATTATTCACACCTCCACCCCCTTCCAAAAAACGATTTAAAGAATTGAAAATATTAAGCATAAAAGTAACCCCCCCCCCCCCCCTCCCCTCCCACTCTTTCCAAAAAATGATATATTAACATTTTTATTTTCACCATATTATATAAATAATATTTCTGGTGAGGGGGTTTTGTCTTGAGTGGGTTTTGTCTTTGAATGCAGAAAGTGAGGGGGGTTTTGTCTGAGGGGTTTTGTCTTGAGGGGGTTTTATCCTGTTATGGCACTGTGGTGTCGGAAACTTTAAATGAAATCGTTAAAAATGCATCAGTTGGTTAAAGTTCTGCATAAATACCCGACCAAGCGAGATGTCGGGCAGGCAGTGTTTGGTGTCTCGGAGAGAGGGAGCTGAAGTGAGATATTTCCTCTGATTGACAGAGAGTAGATCTCATTTATCGGAGCCCGTCCATGAGTCGGGGCTAAGTGTTAGGCTATAAAGTAAGCGGTTAGGGGCACCTCATCGCCAGTAGGGCCAGTAAAAGTTTGAGAAGTTTTTTGTGGTAGTAGTGATAGCTCGGTAGTGCAGGGAGCTCAAAGATTGGTGGTCAAGTGTTGGCACTATGCTTGATAAGGGACGGCTAGCGAGTGAGTGAAAAATTACATACTTTAGACTAATGCGCTCCCGTTAATCTGTCGAAATAAGCTTCCATCGAATGGTGTGAAATTGGTAATTGATAACTTCGCAATTTCAATGCATGTTTATTATCGGACATGCTGTTCCATTGCCTGTACCACAATTAAGAGAACAATAAATTTAATGCTTTTTTATTCGAGTACATCCTCTCAGTGCATTCCATATAAACTCGATTAGCATTCTACCACCAACAATAGAAAAGCCATACTGGTATTTTATTAGCTGCAAGTGAAGTTAAACGATTGTCAGTAAAATGCTCATTACAAAAAAAAACTTCGGTCATTTAATCTCAATTAACACTTCTATTGGAGTGAAGAAATTCATAACAGCGAAAAAGTTAAAAAATACATTGTCTGTAAAATGCTCATTGAAAAACCAACATTCGTTCTTCATCGAAGCACAGGCATCTGGAAACTTGATCTAAAGAGATATATAACCCCTACTTCAAAATACCCCCTCTTATATAGATAATATACACGTGTATATTAAATATATAAGAAAGGATATTTCGAAGTATGTGTGATATATCTCTTTAGATCAGGTTTCCAGACGCCTTTGATTGAAGTTTCCCTGTCCAGCTGTCCTGAAAATGTAAAGATGATGACGGTCACGGTATTTAGTCATACCACGGTATTTTATTTTATACTGTACTCGGTATTGAAAAATCAAATACCGTGCAGCCCTAGACGTCATCATACTTTTAAGCCATTGTGTTAGGTAAGGGCTAATAAAAAATCATCAGAATATGTTAATCGAACTACTCCCCAATAACTGAATTTGGCAATGTTCAAAGCATGTCAGCGTCCATTTTCCACATCCAATGTACACAAATGTCTAAGTAGATAGTAAGCAAATGGAATGATATACAGAATACCACAACGAAAAAGTCTATGCTCACAACAAAGCTCACTAATCACTGTCTGTTTCGTCATCGGTGTCGTCAAAACCAGGCAAAGGAAAATTGTCTTTGGTAGATTTGCAGGTAGGTAGTGCATAGTAATACTGGTGGTAATCCTCGGGAATTATGCCCAATTCACACCAAAGAAATGAGGTCCTTCTTTTTGGCTATAGGAATTTCCCAGATTGTTGTCGACTGGAGTCTGTGACCTTTGTTTCCTGGAACGTGTCTCTATCAAAGCTATAATTCACAAATATACTTTCTGGGCAACTCTTTCTGACCTGAATCCACTGTATCTTCAACCAGTTGATGATTTCGGCATTGGACTTCTTCATGTTTGGGCAGCAAGATTTGCAGAATGCTTTGAATTCCCAAAAATCTCCAAATTTCAGAGGTACAACGGTATAAGGATGACCTCTCCGTGCAAGGGATACAGCGATAATCCACTGGGATGGAACATACACTGGAATGTTTTTCTTCATTCTTTCTTTGGTGCTCTGTATAGCAACCGATTCCATCTGTGAGTGTCCTCGTTCAAAGAACTTGAGGTTGAGTCGAGTTAGAGTTTCTAGTTTAACAACAGCATATAGTAATCTTGATGCGACAAACTTATTTCTGTTCTGTCTTCCACATGTATCAGAATAGTAGGTGATTTCCCATACAGCTGAATATTTAGATGAAACTGAATTACAATGCATCATTATACATGATGCAATTTCACATGAGCCACGGCCACCTTCTGTCTCATTCCACAAGTACAGTAGCATGTACCATTCTTGTCACCAAGAGAAAAGAAAGACAGATTATAGCAGGATAGCTTTCGTTAGTAGTGAAGCTCTCCAACGAGACAGCATGGTGCAGAGAGGACAGCCTGAAGATCAAAAGTTGCTGCATAGTAGTCTTTAATTTGACTTTTCTGCTTGTCTTTGTCCTTTTCTGCTCTTGCTGCCACCTTTCGCAACTGATGTTCATCATATTTTGTAATGATAGACTCATCTAAACAATTTTGTTGTGTTTCTTTAGTTTGTACACATATAGAGGCTACACTGGTCTTTCTTTGGTGTGAAGAATGATAGATTATATTGTTTGCAAAAGTAGTCCCAGTATGTTTTCTCCTTGACTGGATTTAAGCCTTTCTTGTGGCAGTCATCTAAATACAGTTGCCACATTTTATGGATGTTGAGATCATGCGACAAGTATTTGCGCTTCGATGTTTTCCTGGTATAATGTGTCTCCATTGTTGGAAAAGATTTAATGTGCTCCTTAATGAATGCGATGGCTTCTGGTGGAGTTTTTTTTGCCGGTGTCTGCTTTCCCCTCATGTCAGTTCAGATGAATGAACCACTCATTCTCTCAGTGAATGCTTTATGAATGCTAGCCTTTCCTATATCTAAAGTCTTCAGAAAAAATGTCTGGTATACTAGTTTGTTTTCAGTCTCCAGAGGCAAGTAAAATTTACATGAGAGTGACTTGTGCCCTTTGCATCGCTTAGGCTTTTCTGCCATAACATGCCTGCACAGAAAATCTCGCTGGCGCACATATTTACCAATTGTCCAATAGGTATTGAAAATTCCCTGCCTTTCTTCCTCACCGATAACCATTGTGCATTTGAATCTGCAACGAGAGCAGTCAACAGGTTCGAGGGACTTACTGGACACTTCCCTCTCTGCAAGATATACTCATGGCCACAAGCTCGCTCGTTCCGTTGTATGTTGCGTTTCCAGTTTAGAGGAATTGATTGTCGTTTATGAGCATGATTGTTTTTGTCAGGGCTTTTTTGGTAGCATCTTTATATGGTGTTATTTGTATCGAAGCCTTAGCATGTGTCCTTTTCGCAGGAGTGATCATCCCAGTTGGACTTTGGAGCTTTTGTTGAATAGCAGGTTTCAATCTATCAGTCTCTGTGACTGCATGATAATGCTCTTTCCCCAGAATCTTTAGAAAAACGAGATTTATTGTTTTGGAAGATGTTGGTAGATGTTTCCACTGTTTTCAGTGTGGGTAGAATGTCAATCACCGGATTTGAAATCTGGCTACAAAATATCTTGAGTGGTCGAGAGAGAATATTTACAATGGCCAATGGAACGAGATCTCCGATTTCAGTATTCCAAATTCCTGGCTGCTGTATTAGCGTGACTTCATGTTCAAAATTCAAAAATTAAACGAGACTTACCTGTAAGGTGAGTTTTGATTGTAATTCTACCGACTGATGTAGACTAAGGAGGCTAAGCGAGATAAGTGCAAGCGCACAGACGTCCTATTCGCCACGTGAGGTCTTGTGGCACTATCGATGGGTTGGGTAAACGTTTTTGTCAAAGAACGTGGGTGGGCGCTTAGCCTCCTTAGTCTACATGAGTCGGTAGAATTACAATCAAAACTCACCTTACAGGTAAGTCTCATTTAATTTTTGAATTATACCTCCCATTCTGACCTGAGGAGGGTACGCGAGACTTCAAATCCCACAAGACCGAACTGAGAGTCTGATTAAACATGCAACTCTTATATGTATATGGTCTAAAGTAAACAGAATTCACATACTTCTCTACTTCACTGCTAACACATAGTCAGCGAATCCTTTCGATTTCTGTATTGGTTTGCAGTAAAATGTTGAAGAACTTGACCATCCAGCCGATGCCATGATGGTGCTGATGTCACATTTCTTGTGCAAGGCTATACTGGTGCAAGCAGCATGCAAACTATGCGGTTTGAACACTGTAGTATCTATGCCTGCCTTAAGCATAACGGTTTGGATCCAGCATGCTACATTGTCTTTTGAAACCCACTGATATGGTTTGCAAAAACTAATAAAAAGGGTCTCTTGTCTTTACGAAAAAGCTGAGTTTGTTTAATATAAGCATCTAAATATGTGACCTGACACAAGCATCTATCCGCTGGGAAAGATTGCAGTTTTAGCAAAGGTTGCACTCTTCCTGGAGCTGATTGTTTTATCAAGTCATGTATGTGAAATGTATAAGAGCTCTTTCCCCATACCATGTAGTCACAATTCATAAAAGTAATAGTTTGACATCTTTGTCCAGTAACCAGCATGCATAAGACCACTGTTTTTAGAGTCAATTGTTTCAAACTTAAACATTTTGCTGGTTTCAGGTAGGTTAGTAAAATATCTACATCCCAGATATCTTTATATCTAGCTAAAACAGGCCTAGAAATAGGCACATGGTATTTTCCAATTGCTTTTCAAAGATACCACCATGAACACCAAGGCTTCACTAGCTTCTGGGGTCTGGTCATCTTCAACTATTTCAGTCTCAAGATCTGTGTATCCTAAGTATTTGGACCCGTTGTATTCAATGTGCTTTCTTATACTCATTTCATCTAGCATAAGACTACAGAACATTTTTGTATCAGAATTCTCTACTAAACACTTCTGAGCTGAAAAAGATTCTTGTGTGAAGCCTGGCTCAGTATTGATTTTACTGTACCAGGATCTTATGACGGATGGATGAGGCAGAGCGAGATGGAACGTTTTTCTCGTGTAGTTGTACGCTTTAGAGGAATAGAATTGTGGAGTTAGAGCAAACGATCTGAGATTGGATGGGTATGCTTTACTGTAAAATTTTTTATTTTTGTGCTGAACAATTTTCATCAGCTCTGAAGGCACAGAAGAGTATGTACACTTTAATATTTCCTCACAGTTATTTAAAATTTATTTTTTTTTTTCAAATCATCAGCAATTAGGTTTAGACTTTTAATTTTTACCTTCGTCGTCAGCGGCAGAGCAGGTCTAGTAACCGCTCGACTCCGTCCATCAGTCCGAAACACTTTTTCCGTCAAGATTTTCTTAGCTTCTATGAAAGGGAATGATTTTATATTTGGTCTGCTGCTTCATAATGATGAGTTGTATCGTGTAAGCAATTTTTAGATATGCCGTGCAGCCACTTCCTGTTTGCCGATTCAATTGCATGCAGCGATGCAGGTCCAGACCCGGTATTGGTCTTGGCTTGTTTTTAAACGAATAATCTTTTTCTGTGCAGACTTTGTTTATATTTTCTGACTAACAGCAATTTGTAAAAAATTTTCAGCCTCTTTCTTCCAAAATCTCCAGACTTTTTGAGTTATTGTAAGAATGATCAGACAGATCAGTTGATGTGATATCATTTTGCAGCTCATGATCTGTTGATGTATCATCATTTTGCAGCTCACTATCTGTTGAGATGTTATAGCCTTCCTACAGATGTTGTTCACTGCTGTTGATGTTAACTGGAAAATCGTATTTACTGGAAATTTGCCTTACCTGTGAAAAGCATATAACAGGGTTAAAAATGATGACATGACATGACTTCTTGTTGTGATATGACTGTTCCTTTGAACAGGTCATATTATGGTATGGGAATGTCTGAACATTCATCCATCTGTCTGTCCGTCAGTTTTTCTCCACACAAATAGTTTTAAAGTAATAGCCAGGACAACTAAAATCGAACAAGAACACCAAGTAATATATATATGTATTTTTTAATCTTTTGCCAAAATATAGAGGTTGGCTTCTCTACACACAATGCCCGGCTCCATGGTTAGAGCCCAGCAATTTGTAATTAGTAATTAGATCTGTATGCACATGATATACATACGTGTTAGTGGAATGAGGTATGATTAGCTCTGTATGTACATAATGCACATACCTGTTAGTAGAATGCGTTGTCCGGGCCCGACAGATGAGGTCTACAAGGACCTGGTTGATAGGTTGAATAAGGTGTCCAGCCCCCTGGTGATGGCCGGACCCTTGAGGTCTGCAAGGACCTGGTTAATAGATGTACGTTGAGGTAAACATCCTGATCCATTTCACAGTAGGAAATGGATCAGGTGATGTATGTGCTCAAATGTGTAGAGAGCCTACCATACTTATTCTTCTACCTGTACCAGCAACCCTGTTATTCCCTTACCAAACCTGAAAATTATTTAGAACCTCGAGTCGTCAGAATAACCATGATAAAGGTTTATACCATGTCATCACTGCCCTGCATCTGCACTCTCACCTGTCAAATAATAATGGTGATGGGTTTGTCCCATGCCTCTATATCCCAATAACTGGTAATGGTCAGTATTTTTGAAAACTAACAACAGTAACACCATCATTTGGCAGGCGATAGCATATGTACCCTCAAATCAACCGACACATATTAAACTAGATTGTGGCCCTTGCTGTCTCAGTGCTTCAGAATTGTGTTACTGCATCAAGTACATGTACCTACCTGTTGTATACATATTTACAGTAATGTCTTTAAAGTCTTTCTAATGTCTCTGAAGCCTAATCAACTCTACAATAGCACCCATCTCAATAACTAACACAGATTTGTCCCAGTACATGTACCTGTACACCACAGTTCATGAAGCACCTGCATGTGTCACAACATATGAACATTTTTACACTAAAATTAACACTACATGTGCATAACTATAAACACCATTCATTGTTGAAAGATCACCATACTTAGTAGCTACATGTATTTAGCTGCCTTTCCAGATGAATGTTATGTATGCTACATGTAACTGAATAGTTGCATTCTCCTGACAAGCACTGCTTTCGAAATTATATATTGCAGGAGTACATGTACATATATGCTGGATGAATATTTACCTAATGTCTTTAACCCTTTACCTAACCTGAAAAGCAGACGACACTTGCAAAAATAATTCTTGAATAACTAATTTTTTTCATTTTTTGTCTCAAAAACATAGGTTATGACCCCTCGTTGGAACGAGCTTGACAAGCTCATTCCAATGAGGGGTCAAACCTATGTTTTTGAGACAAAAAATAAAAATAATGAAAATTAATTGGCGATTTTTTAGAATAGCGCTGGCCGGTTTTGGCCGTTACGTTAGGTAAAGGGTTAATAAAGAGTTTCTAATGTCTTTGAAGCCTCAACTCACTCTACAATAAGCACATATCTCAATAACACATATCGGTTTCAGGACATGTACCCTACAGTTCACGAAACATCTGCATGTATGATATCGCTGAATATTAACACTTTTTGCACTAAATAACACTATATGTACATTCATATAACACACTTCGTTGTTGGATGTTTGCCGTATTTCTTACTTAGTAGCCTTTTCAGGGTGAAAATTGTACCTTCTATGAACCGTTGCATTCTCCCGATAAGCACTACTGCTAAATGTTTGTTAAACCTAAACTGAAACGAATATATATAGCGCCATGTTTGTTAAACCTAAATTGAATCGAATATATATAGTGCCCTGAAGGAATGCCTGTTCCAGTGTTTTGGTTTTGATGCCATCATAGCAGATGGATCAAATCAGTATTCTTTATTATTATTCGAGAGTTTACGATCACTTACTTGATCCATGGGCATCTCAACCTCGCTGCGGTCTTAACTAGCCATGGCTGCAGACTGCTCATTGCGCGGTGACCTAATTATGCTATCCATGCTTGAAGACCCCATGACGGGCCACAGTGACTGGGTCCCCTCTGTCAGTAAGCACAATTTGTTTACCACAGTAGACAAGCACTGCTCCCCTTCTCAGTGTTCCCCCTGGGGAATTTATGTGGTTAGTAGACGCATATTAATAATATAGTTTAGTTGCCCACGCACTGTGTTTATTTAGACAACTTCAATAGGATGCGGTTGAGTCGCGACCAGTAAAAATCTCTGTGTTGCATACAAGTACGTACATGTAAAATAATTGGGGAAACATTTAGGATATCTGTTGAAGATCCCCAACCTGATCAAAGTAAACAAGTGCCGATTCACTTCCCGGTATTCCCGCTGGGGACTTTTACTGTAGTTAATAGCTACCTATATGCACATGTATAAAGTTTCTTTTGATGACTGCCCTGTTTTAACTAAGGCAGACAGAGAACCTCAATCAGATCGTGGCATCGTCGTGATTTGGTAGAAATTCTCTGTCAGCGTGTACTTATACCTACCCATGGATATTTTAGACAGATTGCAGATATTGGTAGCCTATAGTTTGAAGTTTACTAAATTTGGTGGTTCCAGATTGCTCAAGTGCGACCCGTCAAACTGATCATGGCCCTCTGAGCCTCTTTGATAGACTCATCAGATGCTCTGATGTATCTCACATAACAATCAGAAGACCAGCGCCCCAATGTTTTAATCATGTGGTCTTCTATTTTTGCCCCTGCCACTGATGTGGCTGCTCCTATTCTAAAATAGTACAATCTAGAATCATAACCCAGTCTGTCCAGGACTACCTTCAGATGTTCAATGAAAATGAAAGAGTCAATGACTCTGTAGCTCAACTTGGATATGACAGGAATTAGTACTTGCTGTGACCAAGACAACTGAATAATGAATATGACAGGAATTAGTATTTGTTTTGGCCCAGTCAACAATAATAAAAGAATTACAAGGTGACTGTAATGGACTACAGATTAAGACCAATCATTGTAGATTATTATTTTTGTGTGGAAATTTTCAGTCCCAAACAAAATATTTTCAGACTAAAATTTTTTCTTCTTCTTCTTAAAATTGACCAAAATGCATCAAAACACAAAAAACTAATTTCCGGATTTTGGTCCAAAATTTTCTAAGTCCCACCCGGACCCCTAATTTGCATAATTTATTCACGAGAAAAACTCTGTATTATATGTAATGTATCCCATGGTACTAAACATTCATACAAAAATTTATTCAAATCAGATCTTTCATTTGGAAGTTCTTCGCAAAAAACTGATTGCACTTAATTTTGAACAAAATGGCTGCTAGCGGCCATCTTGAATTTCAGACTGGACACAAAAACACTCCTTGTCGTCCCACAGTGATAACAAAGGTACCCAAGAAGTTTCGTGAAGATCGGTTCATAAATACGGCCTCTAGCCCAAGCCGTATTGGGATTTGCACTCACAGTGCTGAAAGTAACACTAAATAAATCAAACTTAGCCTAATTTGCATAATTTACGCACAAGAAAAAAACCTGTAATATATGTAATGTATCCCATGGTACTAAACATTCATACAAAAAATTATTCAAATCAGAGCTTTCATATGGAAGTTCTGTACAAAAAACAGATTTCGGCATCGTCGGTAAAAATGGCTGCTGGCAGCCATCTGGAATTTGGGACTGCACCCAAAAACACTCGTTCTCGTCCCACGGTCATAACAAAGGTACCCAAGAAGTTTCAAAAAGATTGGTTCATAAATACGGCCTCTAGCCCGAGCCATAGCAGCTTGGCACTTACAGCTCTGAAAGTAACACTAAATAAATCAAAGTTAGTCTAATTTGCATAATTTACGCACGAGAAAAAAACCCGTATTATATGTGATGTATCCCATTGTAGTATACATTTATACAAAACTCTCTTCAAATCAGAACTTTCATACAGAAGTTCTGTACAAAAAACTGATTTTTGCATCATCGGTACAAAATGGCCACTGGCAGCCATCTTGAATTTCGGACCACACCCAAAAACACTCGTTCCCGTCCCAGGGTCATAACAAAGGTACCCAAGAAGTTTCGTAAAGATTGGTTCATAAATACGGCCTCTAGCCCGAGCCATTGCAGCTTGCCACTTACAGCTCTGAAAGTAACACTAAATAAATCAAAGTCAGTCTAATTTGCATAATTTACGCACGAGAAAAAAACCCGTATTATATGTGATGTATCCCATGGTACTAAACATTTATACAAAACTTTATTCAAATCAGAACTTTCATACAGAAGTTCTGTACAAAAAACTGATTTTTGCATCATCGGTACAAAATGGCTGCTGGCAGCCATCTTGAATTTCGGACCACACCTAAAAACACTCGTTCCCGTCCCAGGGTCATAACAAAGGTACACAAGAAGTTTCGTAAAGATCGGTTCATAAATACGACCTCTAGCCCGAGCCATAGCCAATTGTTGATGTACAGACAGACGGACGACGGGCCATGACAATAGCTCAAATTTGACTTCGTCAAAGTTGAGCTAAAAATAACCGGTTAAGGGGTTTCGCGGCCCCTGTAACAAACAGGGGACCTTGTCTTCCCAGTAGCAAGTGTGATGCTATATACTTTTTAAGAAGTTTAACCGGCCAAGCTGGGTGAGCGGTGGCTGAATAATTTGATAAGTATGCCTTGTCTAAAAGGGTCAGTTTTTGAAGACTTCAGGCTAAGGGTACATACTTCCCCTTCCCCACAGAAACCAATATCTTCAACCCCCAAGTTATAGCTGGCACTGTATTTGCACTGTGTCGTGAACTCTCCCAGGGTTCCCACTGGTTGGTGAAAAAAAAATTCCATAGCTTTTCCATAACCTTTCCATAGCATGACAGAATCAATTTCCAAGACCTGTCAAAGCGGTTTTCCATAGCTTTTCCATAGCCCACCCATCCAATTTCCATTAAAACCCATATCGCTAGAAATGAGTTCCAGTTTGAATGAACTGGAGAATATTTAGCATTATTTGTTTCTTACTGACCACAATATATGTGTACCAACCATCATTTATTGGTAAGCTGAACTAAAACAGATAATGCTGAATTTTTCTACAAATCAATCTCTTATTCAAGCATATGCAGGCATACATTCATTGTTACTAAATTGTCAAACAATATACTTAATGAATTGGAACTGCAATGTGGTTTTATATTTGTTGTGCCAACAATCTGTGACAATATCACTTCCAGTGAGAGAGCTGGGATACCAGGCATTATAGAAACTTTAAATTCAAATTATCCAAAAGTTGAAAACTGAATGACTAAAAAAATCCAAAACATTTTCAAGAAAATTCCAGCATATCATAATCTTTACAAAATCTATCTAAAATGACTACAATAAAACCAGTCATAATGTCTTGCAATGCTCCAACAGGGAGGCAGAGCTTTCCAAGAAATTATGGCTATGTTTGATGTTATGAATGTGATTTGTTCTAAAAAAATTAACATAATTGTTGCTCATACAAGGAGCAACAAGTTTGTTATTTTTTTTAGAACAAGTCACTTGACAGTAGGTACCAGTGAAAGTAGTGTTGGAAAGGAGTCATTTGAAATGACACCTTTACAGCACTTTACCAGTACCTAACTCCACAAGTTTTCTTTTTCATTTAATAATTGCGCAGAAAAGTTCAATGTTCTTTCTTAAATTTTTTCAGTTGTGATGCTTTCTCTTTGGCATCATCCAGCTCTTGTTTTTTTTCCTTGATAGATTTTCGAAAACTATTGAATTTAATAATCCAGTCCCAGGGTTTAGATGAACTCTCAGCTTTATCGGCTGCAGTGTTGGCTTCGGTTTCCAAATGGTCCATGTCCTCTCTTAGTCTCTTACATTTATTTTCAAGTTCTTTGATTTCAAATTCATCTATGAAAGGTTGATCCTTCTTTTTGTCAACTTCAGCCTCACATTGCAAATAATCATGGTATCTCTTCCGAGCTGATTTGCAATTTAATATCAAATCTGTGGTAATTTTAATATTTAGTGGTCCTCCAGCTGCTTTAACAGTGTCTATCACAAGTCTCTGAGATTGATAAGTGTTTTCTTTTTTGTTATCATCTGTGATCTGTTTATTAATGGAAAAGCCACGCTCAACTGTTGCTTGCCCATGTGACAACATGAGGATAATTTTAACAATAGACCACAAATGGGAATACTCTCTGTTATCAGCCATCCACTTCTTGAAAAATACATCAAGCCTTGTTTTCTGTACATCAAACTTTTGGAACTCAGTATGATTGTTTTGAACAATATTGTCACAGAAATGTGTGTACTCCTGAATCACATTGTCACAGTTTTTTTCTGGTATTTGTTTGAGCTCCACTAGGGCTGTGAGAAGATTTTTCGATTTCTTCAATGTAAGTGATGATGAGTTCATTTTACTTGGGTTAAAACATACTGCCGTCCTGACAATACAGTGCTTAGTTGGAGCTTTCTCCAACATCCTTATGATGAGTGTCTTCAGACATTTTCGCGCATCCATTCGAAATTCAGAATTTTGTTTGTCCTTAATTTTCCCACTGACTAATAACTCCTTTAATTTTTTATCTGCCGAGAAGCCAATATCTACTTTCTTGTAATCGAGAATATCATCTTCATCCAATTTGAATTTTGATAATTTGTAAGATCCATGATCACTAACATTTTTTACAACATCAGTTTTTAACACTTTAATCATAATATCTTTGATCATTTTGTCCCAATCGGAAGACATGAAGCACAACATCGGATTATCGGTTTGATATTTTATTAAGTACCATTCAATAGATTTGGCAACATACATGAAAAAATCCAACTTAGCAGGCAGAAGTATATCACAGCAAAAATCTTTTACAACTGAGAATGTTTTACATGTTGGGGTAGTGTATTTCTTATCCTTTTCAATTTCCTTCACGAACTTGACAATTTGAGGCAAGACCTCAATAACACGTTTGCAAACGGTACTGTTTTCAACCCACCTGTGTGCACAAAATTTCATTGGAAAAATTGAAGAGTTGGTAATTTCCATAAAGTCGTCACGTCGTGCAGGAGAATCTTTAAAGATCCGATAGAAGGATTGGAGGCAATTACCTATATCCCATTCTGTTACACACAGAGATGCTCGGAAAGCATTGTGGAGTGTATGTAAGGTACAGGTTCCGATGTCGATGAGCTCTTTATCGGTCGTATTGGACATTATTTCATGTTGAAAGTCTCTAAAAAACTTCAAATTCACATTTGGCCCATCCATTGATATCTGGACCAAATTGGCAAAATTTAAAGGAGCACAAGTGGAGGTGAAATGTCTTAAACAATCAACAGCTGTGCCATGTCCCATGAAGGTTGAATCAAGATAATGAGTCTGGACCAAGTTATCATCAAAAAACCTCACATGCACATCCATTTGTTTTACTTGCAACTTATAATTCAATGATTCATCAAAGAGCAGAACGTATTTTTCTGCCTTTTTCACTTTCTCCTGAAGCAATGATCTGAAATATGGAGCTAGGCCATAATTTATGAGGTACTTTGACTTAGTTTCACCACAACTGAAGGATCTTGCTATTACTGAATCATGGAAAATTGCTTTAAAAATGTGATTCGAGTCCTCCATACTTCTGTATGAGTGATGTGACACAACAGTATGTAGAGCCCACCGAATCTCAGCTTTCCATGTGTCCTCATTTCTGACTAATATTTTGTTGATTTGTCCCAACTTTACCTCCCGTTTCTGAAACTGAACAATCACCTGTCGTCTTACTCTTACTGGCATTATTGGTGAAAAAACCTGTAATGTTTGGTGTTTTTTGTTTTTTCTCCAAAAGGTTCACGTGCTTTTTACCTTTCCCGTGACTGACCAATGCCTTCTCGCCCATGTTCCCAATATCAAAGTTTCTGACACAAAGCAAACAATGCGCAGAATGTCGGTCACCGGACACACGCTGCAACCAGTCAACATAATCGTTTGTGCGCAGCCAAGCGTCATTGAATACACACTTACCCCCAGGCATAATAGATTTTGAAAAGTTCAAAGGGTAAACACAACTTTTGTTGAAAGAAAAATGGCGAAATTTCTCTTTGTAATGTTGTCACGTTCGACTGACTCCAAGAGTAAACTTTTGAGTTACGGACAAACACCCCCGGAAAATTCGGTCCAAGACTATTCGACCCAAATTGATTTGAAAGACGATTCGACCCCGATTCAAAGACGATTCGGCCCAAATCAACAGCGACCAATACTGCATATTTCAACCCATGATTGGAGCACATGTACGAAAATTCCATAGCCTTTCCATAGCCAAATAAATTAACCCCTCATTTTCCATGAATTTCCAGGTCCTGGAAAATGAAATAGTGTTTTTCCATAACTTTCCAGGAGTTTCCATAGCCAGTACGAACCCTGCTCTCCGCAATGCAAAAAACCCCAAAAGGCTACAGAAGTTGCTGTTTGTAACATAATATCAATAAATGGACCGAAACATCCCCTATTTAGGGCCCAAAATATTTGGTTTAAGATTGGAAAAGTAATAGGCAGCCTTGGTTTTTGAGGGCCAGCACCTACCTTCTTAAAACCCCTGAGAATCATGGGTACCCACTGGAAAGATGAGCCGTCGGGAGCCAAGAAAGGGTCTGACAGTCCTGCCTTCAGATAATGGTGCTTAATACCTACGAGATACAGTTTAACTGTACTGTACTGGAGGTGAAGATAATGTTGACAATAAGCAATAAAACTCAAGAGCAGTTCTTCACTAAGCGCTGGAAAATGTTCAGATGAGACACCATACCTGTGGCAAAAGTTTTGTAAACACTGCAATCCTGTATTGTATACCTTGTGTGTGCTAGTGGCTAATGCAGTATGGAGGTGTGTAACTTGTGGCTTTAAGGACCGGAAGTGTCCAGGAGGTTGGGGATATCTTCTGCAATCCTGGATGCGTCTGGGGCTAATGCTCGGAATCTGTCCATCTGAAAAAGAGAAAGAGCATCAGCAATCTCATTTGTTGCACCAAGGACATGTTCTGCATATATCGCAAAATTACCCTTGGCTGCCACCCAGGTCAATTTCCTCATTAAATGCATAATATTAAGATTCTTGGAGCGACCTTTTCAAATAATATGGACGGTAGCTTCATTATCACATCGGAATAAGACCCTCTTACGACACCACTCCTTACCCCAAACACAAGCAGCAATCACGATCGGATACAGTTTCAAAAGAGCCATAGAACAAGGTTTCCCTCGCCGGACTGTAAAGAAGGGGGCCATTTACCTTGGAACCAGCATCCAGTGTAATACCCGACAAAACCTAAGCTTGAGAACGCATCTGTATACAAGTTAAAATCTGCAGCTGCCGACAGCCTATCGTCAAGAAAGGACCTACCATTCCATTCCAAAAGAAACCTGTGCCACATTCTCAAGTCTTTTCTGCATTCACTGGTTCAGCTCTACGATCCCAAATAGGTCATCAACCGTGGTGGACAAAGGAGTGAGATACGAGATGAAAGCTCGACTGGAGACAACACACCTGCAGGCAAAATTTAAATAACCTAAAAGCGATAGTAGGTCACGTTTAGTACAGAATCGAATGTGAAGAAACGATTCCACTTTTCCAATTAAACGATCTAATTTGTCCTGAGGAAGCCTTGCCTCCATCTTTTCCGAGTCCAGTATAATGCCTAAATACTCCATTTGGGTGCACCGTCCAAGGGTTTTGTGGGGTGCCATTGGTATATGAAGGGAATTGAAAATTTTTGTCAACAAAGCCATAGTACGTTCTGGGACCGTGTCAGGGTGATCGATTGTCAGATAGTCATCTAATAAATGAAAGATGTGTGAAATTTTATACTTTTGTGCTATCCAACATACTGCGAAAGATAACAGATCAAAAATTTTGGGGCTACTCATACAACCAAAGACCAAATGGCAGTAAAAATAATAGAGACCTTTCCATTTGATTCCGTGCATATGCCACAATGAAGGATGAATTCGAATTAACTTGAATGTATCAACGATATCTGTTTTACACATCCAGCTGCCAATACCTAATTGCTTAATGACTTTAACGGCATCATCTACCTTGACATAGCTCAAAGAGAACTCTTCTTTATAAATTAATTCATTTAAACTGGACTAGTTAGACGCATTATGGGGAGCAGAAAGATCAG
This sequence comes from Pictodentalium vernedei, assembly GCA_031216915.1. Lineage (NCBI taxonomy): Eukaryota > Metazoa > Mollusca > Scaphopoda > Dentaliida > Dentaliidae > Pictodentalium > Pictodentalium vernedei. Next base: position 164,137,270 of record CM062297.1, read on the forward strand.
CTATTATCCTCTTCTTACCAGAGTATTTTCCTTTGGCAACTCCTACAGGGTTAACTCAATATGTTCAGAAGTGTGGATTAGGAAAGGGATCAAGAAGAAAACCTTTATCCACCTCTTTTGTCAGTGCCTCATCTACAAACTCTGGATCTTCCCTTTCAGACAATAAATTTTTGCATTCTAAATTTTGTGTAGGTAGGGAGGTAATTCCCTTCATAAAGCCATTTTTTAACCCCTCAACTAAATTGTGGACAAAAAGCGCTTTATGGAACTCGTAAAATCCAAAGCCCCCGTATTGACTATGTAATTTGATGACAATTTTTTCATAGGCATCAAGTTCTGCTCGCCGGTGGGTATAAGGCTCACACATGACATTTTTATATGTGGTAAATGCCAATATAAACTCTTGAGATGGTTAATTTTTATTGAGACAAGTGTCTCCGTCGTTAAGTTGGAACGAAAGGTTGCCGACCTCAACAGTCCGCTATCTCCCATATTCAAAATTGGGAATCAGAAGACTATCCAGGTTGACATCTTTCCCCTCAACGATAGCTTTTTTCAAAGACGGGGAGATGATGTCATTGTCATGGTTGAGGCTATCCAAACCAGCACTATCTGATTTACCAGTAAACCAACGAGTGTCAACTGTGAGATCAGGGTTATTCTGGAACCTGAACAATCCTTCTGGAAGTATAGTTTGTCATTGTGGTCGCCCAAAGTTCCTTGCCATGCCTGGGCCCATGGCTGTTTCAAGCGTGTGTAGCCGTCGTCTGGTGGAGTGATGAAATGTCGAGCTGTCATTGGTGGTTCTTCTTGAAAGGGGGGTCCCATGGGGCTGGTCCCTCAACGTCCTGTCGATTCATTGTGGCGCCATAACTTGGATGTTTATCCTGGTGGAAACTTGTAGCTGCTTCGGCAGATTGCTGCTGATTTACGAACGAAGAGAAGAAATTCTGTAAACCACTCAACTGTTGAGCGAGTTTTCTCAATTCCGCCATGTTGTTTACAATTTCAGTACAGGTACACATGTTATTGTTGACAGCGGAAGAACCTAGCTGTGCATGCACGTTTATTTCCGGAATGTCATTTGACCTACTTGGTCTGTCAGTGTTCCGTTGAATGTTTCTGCACACCTCCTCTCCCGCCCCTGAATAAAGCATTGACTTCTGTTTTGAATAATTGTCCTTGTATAATTGCACAAGCACTGATTTTTTGGCATTTGGTGCAATGATGCCCCCAGTTCCTTTAGCCGAAGCTTCAATTTTGAAATTGTCCAATTGTTTGGTTCACCTTGCTTCCAGTGACCGGCAGAAGTCTGAGATTGAGGGGCAGCCTTTAATTTCTTCCCAATTGGTGATGAAGGTTCACGTATGCTTGCCGGACGTTTTGTCATCTGAGGGGACGTTTTTTTCCCTGAGTCCCGAAATAGGATCACAAACTGACCGAGGCAATACCTCACCCACTGAAATTCTGTTCCCCCAAAAGAATGTTCGCTCAGTTCATCAAAAACCACACTGCACTCCGTTGTGAAGAGGTCGCTGACTCAGAAACTTGGTTTCCCAAATCACGCACTGCTTCTTCTACAGTCTGATGAGTAAAACTGGTTTGACATTGTTTTCTCCGACACAGCGAACAAATTGAGTTATTGTTATGATAGATTTTTTGTTGCACAAATTATTTAACACTTTTTCCAGTTACCAAAACTTCTTGCAAGCAACTCGACTTGGAACAAAGAAAGTTAGCATCCCTGCTAAAAATAGCAACAGGTGGAATTGTGGATTTGCAATGCATTGGTCATCCCAAACTGGACGATGCCACCTGTTGACGGCCAATCATTTCACCTCCCCACAGACCTCACCAAATATGTCAAGCATATTTAGTTACAATATATCAAACAAATCCCACTTTTTTGTGGTGGTTCGGGTTTGGGAAGAGAGAGGTATCTTTTCGATATCCAGCAGTGTTGCATGTCAAATAATGGTCTTCATGGCAGCCATCTTTGATTTTGTGTGAGGATTGTTTATCCGACCATTATTCTGTGATCAGACTTCACATTATACATGTAGTATCATAACGCAGGGGTTTATTTTGACCATCACTCACAGTTGTCATTCTAAGGTTAAGAGGTCAGAGAAATCTCACCTACATGTACTCTAAATTTACTGATTCCATGGAATCAAAGCCTTGGGGTCATACTGAGGGTGTCTCACACACTCAATACAGAGAATTATGAAAATAAACAGTGAAAAATCTCTTGCTTCAATTTTTTCATATTCATTAAATGTGAAAGTGCAATGGAATGAAAAAGTATGAAAATGAGATTTTGTTTACAATTAAATTGATATAAAAACTTCCAAAATTCTTGATACATTCACATTGCGCCTATGCCTATGCATTCAACATGTGTGTGATGATCATGAGCACCCTCAAGTAAAAAGAAATGTAAACATTTTTAGCTCAACTTTGGCGAAGCCAAATTTGAGGTTATGCCATGGCCAGTTGTCCGTCGTCTGTCTGGCCATCTGTTCGTCAACAATTCAATACGGCTCGGGCTAGAGGCCGTATTTATGAACCGATCTTTATGAAACTTCTTGGGTACCTTTGTTATGACCGTGGGACGAGAACGAGTGTTTTGGGGTCCGTTCCGAAATTCAAGTTGGCCGCTGGCGGCCATTTTGTACAGACTTAGGTGCAATCAGATTTTTGCGCAGAACTTCCATATGAAGGCGCTGGTTTGAATAATTTTTTGTATGAATGTCTAGTACCATGGGATACATCACATATAATGCAGGTTTTTTTCTTGAACGTAAATTATGCAAATTAGACTAACTTTGATGTATTTAGTGTTACTTTCAGCACTGTAAGTGCAAATGCCAATACGGCTTGGGCCAGAGGCCGTATTTATAAACCGATCTTTATGAAACTTCTTGGGTACCTTTGGTATCACTGTGGGACGAGAACGAGTGGTTTTGGGTGCGGTGCGAAATTCAATATGGCCGATGGCAGCCATTTTGTACAAAATTAGGTGCAATCAGATTTTTGTTCAGAACTTCCATATGAAAGCGCTGATTTGAAAAAAATTTTGTGCGAATGTTTAGTACCACGGGATACATCACATATAACATGGGTTTTTTTTCGCGTGCAGAAATTATGCACACTAGATGAACCTTGATTTTTTCAATGCTACTTACACACAGTAAGTACACATGTCAACACGGCTCAGGCTAGAGGCTGTATTTATCAACCGATCTTCACGAAACTTCTTGGGTACCTATGTTATCACCTTGGGATGAGAATGAGTGTTTCTGGGTGCGGTCTAAAATTATAGATGGCTGCCAGTGGCCATTTTGTACCGAAATTAGGTCTAATCAGTTTTTTGTACACAACTTCAATACGGCTGTATTTATGAACCGATCTTTACGAAACTTCTTGGGTACCTTTGTTATCACCGTGGGATGAGAACAAGTGTTTTGGGGTGTGGTCCGAAATTCAAGATGGCCACAGCAACCATTTTGTACTAAAATTAGTGCAATCAGTCTTTTGTACAGAACTTATGTATGAAAGTTTTGATTTGAATAAATTTTTGTATGAATGTTTAGTAAAATGGAATACATCACATAAAGTACGGGGTTTTTTCTCGTGCAGAAATTATGCAAATTAGATGAATTTTTATTTATTTAGTGCTACTTATACACTGTAAGTACACATGTCAATATGGCTCGGGCTAGAGGCTGTATTTATCAACCGATCTTCACAAAACTTCTTGGGTACCATTGTTTTCACCTTGGGACAGGAATGAGTGCGTTTTGCGGTGCCATTGTTATCATTGTGCTATGAGAACAAATATTTTGGAGTTCAGTCAGACCCACTCGGGGACTCAAAGATTTTTTTTCTAGTTTAGCATCTGACTGTCACCCACCTTTACAATACTTTACCTATACATTTGTTACAGTCAGTATTTATGTACAGACCGTTACAATACTGTAAGAAATTCTAGTGGATAAAATCACAGTTTAAACAGACGAACATACAAACCGAGATAGACATGACATGAGAAGATAACACAAGAACAATCTTACCACACACAGCAGTAAATACAACAAAACCACATGCAGTAGTATAGAAATACAAGACACACAGTCAACAAATAAGTCCGAACACCTGAACATTCAAATCAGCAACTGAATTAGGACCCAATTTCACATCTCAATTACACACAGTAATCAATGGAGCATTACCGTGAACACAGCTCACTGGGTCATTGTTGACACCTTGTGTCCACTGACACAATTATACAACATTCCCCCCGATATTATTTGAGAATCAGAATCTGTTGTAAAAGTGTGGACTGACAGTAAGAGTTGGTCAAGAACCAGATGAGCTTTTAAGAATGGATGAAGCAAATCACCTCATCGCATATGAAGAAATACCTGACCTCACCAATATATACATTTATTTAGAAACTGATATTCGATGAAGCAAGTAACCTCATCAAATACACAACCAATGAAATATTTTAACTCACACATACAAAAAAACATTCCAACAATTCAGAAGTAAACTGTAGGAAGACATCCCAGACGAGCCCCCAACATAACAGATCACAAGAAGACTGTGACCACATTAATAGCGTATAGCCATTTTGGATGGTACTGAGGGTTAGAGTTAACATCAAAGCAAATGTTACCAGAAATGACAAAAGCGTGCTGTTTTGAACCATTCAGAGAAGACCTATTTTTGAAATGTAAAACAGTAAATGTCCATGTCCAAGTTACACATTTTCACCGTGAAAACTTATCAAAACAAGCAACATTTTACCAACTAAACAACGCAATATGCCTAAAATCGTGTGAGAATCATTACTACTTTTTGTTCTCAATTTGAGGATTTCACAATGAAGCGAATAACCTCATTGGTGAACGCACAGTTAAAACTGTAAAAAACTTAATTATTAATTTGAAAAATTTAATCAAGTCAATTATTATTATTATTATTTATTGGTGTTTAAGGTCACATACTTATGCACAATGGCTAATCGTGACCGTGACAGTTTTACAGGTGGAGGAAGCCGGAGTACCCGGAGAGAACCACCGAGCAACGACGAGCAGCTGTCAGCTCCCCAACATCGTAACTCTGAACTCTGCACTGCAGCACAGGCAGGGTTAGATTGGTTGAAGACATGCGCACCATCGACGTGCAGTACGCCTCAGTACACAGCGTCATCGTGCCCCCATGTAGGCAATCGGGGTGAAGTGTCTTGCCCAAGGACACAACGCGGTTGCCGCAGGTGGGATTCGAACCGAGGACCTCTCGGCTTGCAGCCTGCACCTCTACCAACTGAGCCACCGCGCCCCCTAATCAAGTCAATAATGAAGCCAATAACCTCATCATTGTATTCATTTTTTTTTTATTTTCACTACTGAGTACTGACCCAAAATATGCTTCTCAAGATGTGTTATGTAAGTTAATAATGTGCTTGATGTGACTGGCAACCATTAGAGTCATGTGCATTAAGGAGGTTTTTCACTTTTATCTCAGTGTCAAATCAAAACTAATGAAATAATAGGAACTCGATAATAGTATTTGGTAATTTTTCATAGCACAATTTCAGCTCCTGATTTTCAAAGTGTCATGATCAAAACCAGTGACACCTATCTGTTTTTTTACCTTCATACACAGATTTTTGTGAACAATTCTTGGCCAGATGCCCATAGGCTCGACACTGATAGCATTGTTTGTGAACAATGTTTACGAAACGAGGTTTTCTAGACCGTGGCCGTGAGTTATTTATATGCTTTGCATTAATTGCTGAACATAAATCATGCACAGACAAGATCAAATCATCAATACTTGTTTGAAGCTTCTCTGGGGCTATTGGCACTGATGGTTTGTGTGTTTTCTTGATTTGATGTTCATATTTGTCTGCTAAATCCTCTCCAAATGGCATTGGCCGCATTAAATGATGACGTGAAAGAACATGTGTTTTAGCATCATTATCATTAATAGCCGCCTCATGATATTTTGCAGTGTTATTGATATGTTCTGAGGAAATAGATGTCTCTTTCTTACTGAATTGCTGTGTCAGTTTCTTTACCAAATCATTGTAATCATGATATCGAAGATCCCTCGCAAACTTGAGAGCTCTGCCCTGCAAAACATCGAACAATTCTTTTTCAGCTCTTCGGTTATTCCATTTTTGCCGAACAACCAGTCGCTCATGTTTGAATATGAAGGAATCCCAATCACCTCCCCCACTATATGTAGCCATACTAGCATTAGGTGTACTTTTCATGGAACGTGACTGATAGCAACTGCATTTCAGTTCACATGAACTTGAGCTAGAACGAGAAGTACTTGAAGATGGTGAATGTTTCGTGCGAGGACTTTTCATGGAACGTAACCGATAGCAACTACTTTTGCGTTCACATAAACTCGAGCTTGAACGAGAACCACTTGAAGATGGTGAATGCATCGTGTTTGACCTATACCATGTTGGAGCAGACGACTCAGAAGAGCTGTCCCGATGTTTATGGATTAATTTCCGTCTAACTGACGGTTGTGATGTTCTATCTGACCTGTGCTTTCTATGAACAATGGGTTTCACTGGTGATGAGCTAAGTCGGTTGACTGAATTATTACCACAGCGCTCATTAGCAACCGATGCAGCAGTTGTCCGCATCATTGGTTGATGAGTTAACTGTACAGGCTGATTCGATTTCACAAGTAATGGTGTAGACTGTAAATGTGGAGGAACCATAAAATGTGATGTACCTGGAAAAGGTGGTGGATATGAGCCTGGTTTGAACATATGAAAATCTGTTGAATGCTGCGGTGCCATGCCCCATGCAGAAGTAGGTTGTGATTCTATTACGGCCGTTGGAAGTGAATGTGCATGTGCAGATGTTGTGTGGATTTGTGGCACATGCTTGTGTTAAGAATCAAGGTTGCTACAAGGCAATGTTTCTGTTTTAAAAGCATGTAAATTTGAAGACTTGTCATTTTCAGAACATGCTTCTGTATCCGTTTCCAGCTGTTTTATAATCAACAGATTATTAATTTTTATGTCCAAATCTGCCATTTTACTTCGAACTAATGCCATTTCTCGATTTCTTAACTCTTCTCCAGTGTTCATTGCCTCAATTATTGAAATTAATAGAGTTGGATTTTGAGAAATTTTTGTCAGTTCTTTTTGCAAAACACTCAAGTACACATTTTTCTCTTGGGTAGCTGATTGATCAAAACCATCTTCTTTTTCCCCCATTTCAAAAAACTCCAAATTTGATACGAAAAAAGTGAATTACTGAAAAATTGTTATTGCCGAAATAGGGTGAGTTGAGATTTTTGGCGGCGACGCCAATGTAAGAAATTCTAGTGGATAAAATCACAGTTTAAACAGATGAACATACAAACAGAGATAGACATGACATGAGAAGATAACACAAGAACAATCTTACCACACACAGCAGTAAATACAACAAAACCACACACAGTAGTATAGAAATACAAGACACACAGTCAACAAATAAGTCCGAACACCTGAACATTCAAATCAGCAACTGAATTAGGACCCAATCTCACATCTCAGTTACACACAGTAATCAATGGAGCATTACCGTGAACACAGCTCACTGGGCCATTGTTGACACCTTGTGACCACTGACACAATTATACAACAATACTTTATATGTACCTTTGTTATCAGGTCATTACCTAGATGTTTGTCATTGCTGTGTCACATACTATACATGTACATGTCTTGACAAGTGGAGCTACAGTGTCATTGACACTTTCATTTCTAAATATTTCAACCTTCAAACATCGCTTTGGGAAACCCTAGAAAACCAAAAAGTGAAGCAGTGCTTCTTTACTGAGGTAAACAAGTTGTGTTTTGACGGTACAACAGAAGCCAGATTGGAAGACCTCTAAAATGTGCAGCACAGGTATAAACGATTTTCTGAACTTCACATTTTGCTATTGTTGCTTTCACAATTAATTTCTAAATTTTCAAACCTACAAACACACCCCTGGGAAACCCTGGAAAGCCGAGAACTGAAGAACAACTACTTAACTAAGGTAAACAACTTGTGTTTTGCTGGTATGATTGGAGCCGTACTGGAAGACTTCTGAAATGGACAGCACAGGTAAAAATGATTGGCTAAACTTGATTTGATACTCTTGTTGCTGTCACATTTACCCATTGTTGCAAAAAGGACCTAAATAACCCTTTACCCAAAAGTAACTGCGAAACCAGCCAGAACTATTCATCAAAATCTCTATTCAAGGTTTGTTATGTTTTCATTTTTTGTGTAAAAAATCATAGCTTATGACCCCTTGTTGCTCGAGTTCATTCCAATGAGGGGTCATAAGCTACGTTTTTTTAGATTGCATTATTTGAGAATTTATTTTGCATGTGTCCAGTAAATAAATGATTTCATTCTAAACCACTGTTCCCCAGGCTATTTTATTGCAGTTGATAAAAATAAATAAATGAATTTCTAGAATACTAGAAATTCTTTCTGTTCAGGCCGATTGGTATTAGCGTTCTAAGTGTAAAAATCCACTTAATTTCAGCAGCATGTCTTTTCGTGTGGCTGTGTAGTGCCTCGGGATCGGTAGGGAGTACCTGAATAATCCGATATTTTACATCACGGATATTGTGGTCCGGTTGATTGAAGTGGAAAGCCACCGGAGTATCCCTTATATGTGATATATCCGAAAAATGTTCCCTTATTCGGATTTTGAAATGTCTTTTCGTTTCACCCACATATTGTTTGTGGCATGTGGCGCACGTAATGAGGTAAACACAATTCTTGCTAAGGCAATTGGCTCGGTTCGGCCCTTTATGTCTGTTCTTGGTGGTCGAGCCGGTGAACCATTTTTGTGTGGGTAGTGCCTTGTAAGTTGTGCAGTTCTTGTCGTGGCATGGTAGAAAGGGATTAGATATGGTGATTCCACTGATTTGTTTGAGAGGTGGTATTCTGGCTGTTAGTTTCAGGTGGCGAGTCAGTCCTCGGACGTTTAGAGGGATTGCTGGTATTATTCGGCTCTGTTTCCGACATGATGACCGTGCTAACAGAGCTGATCGATGATCCCAGGCTAATGTTGCTGCTGGAGCTTTCGGCTATATCTTTTGACATAGTTGTGTTGCAGGTCTTAAATGTGGTAAACCAAAAAATATTTTCTACTAAAGAGCAGGAGTGACCTACACAACAACTATACCCTGTTGTTAAGCCTGACCGGTTTCGTTCTAATTTGAACTCATCAGAGGCGGAGAGCACTCTCGTGCCGGCTCCTATATATACCCTTTTGTTTGGCGGTACCGTTTTTCTCGATTCTCATTGGACGAGACCTTATGTCTGGCGGTGCCGTTTTGTTGGTTTGGCGGTACCGTTTTTCATTGTCTAATCTAAAAATAGTCTGGCGGTACCGTTTTGTTTGTTTGGCGGTACCGTTTATCATTGTCTAATCTAAAAATAGTGTGGCGGTACCGATTTGGTGTTTGGCGGTCCCGCTCATGGTAAGTATGGCGGTACCGGCGTTGGCACCCAAATCTCATCCACTTGGAGTGGGGGGAGGGGGGGGGGGGGGGGGGAGATGTCCGTCCAAACTGTTGTGTTCATTTATCAGAGTATTGTATTTTCAAAGCCGGTATTTTCAGATTAGCAATGGGAGCGGCATGTGAGGTGAGAAAAAGAAAAGAAAGAAAGAGGCCCATTCCATCTGTTTTGGGTGAATGGGTTGATGTTTTGGTGACTGGGCGAAAAGGAGGTATGGATTCATCGTTACCAATATTACAGGGAATACCGGATACTGCTATTAGAGATTATAGGATGAAGTTGTGATTAAAAAACACATACCTTTAATTTTAGTTGTTTTTTATTTGGCGATGGCTTGCCTTTATAGATTTAACCGTGGTCCCATATCCGGCGCTGTGGTCTGTATTAAATGTTCCAGATTTCGTGCGGCGTATTGTAATACCAATCCACTCTTATACAGTGAGGCAATGTTGCCATGAGGCGGTGTGTTGCCGGCATGGCTCGCCCTTGGGGGGTCCGGGATTGAGTCAATGACGGTGTTAATGTGCACGTCCTGGTATTCATTGTAGTCACTGTGAAGACTGGTACTCTCTTCTTGGAGCGGCATTATAGTAATACGCGGACTTTGTGAAATATCCTGTATTGCTGTAGCAAGCAGGTCCGTGGACTGGCAATTGTCGTTCCTAGTGATGGGCGGATTCTCTGCACTGAGAGGTATTAAAAGGGGAACTTGACTCCCCGAAAATTCGTTTAATGCTATGGCTAGCGGGTTATCAGTCACACGTTGGTGTTTTCGTCTGAAGTGTTTCTTTAGGTATTCAGTTCTTCTAAAAGTAAGTCCGCAAGTGCCGCAAGTGACTCTCCCTGTGTGTAGGTGTTCAGTCCTGTAGTGCCTGCGCTAACTGTGTTGACTGGCATATGTTTTTTTACAGGTGTTGCATTCGCGCGCCATATTGGTAAAGCGTACTGGTATTCTCCTGATTAATACCATTGTGACGTCGCCTGCATTGTGACGTAGCGTCGTGAGCAGTGTCTCCAAAAAACCTAGGGCACTTGTCATGTTGAACAGAAAGTGAATGAATGCATTGATAAAAATAAATAAATGAATTTCTAGAATACTAGAAATCCTTTCTGTTCAGGCCGAGTGGTATTAGCGTTCTAAGTGTAAAAATCCACTTAATTTCAGCAGCATGTCTTTTCGTGTGGCTGTGTAGTGCCTCGGGATCGGTAGGGAGTACCTGAATAATCCGATATTTTACATCACGGATATTGTGGTCCGGTTGATTGAAGTGGAAAGCCACCGGAGTATCCCTTATATGTGATATATCCGAAAAATGTTCCCTTATTCGGATTTTGAAATGTCTTTTCGTTTCACCCACATATTGTTTGTGGCATGTGGCGCACGTAATGAGGTAAACACAATTCTTGCTAAGGCAATTGGCTCGGTTCGGCCCTTTATGTCTGTTCTTGGTGGTCGAGCCGGTGAACCATCTTTGTGTGGGTAGTGCCTTGTAAGTTGTGCAGTTCTTGTCTTGGCATGGTAGAAAGGGATTAGATATGGTGATTCCACTGATTTGTTTGAGAGGTGGTATTCTGGCTGTTAGTTTCAGGTGGCGAGTCAGTCCTCGGACGTTTAGAGGGATTGCTGGTATTATTCGGCTCTGTTTCCGACATGATGACCGTGCTAACAGAGCTGATCGATGATCCCAGGCTAATGTTGCTGCTGGAGCTTTCGGCTATATCTTTTGACATAGTTGTGTTGCAGGTCTTAAATGTGGTAAACCAAAAAATATTCTCTACTAAAGAGCAGGAGTGACCTACACAACAACTATACCCTGTTGTTAAGCCTGACCGGTTTCGTTCTAATTTGAACTCATCAGAGGCGGAGAGCACTCTCGTGCCGGCTCCTATATATACCCTTTTGTTTGGCGGTACCGTTTTTCTCGATTCTCATTGGACGAGACTTTATGTCTGGCGGTGCCCTTTTGTTGGTTTGGCGGTACCGTTTTTCATTGTCTAATCTAAAAATAGTCTGGCGGTACCGTTTTGTTTGTTTGGCGGTACCGTTTATCATTGTCTAATCTAAAAATAGTGTGGCGGTACCGATTTGGTGTTTGGCGGTCCCGCTCATGGTAAGTATGGCAGTACCGGCGTTGGCACCCAAATCTCATCCACTTGGTGTGGTTGAAAATTTTGTTGCACTTTTGCAGGGATTTTTCTGGGTGACAACTGACGACAGGCGCCGAATATAGGCCCCATTTCTAACATTAAATGCTATCAAACCACAATTTAAAATAAAACCATCTTCTTCATTTTTAATATGACTTTTGAAGTAATGGGCACTTTTCTAAACTCTACAGAGTCAACAGGATTCCCAATTTGGTCCAATAAGATGGCTATTTTCCCAATTGCATGGGCCCCAGGCCCCATTCCCAATACACCCAGAAAAGTCCCTGTTTTGATTGTCACCTTACTCAAATATTGTACCACCCAGGCTAATGTGATAATCCATAACGATTCTCTTCGAAGATCAGTGCTACTTCGAAGCCATTTTGAAGACATCATGTGTTTATATGATTGAGAAATTTCTACCCCTGGAAAGAAATTCATTAAAAAAAAATTATAATCCCTCTTTAAAATTTCCTCTATGACTTTCCTCCTTGACCCTCCACTATTACCTGCCTGTTGGCCTGTCTGTCAGTCTAAGGCCCAGAAAACTAACTGCCAACTCCAACTTTAGAAAGACTGTGGGTACTGGTAGAAAAACAGCGCTCTACAGACTAATATCTTCACAGTACAAGCTTAAATTTTAAATTACGGGACCTGCCTGTAATGATAAGCTACATAACAATCATAACGCCATTATAACGTCTTATTGTTTTTCAGATTTCAAAATTCAATAAGGCAATATTCTGGAATTATGATCGTTATATTACTTTGCTTTGTTTTAGACTATATCCTGTAGGGTAAGAGGAGCTCAATACAAACATGTAATTAGAAGCTTAATAGGAATATGATGTAGGAAGTGGTGGCGCCAGGAGTGAGGGGGGTAGTCGGAAGAGGAAGTGGGCTGCTGCCCCCTGTCAGAGAGGTCCAGCCCTCCTCCTTTTCTTGTCAGAAAATTTGGCTTGCTGGTTGGAAGATCAGCTCATGTGGAGACCACCCAGATCTTTCGTGCGTGACTTTCGGATCACCTTGAAATGTGGGATTTTCAAATGGGAAGAACATTGAGCTGAATGCCTTTATTTCAAGTAATCACAACAATAATTTGCCCGTTCAGTGCGCCATCTGTAATGCTGGTGCATTGAAGATGGTGCTTGTGGCATTCAACGGACGAGTAATTTCTCGAAGTGAGGAAATAGCATTTTTCAATGGCTTATTTTCATATTTTTTTCACACCGGGCTGATTTACCGACGAAGAGGGTTGCGCCCCCCCCCCCCCCCCCCCCCCATCCTGGTCGGAGATTTTCTGGCATGCCCCAGGGTGCAGGATTACTAAAGGAAACATGATAACCCTTGACCAACTGCGCACATTCCATTTCCAGCAGATGGCCGTCGAGAAGGATCGAGAGGGTCAACCCGGGGCCCGGTGGTATTGGGGGCCAGTCGGCCACCGATTTTATTTCAAATTTGTGACTCTTTACCCGGCTAGTCGATTTTCACTCGTTGCTTTTAAAGACAACTAAGCTGTTCCTGGGAATAAAAACTAGCGTAATTAGGGTCCACAATTAATAATGTTCTGCTTATTTGAGCCCCCTCTAAGTCGGTGGCGGTCCGGGCGAGTAGATCAATATTAATTATGGGCCACCTCTTCTCATGCTCTCCCCCATGTCGTCGATGCGCATTCTGTCATCATGCTCGGGCCCGTGATATTCTATCTTTCCTGGGTCCCGGATTTCCTCTTGACGCCCCTGATAACCAAACAACTTCTATTTATCTATCATACCAGAACAACAATATGGGCAGAATTTAGATTTACTTACAGTTGTATACAGACTACTGCAGCATTTGTCATTAGAAAACTCAATTTAGATGAAACTATGACTGTGAGCATCGATCACTTTACAGGCAATTTTTCTTATTGACACGAGTTGAGAAAATTATTTGGTGCGTTGGTAATTCGAAAATGTTGTATGAGAGATACGACAATTTCGAATTAAAGTTTTTGACCAATCGTCGATATGAATTTGTTAAATCTACTTTTCTGATTGGTTGTTGGGCTGGATAAGAATTTTATTGATGCGACGGCGTTTGCAAAAAAACTTATTCGCACCAAAACACCAGATACAGCCTTTTCAAACTTCACCGATGAAATATGAGTGTGACATCATGTGCCTGGAAATAAAACATTGTGAAATTAACTGCATGAATTTGTATTGTTTCAAGGTAAATCAAAGACAAAAAAAGAAACATTGATTTCAAACTCTTTATCATTTATTAAATAAAATTGTATGAATATTTATTGTACGCTAAACAATAGATTATCGAAGAAATTGCGGAAAGATAGAAATCGTACCCCCCACCCCACACTGTGAAGATATAGAAATTTTCACTTTCACGGTATCACTCAAAATGGTGGCTTTCAAAGCATCTCTTCAAGGTGAATACGAGTCTAATTATCACTGAAAATGATCAATTTGTTCTAAAAACATATAATGAAAAGTAAATCTAGTGTTTTTGAGAGGATAACCGATCATTTCCAGTAATAATTCAACACATGTTCACCTTGAATTGATGCATGAAACCCGCTAGTCCAAACATTGCCTGACAGTCTGTAATATAAGATTTTGATTTGGTATGTCCTTTGAAAGGACGTACCAAATCCAAAACTTATATTACGGATTTTCAGGCCTTGTTTGGACTAGAAATCCACCAACTGAATCATATCGCAAGACGCAATCTGGTCCATGTATCGATCAAATGACTTCCGTGTATCAATGATTCAATGCGCTGCTTACTTTCATGCATCAGTTTATGGTTGAAATTAGTGCTGAGCGATATCGGTCCAAATAAAAACTGCGATATTTTCGTAACAATATCGCGGTTCATGATATTATCGCGATATTTTGGGGGGAGGCTCCGATCAGCCATTTAAGCAAACGGCATGACAAACTTGAAGTTAAAGGATTGCCCCAACAAGGGACATTCTTGACAACAAACCAGTGGCATTCCAAAAACGTGTACTGATGCGCGATTCTGATCCAAAGGTGCCTAAACTGGCGTGCAGAAATACACTGACTACCCATCAGAAACGTTCTACTGTGGGCTTTTGAATTACCATAGTTCGTTGCCTTCATCTGCGACTGTTGTTTCAAAGTTTCATCATCTTAACTTTTGTTTATTTTAATCAATCATTTACCTGACAGCCACTTTCCAAGTTCCAACTTTCCGTCATTGGATAGAAACCTTTTTTCCGCTATTCATTATGCCAATCGACAACCTAACCTTGTACCTCAAAAACATAATATTTTTACCCATGGGGCATCAGCCGATTAATCATTACCAGCGATTCGTGTTTAGTCAACGAGAAAGCATAAACACACGTGGTCAATGAATGTTATCTTAGAGGGCAACACCAAATGAATTGAATTGCAAATCACCCGAAGTCTTCTGGCAGTGAATCGTCTCATTTACAAAGTCACACTTAACAATGAAAGGCCCTTTAAAATTTTATAAACAATTGAGGATGATTTTCATTAATTCCCTGGTCTTTTTAATTACTTAATTCTTTTCTCCCAACATAACTTCACAAGTTCCAAAGCATTCAAGCGTTGAACGCAAGTGCTGAATGTAAATTGCAAACACGAGTTTGACGTCATATGCAAAGGCGTATACGTTATTTGATTGACAGCAATTGTCGGCCATTTGCGGTTCGCCCATACCCTCATACTGTTTCAAATAAAATCAAGCTGAACACATAAAAAACCAAGCGTGGAGGAGTGGGTGGGGGGGACAGCGAATAAATCAACACGACACTTAAAAATAAGCGATTGGTCACACAGAAATGAATTCCAAACCAGAGTTATTTGGGAATGTTTGGGAGCAAATTGGGGGGGAAAGTGACTATTTTTGATTGGGAATGGCCAATGGGGCCGGATTCAACCTCTCTCATCGCCGTCATCGGTAAAAAAAAACCTGAGTGAAGTAATTTTCGACTTTCTCACAAACAGCTTGCCATTACATGGCAATACAGAGACGTATTCACAAAGTTTTGCACCTTTTCATCAAATGATGGGTGGTTGCCAACGACGTTCGCGATATTTCGTTTTTTTGAAAACAAGACGATATCACTAACGGTATTGCTTTTCAAACCGGCTAAGTCGGTATATCGGCAAACCGCCCAGCACTAGTTGAAATGAGTGGAATTATCAGATTCTTATAAAAAGCGTATAGTAAAAAGAAAATTTAGTGTTTTTGAGTGGGTACCCCAAATTATCTCACTTGTGACAGAGACAAATGGTTATTTTCGCTGGCGCAACCGCTCGCAAAAAATAAACATTTGACTCGGTCATGCACTCATGAGATAATTTTCGTGATCACTCAAAAACTCTATATACACAAACAGACTATTTTTGTACAATAAACTTCCTTTCAATTTGAAAAAAATTGATACAGCACCAGTCGAAATAAAATGTACCGGTAAAATAAAGTAAATTTTGCTCTCATTCCAATTTGGAATGCAGAAAAGCCAACCCATTGAAATAAAGTGTGGAATTATAAGAAGTTAATTTTGCTCTAATTTTAAGGCATAGGGCCTGTTACGACCCGTAATGTAATAAATGCCCATAATGTAATACCTACCCATAATGTAATACAAAAACGACCCATAATGTAATACGACCCCATAATGTAATAAAAAACGACCCATAATGTAATAAATGTAATAACGTGTAATAAATGTTAGGTACCCATAATGTAATAAAATTTTTAAAAAATTAGATACAGATTACACTTTTCCAGGCCCGTAATGTAATAAAATTCTAAGTTTGATTTTTGTTTTTTCTATTTACTCCAGCAGTGCGTTCGGCTACTTATGACACATCCTACGCCTTCATCAATGCTGCCAATGGCCCCTATGCCGTACACAGCCAACATGTGGGTGTGTTGGGATTATGATGGAGAGTATTCCGGGACCTGGGGCGGGTATACTCTGCTCTGAGTGGCAGGCATTATCCCTCTTCTGTTTGTACCACCCGCGCAAACATCTTCCTCAATAGCCTCTACTGCCCTGCCACAACCATGTAGGTCTACCTTACCAGACATTCAGTAATTTTGCTTCCAGGATGGTCATTTATAACTTCAATCATCATATTCGACTGGCTGTTCACTTGCACAAAAGCAATGTGGGTAGCAGGTTCCTACTGTTAATAAATGCAAGTAACTCTGGACAAAGTTGCTGGGGCAAAGGGTGGAGTGGGTGCCGTGGGATTTGGGTGCACTAAGATTGGATAGTGGTGGGGGGGGGGGGGGGTAGTGTGGGATACAAGAAAAAGATGGAACAGAAGCAAGACGTTGAGTCCAGCGGTGCAGAGGAATATCGGGAGGCGATATGGTAGGTGTACTGGTATTGGGATAGGGGATATCCTATAGCTCGATGGGATTTGGATTAGGCTACTTTCCTCCAAATTAAGCGTACGATCTATCCTCTGTCTCTCCAGTTTTCACTACCTGAACAAATTAGTCATTTCCCTGTACTGTACTACTATAAGTTTATGTCACACCCACCGCACCTGGAAACCAATGAGCCCGATCCCAGGATGACACTTAATAACGACCACATCATATTCCCGATCCTGTGATAACATGTGTCAAGTAATATTATTAGTCCACCACATGGCCTTCCACTTAAACTACCTACAGTCATGGCAGTTCCTGGCGGTTGGCAGGGACTTCCTGCCAACCGCCTACTCTATCACATCGACTATTCGCGTGTTCATCTCCGCTATTGTGCCATCTTCTCCTAAGTTACACTCAAACAACATACATAGCTAGACATGAGGAGTAACATGGGCGTATCCGTTTGACCGGGTGTGTAACCTTGACCATCAAACCGGAAACCTTGAACCTGTGTATCGGCTCCTGCTGGGCAATTGTCCTGAAACTTGGTGTGTGGTTCGGGCACCCAACAATTTCGTCACACCCGATGCCTGTCATGTGTGACCTTGATATTCAAACCGTTGACCTTGAACCTGTATCTCGGTTCATGCTGGGCCGATTTTCGTGAAACTTGGTATGTGGGAGTAGTTCCGGACGCTCAAGATATATATATATATATATATATATATATATAGAGAGAGAGAGAGATATTGGGGACCGACCGAAACAGCACATTGGGGCGTCCCACCTTCACATCCACTCGCAAGAATAAATATTAAATTGTTTAAATTGTCGATAAATTAACCTTTATCACTTTGACAGCACTTATTTTTTTATATTTTGCTTTTTGGTTGGGAGGGGTTAATCTAAATTTAATGATTTCTGTAAAATATTAACTGTACTTGTCTATAAAGCTATACAAATATTGATGTCATTAGAATCGGTTTATCGAGCCAATTCCAATGGCATCCATATTTGTACGGTCGTAAGACCTCTCCGACCTTGTCAGTCATGTATTGGTTAGTTTTCCTGGCGTTCGGGGCCGACTTGTTAGGTCAAGTGTACGAGGACGACTTCCGACTGTTCCATAGTCACAAGGTGCCAACACATACGTAGGCCTATATCAGAACATGAATATACTGCGATCTTTGGTCAAAGGTTATTTTTCTCTCCCTCTTGTTTGCTTTTTCCCTTCTAACATGGGACTCCTATGTTTGTTCCACCCCCCCCCCCCTTCCCCTGAGACTTTCGGTGTGGCTATGCGTTAATACGGCACTTCCAATCCACATTTTACACAGGCACACCAACACATTGAAGCTCTATTCTAGATCCAGATGCCCTCATGCTAGCGATCCAGTCGCGTTATGGGTAGCTATTGTAACTTGCCATTTTGTAACGACATAATCGTGTGTATACGTTCACGTGTTTATAAAATGTCGGGGAATATAGCTAATTTAAGTACAGATATACTTATGTGCATGCAAGGGGGACCCCTACTTGTATTCCACAGATAAATTTTGCGATGATCAGAACCGGCAAAGTTTGCCAAAGTTTGCATTGGGCGGCCAATGACACCTTAGAAACACGTGTGCGCAGCACACAACACAACTTGTTTCACCATGGCGATGACTTCACAACGTAGCATGTTACATTGGACACACACGATGCACCTGGGAACGTCACCCATGATAACATCATCCATGGTATCCTTCAAATGCGGGCGAAGCCAAGCTGCTGTAGAACGAATGTTCTCTGCAACTCAAAACAAAATAACCAATCAGACAAGTAAACAAATAATATATTCTTGTTTTATTGCGATCATAAATAGATCAAAAATAAAAACAGGTTTGTTGTTCTCAACACGACAAATAACACATATAAAAACATATATGACAGAACAAATAGAAATGACCGAACTGATGTAAAGTCTGAGGAGAGAGAGAGAGAGAGAGAAGTGGGGAAGAGAAGAGTTGACATACAATAATGTTGTTATGTGAAAAGTTAAGAGGTGTTAAGTGAGAGAGAGCGATGGAGCAAATGATACAGGCAGAGAGAGAGACAAAAGTCAGAGTGGCAGGGAGAGCGAAAGAGAGAGAGAGACAGAGAGAGGGAGATGCGGAGGGAGAGAGGTAGCGTCAGAGACAGATAGGCAGACGAAAAGAACAGACAGGCGGACTGACGTATAGACAAACAGACAGCAGATATATAAGAGAGGCAGAAACAGAATGAGACCAAGAAAGTGGATAGAGAGGCGGAGATATAGAGGCGACAAAGACAATAACCATGTCACATGTGACGATGACAATGTTGATGACAACTCAACCATCGTAAGCGTATGCACCATTGTGGCCACAATAACCAGCATCGCCAGAAAACATGAGTAGTAGGGGAAAATGTTGAAGATGATTCATAAAATAACAAAAAATTTTAGCATGTCTCAGCACAACAATTACATAACCTCAACAGCCACGCAACCGCCGAAGCATTCAATAAGCGATTTTGCGGAGACCCAATTTTCCATCTTTAGTTCAGAGTCGATTTGGGGCACGAGTTCACTGATCTGATCTAACAATAAACACGTTTATTGTTAGATCCCCAAATCAACTCTGAACTAAAGATGGCGAATTTGGACTTAGCAAAAGGGCTTATATATACACACACGGATACAAAGACACATTAAAATATTTCAAACCATAGAAGCAACCTGAGACATGGAACCAAGAGTAGAATCTTCCAAACTCCGGATCAAATATACATCAAAATCAATTGCTGTTATATATAAGGAAGTACACACGCATACACACACATAAACATGCCTACACACACGAACAAACACACTCTCACCCTCCCACGGACACACATTGCACATACACATGTTCACAGACAAAGATAGAGAGAGGGAGAGAGAGAGGAGGAGCGGGAATATGTGTTTATCTTGTATATTCATGTGAGCTTCTGTTGCACGTTCTGGAGCTTCGTTATTCAATTATTGGTTACACATTTCTAAAAATGTCTATGATTGTAACATAGACAAGTGAATGGATGGATGGGTCGATGGTTGGGTGGGTGTTTGGGTGGGTGGGTGGATGCAGACATGCATGCATGTATAAATATATGAATGCATGCATTATGCATGAATGCATGCATGCACGTATAATTGAAAGGACACACAATCATGTTTCGGTGGAATGTCAATGTGGCTTTTCATCCCCGACTGTGAGTCGAACCCCCGGCAACCCCGCCTGGCAATCATGAGTCCAACATCTAAACCACTGGGCCATTGCACACCTCTAAAATGGATGGGTCGATGGGTGGGCGGATGTTTGGGTGGGTGGGTGGATGGATGGGTGCAGACATGCATGCATGCATGCATGTATAAATGTAGGTATGCATGCATTATGCATGAATGAATGCATGCATACATGTAGGAAAGTAGGTATAGGTAGGTGGTTGGGTGGTTGGTTGGGTTGGTTGATTTATTGATTCGTCAAAATCGGGAAATCTATATATTCCTTGAAATAATTAGGGAATCTGTAAGATTCTGTGATTCAGTTTTTAGAAAATCTGTCAGCTTTATTTCCCCTACCACCCCGAACATAAATGAGAATAAATAGATTGAATCAGAAATCCTACAGATCGCCTAATTCATTTCAGGGAGTGTGGATAGATTCCCCGGTTTTGAAGATACCCAGTAGCTTATATACATGTACATCAAAGCCTAATGGTAAAAAAAAATAAATAAATAAAAGGAAATACGATTGCTGTTTGGCACATATGGAATCAACATCAATTAATGGTATATTAAACCTCAAGTACAACTAAAGGAAACTCTCTGGACATGGGTAACTAAAATGAGAGATTTTTGTCAAATGAAACCCGTAATCATATACAGCCCAATGAGGATTAATCCGCTAGATAAATTTTGTAGGCCGTTTATGCATGGTGGTAAATCACGTGATAGACAATAACCTCCATTTTGGCTGCTTCGGCGAGATCAAAATAGATAGGAATCGCAGGAACCAACACACATGCTAAAAGCATATGTGACAGGATATACATAGAGTGATGGTTCCAAATGTACTGTTGTCTTATTTGCCCCCATTTGTCCTGTATTTCATGAGAACTTTCAAACACAATTTTCCGAGACGATATGAATAGTTCATATATCGGGTCGGGAAATTGTGCTCGAATATTCTGTGACTACGGGTCACAGAGACGCAAATAAGGCATGAGTAGATTCGGAACCACATTGAACATATGTTCGTCCATATTTTAGCATGTGTGTTGTTTTCTGCGATTCCTAGTTTCCCCCTTTTTCTCACTGAAGCAGCCAAAATGGCGGCCCCCATGTATTACGTGAGTGCCACCCGTGTATCACCCAGGGTTGACACAAAACACAATAACAAATGATAACACAAATGGACTGCTAATTCGCGTGAAAAAACTAATTTGCCTTTTTACCCAGGCGTGTTTGTTTTCAAATTAACTTATTTAAAAAAAAAGTTGGAAACAGCAAAGCGCCCAAACGAAAGAAAAGTTAGAACGAGCCATGCACAATGCCAGTTGGTGTTTGCTGCAAACAGCTCCCTTAACCTAAAGGCCAAACCGCTACCTTTACCGCTATGCCTTATCAACTTAAGTACACTGACAGTTGTGTCGCATGCATGTCTCAAATTCAACTGGTCCATAAGCGTATCATGCAGATATATCTCAGGGTAAAAACAAGAAGCTAATTGCTTAAACTGCTGGGAAACTCGATTAAAAGTACCTAGCATTGAACAATCCTTTTGAAAGCTAAGTTGAATAATTTTGCTAATGATTTCAGTCGGAAGATACGGGTTGTCATTTGTTGAACTTGATGGACTAGGCAGGTGCGAATGTTGAGGACCAACAGACATTGCCTCAACAGTGTTTGAGTAGTCCAAATTGTCATTCGTAGTGTTCAAGTTATCGGCGTTTTGGATGTGTTCAAAGTCTGCAATAACTTGTTCAACGATGTCAGTCTCGGTTACTAAAACACTCTGATAATGTTCGCCGCCTTCTTCTGCCATGTGGCTGAGGGTGATAAGTGGCAAGTTATTATCTAATCTTCTGCCAGGATGCAAGACCCTAGTGGCATCGGCTCCTAGGCTTGAGAAAATCATTATATTAATATTGAAAATCTCCGCAGCTCTTTGCAGTGTTACGTGATCACCGAATGTTCCGTCAGTATCCTTGTCATTCAAATAAGAATTAATATCAATGTCATCTAAATATTGCTCAATTGATGTACCGTCCAGAATAAACGGGTTGTTTTGCAAATCATCGACAATCTCACGTCTTAAGGTCCATGCCGATCTATGAATGCCTAAGTTTTGTAACTGACGGGCCAATGATTAAAACTGACAGTTTCCATCCTTTGGTGGATCAAGAAGAATTGCGATTCCTTGATTCCGCATTTCAATTTCAAGGTCATTGCGGGTATATACAATGTAGTATTTCTTTCTGTGGTTCCTTTTTATGCGTTTTTCTGTAGTTACTTTAGTGTTTTGTTTAGTTTTAGTAATACGCGCTAAGTCAGAAACAGAAACCCACTGGGAATTAATGTCCGTTGTATCCGTTGGATCAAAACGTATTTTGTAGCGTTGTTGTCTTAAATTTCGCTTCTCTACCCGACCTTTGAGAATCGCCCTTGAGTGCATACTTCCAAAGATCTTTCGCTTAACTCTTACCAAAACTCTTTCGTTTACATTGTACGTACACGATGTATATTTTCGCATCTGCATACGAATCATTCGATCCACACAATGTTTTGAAGCTTGTGTTGAGTGATAGCGATGTTGTGTCCGCTTTTGGTCAAATGTTCTTCTATCTTTTGATGTTGGTTTAATTCTGTCCAAACTAGTATCATCAAAGTACTCTTTGGACAAACACTCACCTTCGAGATCTGCATTCTGGGTGCGGTTATTACTTCGCCCGTAGTAAACTGTAAAGGGGGATTGCCATCCTAGCTCTTCCTTTGGGTCATCATTCAGTATGGCTTCATAGATTGGCATTTCTTAACCCAATTCACACGCCCTTTATTTAGTATATCGTACATAATTTTATTTCTTAGAGTGCGATGCGACCGTTCAACCTTCCCTTGCGATTGAGGGTGGTACGGAGAACTTGATATTACCTTCATTTTAAGTTGACGCGCAAGCTGAGAAACAGATCTCAAAAACTCCCTTCCTTTGTCATGTTGTAAGACATTTGGAGGTCCGTGCTGTAGATATATGTCCCTTAAATGATTAGCAATAGTAAATGAATCTTTTCTGTCCAAAGCCTTTAACCACAAAAATCTGCTAAACACATCCATAACCGTTAGTACATATCTATATGTTTTTTTCTTGTGTGCTTTCCATTTACATAAGTCCAGTAGGTCAATCTGATGTCGGATTTGTACTTCCTTAGCCCGTATTGGTTTGAGTTTTGGCTTATTGATGAATTTTGCTTTCATGCGTTGATAAATCTCTGATTTGTCTAGTACAGTCTGCACGCTCTTTCTGCTTAAACCGGTATATGTAGTTCTCATTTGAATGTGCATCTTTCGGGCACCAGCACACTTCGTTCTCTTAAGACCACCTTTAACTATTCTGGCGAAGGCATCATCTCTTACTACCCTTTTGCCGTCCAACAGTAATATCTTGCCGTCCTCCAAAGACCGTCTTTCTCGAGATCGCCAAAAATGAATCAGTGCTGCTTTCTCTACTCTGGTACATTCTTTCACTGGTTTGCAGAAAGTTCCCTTCATTAACGAGACAATCACGACGTATGTTTCTACATTCATGATAACGCCATCCAACCCCAGATACACACAAATACGTGTTGAAGACAAGCATAAGGAATAATATTATCGTCTTCATTTTGTGGACCTACAAAAGAATGGAAGACACAATGAGGTGTGAATGTAAAAGATGCGAGAAAAAGAAAGAGTAAGAGTACAGGTACCGTGGTATAAGTAATATGGTACAGGTACCATGGTAGTAACATGGTACAGGTACCATGGTAAACGATATGTGGTACCATGTTACTTGTACCATGGTAAGAGTACCCTGGTAAAAGTAGTTAGTACCGTGGTATTTTATCATGGTAGTACCATGGAACGGGTACCATGGTAAAAGATGGGAGTACAAGTACCCTGGTATAAGTACTCAGGTATAAGTACCGCGGTATTGGTATCATGGTAGCACCATGGTACAAATACCATGGTAAAAGGTGCTACAAGTATCCTGGTATAAGTAACGTGGTACTGGTATCATGATAGTACCATGGCACAGGAGCCATGGTAGTAACATGGTACATGTACCATGGTAAATGATGTGGTGTACCATGGTACAAGTTCCCTGGTATAAGTACCATGGTACAGGTATCATAGTAGTACCATAGTACATGTACCATGGTAGTAACATGGTACATGTACCATGGTAAACGATGTGGGGTACCATGATACAAGTATCGTGGTATAAGCACCGTGGTACTGGTATCATGGTAGTACCATGGCACATATGTATGGCACCACGGTTTTTACCATGGTACTATGTGCCAAGTAACACCATAGTACAAGTATGGTAAAACGTACCACATTATTTTGGTCCTGGTACTACCCTGGTGTTACCATAGTAATACCATAGTACAGGTACCATGGTTGTACCAGGGGCCAAAATACCGTAGTACACTCTGCCCTGGTAATAGCATGGTACATTTTTATAAGGGGTGAACCACCGGGGCCGGTTATCTAAGTGATTTGGGCGTCGTTTCCGAGATGCTATAGTCCCGACATCAATTCCCGGTCAAATCACCTGGGTTGTGTCCTGAACAAGGCTTTTCATTGCCATTGCCCGCCTGGAGGAATGGTGGCACCGTGTGCTAATACGTGCCAAAGGCTGGAGGTACACATGACTCCAATCAGTGCTAACCATGCTTCTGTGGGATTGTCACAATGGACACTTGAAAGTGACTTGCCGCTTCTCATTGGTTCTGCCCGGGTACTCTGGCTCACACCAGAGGGGATGAAGTGTCTTGCTCAAGGACATAACTCGGTGCACTCGAGATCTCGCTGTCGCAGTTTTCGATCGCCGCATGGGGATCAAACCCGAGGCGACGTGGTCGCGAACACATTACTCTAACCACTCAGTACCAGTACCATGTTACTTATACCGGAATACTTGTACCATCTTTTACCAGGGTACTTGTACCATGGTGCTACCGTGATACTAATACCGCGGTACTAACTTGCCCTGTTGAGAATTTCATGAATTATTCATGAACTGTTCATGAATAAGTTCATGAATAAGTTCATGAACAGTTCATGAAAATTCATGAACTGAAAATGAGACTTTTCAGAATTCATCAACTGTTCATGAACAAAAAGTTCATGAACTGTTCGTGAACTGAGAGTTCATGAACTTTTCAGATTTGTGAAGTTCATGAACTGTTCATGAACTGTTCGTGAACTGAAACAATTTTTACAGTGCCTCAGAAAATATATTCATGAAATGTTCATGAACTGTCAGTGAACTTCATGAATTGTTCATGAACAGATCATGAACAGTTCATGAATAATCACAAAGCTAACATTTTGAAAAAAACTTGTCCCTGTGATATTTTTTTAAAAAGAAACATCAAACATTTTAAAATGAAAAACAATATTTCAAAGAAGTTTTTAGGTGAAGACAATTGAACTCTGACAAATAAGCAGCATTTGGGACTCAGGCCTTTAAATTCATTCCCCCAAAATAGCAAATAGAAGTACTGCAAACACAAAATTTGTTTTTTCTTATCTCCTACTAGACTGAACCACAGTCTGTCTGGTGGTTTCGTGTTTGCCCATTGTAACCCAATTAGACCAATCTAAAGACCTGCAACATGGCACCACTTCAAGGCCTGAAATTGAATATGAATATTAAAATGCATACCTACATGTAAAAGTCACATGCTGTAGAAATGATCCAATAAAAACCTATCAGTTTTTTCAATTACGCGTTTGTATCACAGTATACCCAAATCTCATTCTTGCTGACATTGCTTTTCAGAGACTACTGTAGTCTTTTGAAAGAATTGACCAACGGAACAAAATCTGCCATCTGAGAGCAAATCATTTTCAAAATTATTGAGTAAATAAAGTAAACTGACTTGTATTATTTTGTTTAATAATCGGAAACAAAATATGTGCAATTTGAAATCACAAAACATGTTATGAAAAGTACAATTATATAGATGTGAATGCCCAAAGGAACGAATAAATGATTATTGAAGAAATAAAGAACACTCTTTCGGGAAATTTTCAGCCCCTGGCCTTCTTAGCTCATCTCACTTGAGTAGACAGTTGCATGTTTATGCTTGCAATGACAACACACAAATAAAATCTGAAAGTTACTAATTATATAACGTTATATAATTAGTAACATTCAGATTTTATTTGTGTGTTGTAATTGCAAGCATAAACATGTAATTGTCCCCTCAAGTGAATTAGAGAAGAAGGCCTTGGACCGAAAATTTCTCAAAAGAGAGTTATTTGTTATGAAATGGTTCAAATTATCTTATACATATACATGGAACTGGAAAGTGAAACCATTGGTTGAAGAATCAGGCCTTGCATTTTTGGTGAGGCTGATCAGCCACATTGTAAAATCTATATCCCCTCCCCCACCCCAAATATATGAAATTCTGAGAAAATGCACAAAGAACTACCAGCTAAATTTCATTTTCACTTAATGGACCACCAGGTTCAACTTGGTGGTCCATTAACTGTAAGTGTCCGGGTGGTTCTTATGTGTTTTTTTCAGAATTCCAACAACCATCCTATGAGTGTTTTAGTATCAATCAGATTAATCCTGTACCTAACAACTCGAAAAACAGACATTTGCAACAAATATTCTTCTGTGACTGAAAATTTTCAATTTTGGCTTCAAAAGCATAGCTTATGACCAGCAGAATCTTAAGCTGTGTTTTTAAAGCAAAAATTGAACCAAAATTGTCATAGTATACCCCCAAAAAAATTGAACCAACAAAAAAATTGGAATGGCAGGTTTCGGGTTGTTGCGATGGCCATATTTTGCAGAGTTGTTAGTGAAAAGGTTAACTGGGAAATATCATCCCCAGAATCACTTGATAAATTTCATTCTCCTTCTTTCAACTTTCTGAATGTTCTGAATTTTTTCCACCAGATATTTGTGGGTCATAGAGGAGAACTTTGTTTTCAGAGCTGTCTCCAACATACTGAGTTTTTCTTGGTGGAATCCCTGCCGAGGTCTGTCACCAGATTTGACAGACCTCTTGCCAGTCACTGAACAATTCACAATTTCCTCTTTTGTAAACAAATGGTACAATGCAGTTGATATTGCACAGTTAATGTCTGAAACATTTTCCAAAAGAATATTAAGTTCTTTGTTTGGATTAGCTCTGTCTGTTGATTTTTTCTCTTCCTCGGCTCTGTCCTTCAGAACTTTAGAACTGGAATCACTTTTACTTTCCAGTGCAGCAACTCTCTTGCGCAGCTTTCTGAGATCACTTTTCAAAAAGTTAATTTCTTCGTCAACGGTATATTTCCTCTTCTCACTGGAAAATAATAAAGAACATCAGCATTAATGCCTGGGCTGTTTTTATCTTTACAGGTCACATACACAGAGAAAATAAAAATTATTTTGTTGCTATACATGTACAATATATATTGAACAAGACAAATATTTTTTCATTTAAGTGAGCTAAAATGAAAAATATAATTTACAGGATGTTCAGGTGGTGGATACAGTGTCATCTGATGCTAGGAGAAAACAATATTGGGCGAGGTGGTAACACTGAGACCAATATTGTTTTCGCCGAGCCTCATATGACATCGTATCCACGACCTGAACGTCCTGTGCATATTTATTGCGCCAGCAAAAACAAAATAGCAATCAAATTTAAATGCTCACATTTGCAAGACTGATCCAAAGTGCAACAATAAACACAGTTATCTCCCTGTTTTTGTATATTTCCTTGACAACATACAACAGCGATAGATGCTTTTCTTCATAAATTATTACTGTCTCGAATTTGCCGAAACTCCTCGAAATATCCGATTTTGTACAGTTTGAAAAAACTAAATGTATCTCATATCTTTTTCTTTACTGACTTGTATTCTTCATTTCTGAGAGCATCTTACTGGCTGATTTACCACAATAGAACCGACAAAATGACCACACATTTGAAAAATAACTCGAAATAAAAAAAATATGAAATAAAATTTGTCCCAGGATAAAACAATATTTTCTCAGTTTATTTATTCACCCTTTGTATATTTCTCATGTTTTTATCAACGTATTTATGTGCGATATATTTTTTCTAAAGCTTTGAAAATTTCGAGATGAACACTGTACCAAAACTGTTACTGTTGGGCTTAGGCTGACTGATCAGTAGATCAAAAAACAATGGTGTTCAATTAATTATTTAGTGGGGTTTACAGTATTTTTAACAGCCAGTGTGCTAAATACAATGCTATTTCTTGAAATCTTGAATTGAACCAACGTCAACACGAAATTTCGAGTTGGAATGACACCCATTTTATATCTATAAATTTAGAAGAAAATGGTCTGTAAGATGATTTTCATGTACATCTCCAGAATTCACTGAAATAAACAAATTTTCGAAAATTTCCCCTCCCTGAAAATAACAACAGCGACTAACAGCTTTTGTGATCATAAATATGAGGTTTACACATTTTATTTGTCATCAGTGAGTAAGCGAACAAGAAGTGTTTTCAACTTGTCAGCCAGTATTTTGAAGTCGACCAGTTTAATGACAGAAAAAGTTTTCTCAATCCAGTCAAAATCTTGTTGCAACACAGTTACAGCTGAGGATCAAGATTTTGCAAAGTACAATCTACTAGTATATTTAAATGTGATTTGACTGACTTCCCATCAACGTATTAAATAGGAATCAGAAATAAGTTTTACTGAAAATTTACATTCAACGGAAATGTAACAGATGTATCAAATCCTGTGGCCCGGTGAAATTTGGTATTGGTTGTGACGTCTCTACTCTATTTGAAATCAATTTTGATGCAAAGTCTAAACTGGTAGTCAATGTCTGGGGTGCAAGAAAGCAAGTCCTCTAAAGTGTGCAGCAGGGGTATAAATGTTAGGAAACCCTTGACTTTATCGTAAGTTGTGGTCATGATATACATGTAGCCAGATGCTGAAATGACCTTAGGCCAAAAATTAAAATATCCTGTGTTTCTGGTAACCCGACCGACCCTCCGATTTTGTTGCCGACTCCCAGGGAACGAAATAACCGGTATCGCATAGCTATTTGCCACAGATAATACTTTTTTCGCGATTCAATTCAGAATTATGTTTCGCAAAAATGCGATACGTTATTTTGAAGACCTGACGAAACGCCTCAACTTGATCAAGCTCACGGAAATGTCGGAAATTCCAAACAGCTGTGTGTAAGGGAAATAACTCCAATCAACAAAAGGATTACTCCGTGTTTTCTCAGGTCGGACCGTATATAATGAAGCTTGTCATTCAATATTCACACTGTTCGTTTTCAGTCGATAATTTTCGTCCACTAGGCGAAATGTCCCGATTATCTACGGACTAAATTCGCACATGCACTGACGTTTTCTGGTGTTCACATTTGGATTTTCCAATTTAACCTCCCTTGGGACCGCACACGCATGGTTTATTCTCTGATTGCCATAAGTAGCAAATCACAAATGAATGGCTTATTTGATAAGTTAACTCGAGATTGGGTTGAGAATAACAAGAAAAACAGTTCACAGTAATGTTTTAATAATGTAAAATACAGCTGTGCTCAAAACAAATCAAACAAAAACAACAGAAAAAAGTGTGTGACTGTCCCCTTCAGCAATCAGTCGACCAGCAAAAAATGCTAATCAATTTTTGAAATTTGCTATTCAATTTCAAAACTTGAATAGCAGTTTTGCTCCTCAAATATTCAAAGTTATTTTGTCCCCTGTCGACTCCAGTATTTTTTTTCCCATCCACGTTCCCCAATGCTCTTCTACGTACCTTCAAGATGAAATATTTCTGTCCCAATGTTTCCATATTCCACGAAATAAGAATTACATTTGTGTTGAAATAAATATTCTTCGGTATAAAATGTGAATTAGATTCACATTCGCGGCTGTCGATTTGACAAAGGTGCAAGACGAAAATGTATCATTAATTTTCGTGCAATACTGTCATCAGTACATGCTTTTTACCGAAAATGTTGCATAGTTTGTGTAGCGTGAATACTTCACATGTGAGCCACCTTGAAAATTTGTTGAAGTTACAATGGGTACATCGTTAATATCCTGTGAAGAACGAGTTACGATTCTGACTCAAGATGTCTGAGAATCTGTTTAGCTTCTGGGGGATGTCGCCTCCGCCCAGAACCCCAAACCAGTCCTACACAGCCCAGCTGCATGCCTTCACTTTAGAAGCTAGCCAACATTTTACGATTATGACAGAGCTGTACTCGATGGAATTGCACACAACGGTGGTGTGTTCAAAGCTGTGAATTGTCACTAAGGAAAATTATCAAATAAAAATAAAGCAAAATTCAACTTTCCGGAGATATTTTTTTCAGACCACAATATACAGGGTACAGTCAAGATAATTTTGGAGGAAGTTTCCCCCGAAAATTAAATTATCTTGACCGTAACCTGTATATTGTTGTCTAAAAAAATATCTGCCCTTAACACAAGGAGATTAGAAGTCTGAAGAACGAGGCTCTCAGAGAACACCAGGTTTTTCCAAACAGCAGAAGTGAATAGGATTTGTGCTGAATACCTTAACGCTGTTACTTAAGCCCACTGCCAAATATTCATCCCTTGTTACCCAGTGGCGGCGCCAGGATTTCGAAATAAGGGGGGCCTGTAAATATTAAGGGGGGGGGGGGGGGGGGGGTGCTGGCTGGTTGGACTCATGATGTGGGGGGGGGGGGGGGGGAGGGAGCAGGAGGTTGTGGGGGGGGGGGGCACATAGAACTGGTTCAAAATACTTCTACCCAAATCCTTCTTTTGGCATGAATGAAACTTAAAGGGTATGGAAAAACCCCTGAGCGAGTTTCGTAGACACAGGGAAAACTTACAGAGTTGTCCGATATCTTTTCCATGGTAACGCTGATGAAACAGACAAAATGGCTCTAAAACCAATGTTTGGAAGCAAAAAATTAATATATATTAAAAAGCAATCGCATAGTACAGCGCTGGTGGGTCCTTCGTCACGTTCGGTATTGAGATTAATCTCCGCATTGTCACAGTTTTTGTTTTTCTCCGAGTGAAAAATACTACACCTGGGCTTTATAAGATCAGACTCTTGTGAATGACTTTTTTTAATATTAATCAGAAGTTATTGTGTTGGAAACAAGGTCTGTTTTTCGAGGTTTATGTTTTTAAAATGCAAGGTCGCACAAGTTTTGATTTCAAGATGATCGTTTACCTCGTTAAAATGTATTGGCAGTAAGTATTGACTGTGAAAACACCTTCACGACGGGGCTGGATGTTATTTTTGTAATATGTGTGTATGTTTTACATGTCGAATTGGAAAAAAATAATAATAAAAAAAATATCATTACCGGAAATAGAACATTTTTTCTTTTTGCCTTAAAAACCAATAAATACATTTTATCTCGCTTACATGGGCCTTGACTTCTGGAAAAAGGGGCTACTACTCAGACCAATTTCCTGGTGCTGCTGAAATTAAAAACAAGATAGATGTCACTGGAGTAACGAATGCTTCCTCCTCCCCATCCACCTCCCCCCCCCCCCTCTCTAAAAAAACATGACCATCACTGCGATGCGAATTCAGTAAAATTGGACGCCACATATACATCAGATCACATTTTATACTCTTACCAGTACAGGCCCAAATAAAGATCATACAAGTCAGAATTTTTCCTGAAAATACTTTAATTAATAATCACATATGTATGAATATCTTGATTCCAAAGAGCAGATTTCTGTATAGGACTTCTTGTCCCATTGTCAGAATACAAAATAATTATTATTAACTGGTACCTTGAGAAATATTTGCTGATGACTGGTCAGTTGAAGAACTCCCACTTGTTCCAGCCTTTACAGTTGTACAAGGCGTGTCCTTGTTGCTTTCCTTTGAAGGGGTCACTGGTGAAGCAACAACGCTTTCTTCACACAGGGGCACAATTCTCTCACCATCCACATCAAGAGAACCTGAAGGGCTGGCTAACTCAGTTTTTTTTCTTTTCTGCACCATTTTTTTTCTTTTCTGCACCATTTTGATTCTGTTTGTTTCTGAATTCTAGGGGAAAAAAACAAAAGTAGGTCATGTGCACAGCTCTGTCAGACCATACAAGTAAGAGATACATTGTTTATCTCAGTTTGACAATGAAGAATTCAAGAAAACAAAGAGGTATTACTATTTAGACCCGGATGTTGTACCAGTTTTTCGATATATAGTTGACAGAAATATGTCAACTGGTTCAAATATCGGATGTGATACAACCTACCGCAATATTGGAATGTTCCGATATTTTAATATGTACGTATGATATTCTTAAATTTTAATGATTTTGGCTGGCCACACAATTGATTGAAAGTGTTCTAAAAATAAAGTAAAATAAACTGAAATATAAATACAGGGTTCATAAACATTGTTTAAACTGAAATTTCAGTACTGTACCAGTACAAAAGGACAAAATTTCCAGTATTTTGTCATTACCATTGGTATTTTGTATTATGTTGATTTATGAGCTTATTATAATGGTAATACTAACTATGGAAATAGGCATGATTGCCCAGTTACAGGTATTTTTCTGGGGTGACAACAGAGGCCGAATATAGGTCCCATTCCCAATGAGATTTGGGCATGATTTTTCCCAATTTCTAACTTTAAATTCCCAATTGGTACCCAGTATCAGCTTGGTCATAACTTTTGTGAACATTTACTGCAAAAGTAGGCCTTATTAAGCTGATAAAAAAACTATCAAACCTTAATTTAAAATAATAAAACCATCTTCTTCATTTTTAGTGTGCCTGTATAGAAGAAACGTTCACTTTTCTAAACTGCACAGAGTAAACAGAATTCCCAATTTGGTCCAATAAGATGGCTATTCTCCTAATTGCATGGACCCCTACCATTCCCAATGCACCCAGAAAAATCCCGAGTTATTACTGTATTGTTACGTTTCCTAGGCAAAAAGACAAGCATAACACTGAAATGTGTGTGTCGCAATTACAAAAGCGTTTTAATGTCATTCGTAAATCTTGATGCTTCAGACACAATGCCAGGTTTTCCAGTCTTCTCCAGGACAAGTGAAAAAAAGGTGTATTTTCCCAGGATTTTCACTGCTTTCAAAACCTTGAATTCTTCATGTCCATTTCCAGTATTTTCAGTTTCTGCGCAGTGCTTGCAATAAGTCGCGGCCGATCGGCCCCGGCCGCGAGATCGGCCCCGGAACCAGTATTATCAGGGCCTTTTAGTCGGCCGCGACAATTTCAATGTCCAGTTTCAAAACATTTGAGTTATTCCGAGGAGTTTTGCACTTTTTCCATATTAATAATAGCCACCCGTTCCAAAAACACTTTACCTTCGTTTTCGTTTGTGAATACTCAAATCCCATTCCCAAAGTGGGTCATTTACACGTGAAAAACAAGATTGTCTTCGATGAGTTAACTGGTAGAGTGCTAAATTATTTTTGACCATCAAATCTTGTACATATGTCTTTGCCTTGTTGCAATTTATGGGAGAGTGCCAATGCACTCTCCCATAAACTGTAACAAGGCAAACCCTTATAGATTGAATAATATCACTTCAAAGATAATACAAAGCACATCCACTGAATATGAGCCTTCAAGCTGTGGTACCTGCACTTCAGATTAAAGCCCAAATATGGGCTTCCAGCACTCTACCAGTTAAAAGACATATTTTCACATTTTCTTGTTTCACTTTTGTTTATACTTATGACGTAATTTCTGCTACTGGCGGAGCTAAAAAACTACCAGCTGTTGGCGGTGCGCATTAATTTTAGGTACGGCCTGAGTGGGTAATACGATTTGATGTGGACTCCGACTGGGTGCAAGCTGTCCCGATACCAATAAATTTCTGCTGAGAGTCATGAACAAAACATTGGGAACTCAAAACACTGGACCATCAAAAAGT